>CM074723.1:476051984-476579484 GCA_037306005.1 Rhinophrynus dorsalis | reverse complement strand
CCTATAAGTGAAGTGGTGCGGGCTAGTTGTGGGGCCACTATTGCCTCAAGTACATCACTGGAGAATTTAGTGGCAAATGGAATCATGATTATCATCACCCATATCACTGCTGTTGTAGATTCCATTCCCTTGGAATAATAATAATTTATTTATTTATTTTACTTAGAAAAATGTTTACCAGGAAGAATACACTGAGATTTCTCTCATTTTTAAGTATGTCCTGAATCATCCTGCTGCTTAAACAACTCAGCAGCAGCAGCCCAAACAAAGCAGTTGCAAATGCAGCAATGACAATGGGGCATTTGTCAGTGGCCACTGGCCACAATAGCATGACCTGCTGGCACTTGGCCAGCAGGGCATATTTTTTTCTCAGGGTTTGTTCTTTAAACACAAACCAGAGGCCTGCAAAAAACTATTTTTGGTGGCATGTTTCTAACAAGCATAAGTCCTACAAATCACTGATTCCTCATGGATTTTCATTCTAAGAAGCCTGAGTACAAAAAATGTTCTCTGATCCTCAGGGCTTGTGATTCCAACATGCCAAAGTCATAAAACGAATCAATGTTCCCTTAGGGTTTGTGCCAAACAAGACTAAGTCCTACAAATCAATATTTCCTCAGGGCTCGTGCCAAACAATTTTAAGTCCTACAAGTCAGTGTTTCCTCAGTGCTTGTGCCAAACAAGTGTGAGTTCTTCAATGCTTCCCCAGGGCTTTGGCCTCTAACAACAAGTCTAAGTCCTATAAATCATCCTCTACAAAATACTCTATTCCTTCAAGTAACAGTCTATCCCAGTCAGAGCTTATGTCAAGGGGATCCCTGTCTCTGTCATGTTAAGCACCATTTTTTATTTTGTTCATATATTTATTAACTGTCCCCAATCCCAGGCAACAAAACCGTCCAAAAATTCCCCATTCAACTGATTCTTTCCCCAGACTCCATGAACACAGGCACCCTCCTCAGACCCCTTTTATACCATGTCTTTTTTTTTCTTTTTATTAACTGTGCCCCCCAATCCTAGTCAACAGCCTCCCACTCCAAAAAAATTTTCCCTGTTCATCTGATTCTTTCCCCAGACTCCACCAACACATGCACTCTCAGACCCCTTTTATATTATGCATGTGGGAAATAAAATAAAATGTGATATGTGTTCTGTGTAATTTCAATCTTCCCATTGATTTCAATGCAATGAGCCAGGCAAAAATAATGGAAAAAAATGTACCTTTCACAGGAAATTTTCCACCAGGCGGGAAGTTCTAATAAAGTGCCAATTTTTGCCAATTTTAGTTTGAGGCAAACATTTTCAGTCTTCCATATTCACCAGCTGGTTCATGTCATGATTGTAAGAATCATCAGCTAGGCTCTGAATTTTTTTAAATAAATATATTAGTGGAAGTATCTCACTGATTCATGTACCTGCATGAGTAACCAGCAAGGTAGTGTCTTCAAAAGGAATTAGCACCTCACTTAAGTCACAGAACAAACTAAAACAAGAAGGGAACAAAATGTAAATTATTCTTGCCACAGGACAAAATATAGTGCTGGTCTTATCCAGTAGGTCATCTCCCCCACCAAATTCTCTGTAATGAAAAGTTAAAAACAAAAAAGGGCACATACTAGAGTTATGAAAAGAAAAATAGTTACACCTTCACCAAGCACCCTATAGGTGAATTTATTTTATAAAAAAAATTAACAAAATAAAATTATATCTCCTAAATTGGTATGTAACATAACAGAGACAGGCCCCCCTGATGTAAGCTGTGACTCAGTCAGACTGATACTTGCAACATTTTGCAGAGGATGATTTGTAGGATTTAGACTTGTTAGAGTCCCAAGCCCTGAGGAATCATTCCTTTCTAGGACTTAGACTTGTTAGCATAACAATCCCATAGGAATCACATCAGAGATAATTTTTATCAATCAGGCTTCTTAATGTCTCAAGCCCTGAGGAATCAGAGATCATTTTTATCAATTAGGCTTGTTAATGTCAGAAGCCCCGAGGAATCAAGGAACATTTGTATCCATTAGGCTTATTGGCATCACAAGCCCTGAGGAATCAGTGATTTGTAGACTTAGGCTTGTTAGAAAGAACAAGCCCTGAGGAAAAAAAAATGCCCTACTGGCCTAGTGCCAGCAGGTCATGCTATGGTGGCAAGTGGCCAAATGCCCTGATATCATTGCAGCATTTTCAGCTGCTGTCCTTGCTGCTGCTGCTGAGTTGTTTAAGCAGCTCCAATGGAATGGGATCAACAATAGCAGTGCTATGGGTGCTGAGTGACCATGGTTCCACTTGCCACTACTAGCACCAGTGATGCGCCTGAGGCAGCAGCCGCACCACAACTAGCCACCACCACTTCAGTTATACGTTCAGAAAAGAAGTTGGCCAATAATGCTTCTCCTCCTGCCTCTCCTCCAAAATCACGGGTGTGTTTTTGGAATATACATTTTTCCCTTGAGAGGAGGACCTGTGCCTCTTATCAGCAACTGCAATGTGTAAAATGTATGTGTAGGAAATAAGGATAGGACTGGAAACAATGGGCACATCTGCACTCACATCAAACACCTGGCACAACTCTAAACACAAACACCATGACATTTAGGGCCCCAATGTGAAATCATCCCATCAGAAACCAAGCACTGTTACTGTCACTATGCCCCTTGTCCACTCCCTGCTAAGGACACATGACAACTTGCAGTTTTAATAGTAATGATAAACCCTCCTTTCCACCAGCTTAGCATATTCTGCAGGATGGAATATCCTCCCATTGCACACTGTGTGGTGCACTAACCATGCATGCCAGTGTGGTGGAGGATAATCGCAAGCAGGGCATCAAGGAGCATCTGAGGAGATTCTATCCTGCAGAATATGCTAAGCTGGTGGCAGGGAGGGTTCATCATTACTATTAAACTGTCTGCAAGTTGTCATGTGTCCTCAGTGGGGAGCGGACAAGGGGCATAGTGACAGCAGCAGTACGTATGTCTGTAGAAGCACTCCCCTCCTTGACGTCCTATAACAATCAAAGCCAAAAATGGCTTTAACCCCTTGGTTTCTAGACATTCACCAATGCACTACTTTGCAATGCATTGGAGATCACTCTAGCATAATATAAAATAATATCTTATAAAGGGACACTGGGATTGCTGTGGCCACACCCACTCTTCAGTATTTGGATGTCACCAGCACAGCTGAGGAAACCCTAAAAATTTGGATCTATAGGCAGCTGCCTACTCTGCCTATTGGAAAATCCATTCCTGACAATCTCACTGCTGGTGGTGGTGATGCCCATCCTCATTTCCATATATGTTTCCCATTCCTTCTCAGTGTGGGCTAAAAAGGCCATTAATGTCTCTTCCACCCCAGCTGGTCCACCATCACCCTCATCATCTCCACCACCAGTCCCTCCTTGCTGCTGCTGTATTATAATCTCACTGGATGGAGGTGATCTAAAATGTGACATAGGGTCCCCTACTGTCACACTTGCTATCTCTTGAGTTGAGGAAGGCAGACTGGCAGCACTAGCAGCAGCAGGCACAGGCAGCTAATCTGTGCTCATGGTGGCATTACTGGTGCTAGATTCTAGTTCTACCTTCTTCAGCATCATGTCCCAGAGGCACAATGTTGGAGGAAGGGGAATCACAGGGTCAGGAAGATGTTGTGGTCTTCCTTAACCACTAGTCTGGCTGCTCTGCCTCACTTACCCTTCCAACTCAGCATCAGCACCAATTCAGCATTGATGTGGTTGCTGTTAGTGATAGTGAAGCAGCTGGTGGGATTAGTGTAACCACAGTAGATCATCCATCTACTGAGGTCACACTATTCCCACCAGCTGCTTCACTATCATCCTCACCAGTATCACCCCCTCCTTCTGTAGCTGCTGGATCTTAGCAGTAGTAGTAGTGGGACTGATTGGGGATGGCAAGTGCTATTTAGGGTCACACTTGGCATCATCTCCTCCTGTGTGAGCTTTTTTCATTTTTGTTTTTGACTTTTCACTTAAGTCACACATTAGCAGCCATGAATCAGGTGTCAAATCCCCCTCCAAAACCGTTCAGTTAAGCATTTTACATTATTCTCAAGTAAAAGCTCCAGCATGTACAATGTCAAATTCTACCTTGTAGGGACCTCCATTTTAAGCTGGTAATTGAGCAGATAGTTATGTACTTATAAGGAATATAATGTATTGCAAGCATTGTGGGACCAGCTAAAATGTGTACACTAGAGATGAGCGAGCACCCCGATGCTCGGGTGCTCGGGTGCTCTGACCGAGCACCGCCGGAGGCTCGAGTGCTCGGCCGAGCACCCGAGCCCCATTCAATTGAATGGGGCGACACGAGCATTACACCAGGCACCCCCTGCTCTGATGAGGGGAGGGTGCCTGGTCAATGCCCCCCTTCATCTCCGCAATGTCCCCCTTCATCTCCGCAATGTCCCCCTTCATCTCCTCTATGCCCCTCTTCCACAATGTCCCCCTTCATCTCCGCTATGCCCCTCTTCCACAATGTCCCCCTTCATCTCCTCTATGGCATAGAGGAGATGAAGGGGGACATTGTGGAAGAGGGGCATAGCGGAGATGAAGGGGGACATTGTGGAAGAGGGGCATAGAGGAGATGAAGGGGGACATTGTGGAAGAGGGGCATAGCGGAGATGAAGGGGGACATTGTGGAAGAGGGGCATAGACTCTATGCCCCTCTTCCACAATGTCCCCCTTCATCTCCGCTATGCCCCTCTTCCACAATGTCCCCCTTCATTTCCACACTGTCCCCCTTCATCTCCGCAATGCCCCCTTCATCTCCTCAATGCCCCCGTACCTCCAGTCCCTGGTGGTCCAGCGGAGCGTCTTCAGATCTGTGCCTCCTCCGGCACAGATCCCCGCCACCCGAACACGGCGGGCGAGCACATGGCGGTACTCGACGAGTACCGCCATGTGCCGACCAGAGCGATGCTCGAGCCGATCCGAGCATCGGCCGAGCACGCTCGCTCAACACTAGTGTACACATTTTTCTGGTGATATTTAGAATTTCTTTGAGGGTGTCAAATTCAGAGAGGAGTCAAGTAACAATTATATTTAGGACATGAGCAAGACAGAGTACATGAACAATGTCGTCTATTCTCAATGCAGCTATGTTATTGGCATCATGGTCAGCAGACTCAAAATCAGCTTTTAAGGAGCAGGGTACAAGAGATTCATCTATGTTCTGATGCTATTTCTTTAATATAGTCACAGGTTTGTTGTTTTGTCAAACAAAGCTCTGCATGCATAAATTGGCATGACTATGTTATGGGCTAACCTGTAGCTGGTCTCAAATACTAGTGCCAGAGCCGGTCACAATATTGTCAGTGACCTGATATTGCGTGATGCTTCTACCTACTGAATGGAAGGATGTACAGTGAGCAATGATACTTGTATAGTCTGTACTCTGCCCACTTGTCCACATATCTGTGGTCAGGTGAAATTTCTTGTGGTATGAGGTTTCCAGACCTTTTCCCAACACACGAACAACCTGTTTGTACAACTCTGGCACAGCTATCATTGAAAAATAACTGTGTGTGTGGTGGTGGTGGTGGGGGACATGACGTCAGTTCTTTAAACCACAGTTTTCAGCAAAAGAATAGGGAAGCACGTCAATCACCAACATTTTGTCATTAGTCCATTCCACAGACATACTTTTGAATTTTTTATTTTCTGCAGTTTTTAATTTCTTTCTAAGAACTCAGTAAAAGTGGTTTGGCAGGAAATTGTAAAATAACTGTGTAGCTTTATTGTTTTAACATGACTAGTGGAGGTGGTGTTGGGAGTCGGGTCTCTATGGGGGGAGATGCACTAATGCACGATAAAGAGATGATAAAGTGGACTTGATTTCTCCAGTGATATCATTTCTCCAATTCCTATGTTATTTTATGGGGCCTATGCACTAAGATTTCTCTTGTTATCTCCAGCTAACTCAGACATCCTCCTCCACACTTTGCATTTGCACAAGAGCAGTAGGGACAAAAGTGCTCTTGATACTGAAGAAACTATTGTCCCACTCTCTGAGACATCTTCAGCACTAGTAATATGTCCTCCTTGGCCCTGTAAACTTTTAAGAGGACTTCTACTACCGATGGTCATTAGTGATGAGCGAGCATGCTCGGCCGAAGCTCAGTTCGGCTCGAGCATCGCTCTGCTCAGCACATGGCGGTACTCGTACGAGTACCGCATGTGCTCGCCCGCCATGTTCGGGTCTCCTCCCCGCACGTTTCGCGGCTGCTGCGCAGCCAATAAACGTGCGGGGAGGCTCTGACATCAGTGTAATGCCAGCAGCCATGTTGGCTGCTGGCATTACACTGATTGGCTGGCCAGAACCCGTGATCGGGTGCTGTATAGCACCTGACCAGCGAGTTCGGCTCAGTCTTAGCCAGGGAGAGATGAGGATAGGAAGGGAAAGTCAGTGTAGGGAGAAGAAAAGTGTGTTTGAACAACATATAAAGACCCAAAAGTCCTTTTTAGGACTGTTGTGTGTGGGGGCAGCAGTTATATTTTGTTTGGGGGGGCACAGATTTAAAAAAAAAACGTCACATATTCCGTTCACTGTGCCTAGCCTCAGATTAGCAGCACATTCTGTTTAGTGTGCAAAGTTGCAGATTAGAAGCACATTCTGTTTAGTGTGCAAAGTTGCAGATTAGCAGCACATTCTTTTTAGTGTGCAAAGTTGCAGATTAGCAGTACATTCTGTTTAGTGTGCAAAGTTGCAGATTAGCAGCACATTCTGTTTAGTGTGGAAAGTGTAAAAAATAAACGTCACAAATTCCGTTCACTGTGCCTAGCCGCAGATTAGCAGCACATTCTGTTTAGTGTGCAAAGTTGCAGATTAGCAGCACATTCTGTTTAGTGTGCAAAGTTGCAGATTAGCAGCACATTCTGTTTAGTGTGGAAAGTGTAAAAAATAAACGTCACATATTCCTTTCACTGTGCCTAGCCGCAGATTAGCAGCACATTCTGTTTAGTGTGCAAAGTTGCAGATTAGCAGCACATTCTGTTTAGTGTGCAAAGTGTAAAAAATAAACGTCACATATTCCGTTCACTGTGCTTAGCCGCAGATAAGCAGCACATTCTGTTTAGTGTGCAAAGTTGCAGATTAGCAGCACATTCTGTTTAGTGTGGAAAGTGTAAAAAATAAACGTCACATATTCCTTTCACTGTGCCTAGCCGCAGATTAGCAGCACATTCTGTTTAGTGTGCAAAGTTGCAGATTAGCAGCACATTCTGTTTAGTGTGCAAAGTTGCAGATTAGCAGCACATTCTGTTTAGTGTGGAAAGTGTAAAAAATAAACGTCACATATTCCTTTCACTGTGCCTAGCCGCAGATTAGCAGCACATTCTGTTTAGTGTGCAAAGTGTAAAAAATAAACGTCACATATTCTGTTCACTGTGCCTAGCCGCAGATAAGCAGCACATTCTGTTTAGTGTGCAAAGTTGCAGATTAGCAGCACATTCTGTTTAGTGTGCAAAGTGTAAAAAATAAACGTCACATATTCCGTTCACTGTGCCTAGCCGCAGATAAGCAGCACATTCTGTTTAGTCTGCAAAGTTGCAGATTAGCAGCACATTCTGTTTAGTGTGGAAAGTGTAAAAAATAAACGTCACATATTCCTTTCACTGTGCCTAGCCGCAGATTAGCAGCACATTCTGTTTAGTGTGCAAAGTTGCAGATTAGCAGCACATTCTGTTTAGTGTGCAAAGTTGCAGATTAGCAGCACATTCTGTTTAGTGTGGAAAGTGTAAAAAATAAACGTCACATATTCCTTTCACTGTGCCTAGCCGCAGATTAGCAGCACATTCTGTTTAGTGTGCAAAGTTGCAGATTAGCAGCACATTCTGTTTAGTGTGCAAAATTGCAGATTAGCAGCACATTCTGTTTAGTGTGGAAAGTGTAAAAAATAAACGTCACATATTCCTTTCACTGTGCCTAGCCGCAGATTAGCAGCACATTCTGTTTAGTGTGCAAAGTGTAAAAAATAAACGTCACATATTCCGTTCACTGTGCCTAGCCGCAGATAAGCAGCACATTCTGTTTAGTGTGCAAAGTTGCAGATTAGCAGCACATTCTGTTTAGTGTGGAAAGTGTATAAAATAAACGTCACATATTCCTTTCACTGTGCCTAGCCGCAGATTAGCAGCACATTCTGTTTAGTGTGGAAAGTTGCAGATTAGCAGCACATTCTGTTTAGTGTGCAAAGTTGCAGATTAGCAGCACATTCTGTTTAGTGTGGAAAGTGTAAAAAATAAACGTCACATATTCCTTTCACTGTGCCTAGCCGCAGATTAGCAGCACATTCTGTTTAGTGTGCAAAGTGTAAAAAATAAACGTCACATATTCCGTTCACTGTGCCTAGCCGCAGATAAGCAGCACATTCTGTTTAGTGTGCAAAGTTGCAGATTAGCAGCACATTCTGTTTAGTGTGCAAAGTGTAAAAAATAAACGTCACATATTCCGTTCACTGTGCCTAGCCGCAGATAAGCAGCACATTCTGTTTAGTCTGCAAAGTTGCAGATTAGCAGCACATTCTGTTTAGTGTGGAAAGTGTAAAAAATAAACGTCACATATTCCTTTCACTGTGCCTAGCCGCAGATTAGCAGCACATTCTGTTTAGTGTGCAAAGTTGCAGATTAGCAGCACATTCTGTTTAGTGTGCAAAGTTGCAGATTAGCAGCACATTCTGTTTAGTGTGGAAAGTGTAAAAAATAAACGTCACATATTCCTTTCACTGTGCCTAGCCGCAGATTAGCAGCACATTCTGTTTAGTGTGCAAAGTTGCAGATTAGCAGCACATTCTGTTTAGTGTGCAAAATTGCAGATTAGCAGCACATTCTGTTTAGTGTGGAAAGTGTAAAAAATAAACGTCACATATTCCTTTCACTGTGCCTAGCCGCAGATTAGCAGCACATTCTGTTTAGTGTGCAAAGTGTAAAAAATAAACGTCACATATTCCGTTCACTGTGCCTAGCCGCAGATAAGCAGCACATTCTGTTTAGTGTGCAAAGTTGCAGATTAGCAGCACATTCTGTTTAGTGTGCAAAGTGTAAAAAATAAACGTCACATATTCCTTTCACTGTGCCTAGCCGCAGATTAGCAGCACATTCTGTTTAGTGTGCAAAGTTGCAGATTAGCAGCACATTCTGTTTAGTGTGGAAAGTGTAAAAAATAAACGTCACATATTCCTTTCACTGTGCCTAGCCGCAGATTAGCAGCACATTCTGTTTAGTGTGGGAAGTTGCAGATTAGCAGCACATTCTGTTTAGTGTGCAAAGTTGCAGATTAGCAGCACATTCTGTTTAGTGTGGAAAGTGTAAAAAATAAACGTCACACATTCCTTTCACTGTGCCTAGCCGCAGATTAGCAGCACATTCTGTTTAGTGTGGAAAGTTGCAGATTAGCAGCACATTCTGTTTAGTGTGGAAAGTGTAAAAAATAAACATCACATATTCCTTTCACTGTGCCTAGCCGCAGATTAGCAGCACATTCTGTTTAGTGTCCAAAGTGTAAAAAATAAACGTCACATATTCCGTTCACTGTGCCTAGCCGCAGATAAGCAGCACATTCTGTTTAGTGTGCAAAGTTGCAGATTAGCAGCACATTCTGTTTAGTGTGCAAAGTGTAAAAAATAAACGTCACATATTCCGTTCACTGTGCCTAGCCGCAGATAAGCAGCACATTCTGTTTAGTCTGCAAAGTTGCAGATTAGCAGCACATTCTGTTTAGTGTGCAAAGTTGCAGATTAGCAGCACATTCTGTTTAGTGTGCAAAGTTGCAGATTAGCAGCACATTCTGTTTAGTGTGGAAAGTGTAAAAAATAAACGTCACATATTCCTTTCACTGTGCCTAGCCGCAGATTAGCAGCACATTCTGTTTAGTGTGCAAAGTGTAAAAAATAAACGTCACATATTCTGTTCACTGTGCCTAGCCGCAGATAAGCAGCACATTCTGTTTAGTGTGCAAAGTTGCAGATTAGCAGCACATTCTGTTTAGTGTGCAAAGTGTAAAAAATAAACGTCACATATTCCGTTCACTGTGCCTAGCCGCAGATAAGCAGCACATTCTGTTTAGTCTGCAAAGTTGCAGATTAGCAGCACATTCTGTTTAGTGTGGAAAGTGTAAAAAATAAACGTCACATATTCCTTTCACTGTGCCTAGCCGCAGATTAGCAGCACATTCTGTTTAGTGTGCAAAGTTGCAGATTAGCAGCACATTCTGTTTAGTGTGCAAAGTTGCAGATTAGCAGCACATTCTGTTTAGTGTGGAAAGTGTAAAAAATAAACGTCACATATTCCTTTCACTGTGCCTAGCCGCAGATTAGCAGCACATTCTGTTTAGTGTGCAAAGTTGCAGATTAGCAGCACATTCTGTTTAGTGTGCAAAATTGCAGATTAGCAGCACATTCTGTTTAGTGTGGAAAGTGTAAAAAATAAACGTCACATATTCCTTTCACTGTGCCTAGCCGCAGATTAGCAGCACATTCTGTTTAGTGTGCAAAGTGTAAAAAATAAACGTCACATATTCCGTTCACTGTGCCTAGCCGCAGATAAGCAGCACATTCTGTTTAGTGTGCAAAGTTGCAGATTAGCAGCACATTCTGTTTAGTGTGGAAAGTGTATAAAATAAACGTCACATATTCCTTTCACTGTGCCTAGCCGCAGATTAGCAGCACATTCTGTTTAGTGTGGAAAGTTGCAGATTAGCAGCACATTCTGTTTAGTGTGCAAAGTTGCAGATTAGCAGCACATTCTGTTTAGTGTGGAAAGTGTAAAAAATAAACGTCACATATTCCTTTCACTGTGCCTAGCCGCAGATTAGCAGCACATTCTGTTTAGTGTGCAAAGTGTAAAAAATAAACGTCACATATTCCGTTCACTGTGCCTAGCCGCAGATAAGCAGCACATTCTGTTTAGTGTGCAAAGTTGCAGATTAGCAGCACATTCTGTTTAGTGTGCAAAGTGTAAAAAATAAACGTCACATATTCCGTTCACTGTGCCTAGCCGCAGATAAGCAGCACATTCTGTTTAGTCTGCAAAGTTGCAGATTAGCAGCACATTCTGTTTAGTGTGGAAAGTGTAAAAAATAAACGTCACATATTCCTTTCACTGTGCCTAGCCGCAGATTAGCAGCACATTCTGTTTAGTGTGCAAAGTTGCAGATTAGCAGCACATTCTGTTTAGTGTGCAAAGTTGCAGATTAGCAGCACATTCTGTTTAGTGTGGAAAGTGTAAAAAATAAACGTCACATATTCCTTTCACTGTGCCTAGCCGCAGATTAGCAGCACATTCTGTTTAGTGTGCAAAGTTGCAGATTAGCAGCACATTCTGTTTAGTGTGCAAAATTGCAGATTAGCAGCACATTCTGTTTAGTGTGGAAAGTGTAAAAAATAAACGTCACATATTCCTTTCACTGTGCCTAGCCGCAGATTAGCAGCACATTCTGTTTAGTGTGCAAAGTGTAAAAAATAAACGTCACATATTCCGTTCACTGTGCCTAGCCGCAGATAAGCAGCACATTCTGTTTAGTGTGCAAAGTTGCAGATTAGCAGCACATTCTGTTTAGTGTGCAAAGTGTAAAAAATAAACGTCACATATTCCTTTCACTGTGCCTAGCCGCAGATTAGCAGCACATTCTGTTTAGTGTGCAAAGTTGCAGATTAGCAGCACATTCTGTTTAGTGTGGAAAGTGTAAAAAATAAACGTCACATATTCCTTTCACTGTGCCTAGCCGCAGATTAGCAGCACATTCTGTTTAGTGTGGGAAGTTGCAGATTAGCAGCACATTCTGTTTAGTGTGCAAAGTTGCAGATTAGCAGCACATTCTGTTTAGTGTGGAAAGTGTAAAAAATAAACGTCACACATTCCTTTCACTGTGCCTAGCCGCAGATTAGCAGCACATTCTGTTTAGTGTGGAAAGTTGCAGATTAGCAGCACATTCTGTTTAGTGTGGAAAGTGTAAAAAATAAACATCACATATTCCTTTCACTGTGCCTAGCCGCAGATTAGCAGCACATTCTGTTTAGTGTCCAAAGTGTAAAAAATAAACGTCACATATTCCGTTCACTGTGCCTAGCCGCAGATAAGCAGCACATTCTGTTTAGTGTGCAAAGTTGCAGATTAGCAGCACATTCTGTTTAGTGTGCAAAGTGTAAAAAATAAACGTCACATATTCCGTTCACTGTGCCTAGCCGCAGATAAGCAGCACATTCTGTTTAGTCTGCAAAGTTGCAGATTAGCAGCACATTCTGTTTAGTGTGGAAAGTGTAAAAAATAAACGTCACATATTCCTTTCACTGTGCCTAGCCGCAGATTAGCAGCACATTCTGTTTAGTGTGCAAAGTTGCAGATTAGCAGCACATTCTGTTTAGTGTGCAAAGTTGCAGATTAGCAGCACATTCTGTTTAGTGTGGAAAGTGTAAAAAATAAACGTCACATATTCCTTTCACTGTGCCTAGCCGCAGATTAGCAGCACATTCTGTTTAGTGTGCAAAGTGTAAAAAATAAACGTCACATATTCCGTTCACTGTGCCTAGCCGCAGATAAGCAGCACATTCTGTTTAGTGTGCAAAGTTGCAGATTAGCAGCACATTCTGTTTAGTGTGGAAAGTGTAAAAAATAAACGTCACATATTCCTTTCACTGTGCCTAGCCGCAGATTAGCAGCACATTCTGTTTAGTGTGCAAAGTGTAAAAAATAAACGTCACATATTCCGTTCACTGTGCCTAGCCGCAGATAAGCAGCACATTCTGTTTAGTGTGCAAAGTTGCAGATTAGCAGCACATTCTGTTTAGTGTGGAAAGTGTAAAAAATAAACGTCACATATTCCTTTCACTGTACCTAGCCGCAGATTAGCAGCACATTCTGTTTAGTGTGCAAAGTTGCAGATTAGCAGCACATTCTGTTTAGTGTGCAAAATTGCAGATTAGCAGCACATTCTGTTTAGTGTGGAAAGTGTAAAAAATAAACGTCACATATTCCTTTCACTGTGCCTAGCCGCAGATTAGCAGCACATTCTGTTTAGTGTGCAAAGTGTAAAAAATAAACGTCACATATTCCGTTCACTGTGCCTAGCCGCAGATAAGCAGCACATTCTGTTTAGTGTGCAAAGTTGCAGATTAGCAGCACATTCTGTTTAGTGTGCAAAGTGTAAAAAATAAACGTCACATATTCCTTTCACTGTGCCTAGCCGCAGATTAGCAGCACATTCTGTTTAGTGTGCAAAGTTGCAGATTAGCAGCACATTCTGTTTAGTGTGCAAAGTGTAAAAAATAAACGTGACATATTCCTTTCACTGTGCCTAGCCGCAGATTAGCAGCACAATCTGTTTAGTGTGCCTAGCCGCAGATTAGCAGCACATTCTGTTTAGTGTGCAAAGTTGCAGATTAGCAGCACATATTCCGTGTAATATGAAGAAGGCGGGTAAAAAGGGACGGGGAAGTGGACGTGATCCTGATAGTTCAGGGCGCGGGTCAGGACGCGTAGAAACTGTGCCTGGTGCCAGAGCACAAGAAAGAAAGACATCCACCATTCCTAGCTTCATGTCTCAGTTTACAGGGCGTCGCAGGACATCACTCTCGAGGTCAGACCACTGCGAACAGGTGGTCGGTTGGATTTCAGGTGATACTGCTTCCAGTCGGTTAAGCACCACCCTGTCTTCCACCAAGTCCACTCTCAGTAGCCAAGAGTCTGGTCAACATAATCCTCACCCTGATCATCCTTCCTCCCACCATAGAGGGTCTGGGCAAAGAAGTGATCCCACACTGGGATATAGTGAGGAGCTCGTCTCATCACCAATCCTTCATTTGAACCTCTCTCCAAGCACGCTTGCAGAGGAACATGACATCTTGTGCCCTGATTCACAACCTCTAGAGGGTACCCAATCACAAGAAGATGACAGAGGGGAACGGCATTTAAGGTCAAATGAAGTGGATGATGATGATGAGACACAGTTGCCATCAAATCAACCACTATTACTGTCTCAAGACCTTGATGAGGAGGATGATACACAGTTGTCAATGACTGAGTATGTGGTGGGATCAAAAAATGAGGAGGATGATCAGAGTGAGGAAGTGGAGGAGGACTTGGTGGACGATGAGGTGACTGACCCCACCTGGGAAGGTGGAGAGCCGAGCGATGACAACAGTCCTGAGGGTGAGCCATCTGCAGCACCGCAACAGGCTGGAAGAGGCAGTGGTGTGGCTAAAGAAAGAAGGCGGACAGCACCAAACCGGCCCGCAAATGTTCCACGGAGCACCCCCTTGCGTAAATCTCCCTTGCCAAGGGCTAGGTGTTCCGCTGTATGGCGTTTTTTTAAGGAAAGTGCGGACGACAAAAGAATTGTAGTTTGCAACCTGTGCCACACCAGAATGAGCCGAGGCATGAACACTAGCAACCTCACCACCACCAGCATGATCCGACACATGGCATCCAAGCACCGTAATAAGTGGGAGGAACGCCCGGATCGCCAATCTGTGTCTGCAGGCCACACCACTGCCTCCTCTTCCCCTGTTTTCGGTGCCGGCCAATCGCCTGTCGAAGGCGCAGGCCCGCATACCTCCCGCCCTGCACCTGTACCATCTGAAGCACCATCAGCGACCACATCCACTTCCCTGTCCCAGCGCAGCTTCCAAATGTCGTTACCCCAGGCATTTGAGCGCAAGCGAAAATACCCATCCACCCATCCACAGGCCATAGCACTAACCTCACACCTTTCCAAATTACTGGCCATCGAAATGCTGCCATTTAGGCTTGTGGAGACTGAGTCCTTCCGCAGCCTGATGGCAGCAGCTGTCCCTCGGTACGCAGTCCCCAGCCGCCACTACTTTTCCCGGTGTGCCGTCCCCGCCTTACACCACCATGTGTCCCTTAACATCACCCGTGCCCTGACCAACGCAGTTACTGGGAAGGTCCACTTAACGACTGACACATGGACAAGTGCTTGTGGCCAGGGACGCTACATTTCCCTGACGGCACACTGGGTGAATGTCGTGGAGGCTGGGAGCGACTCGGACCCTGGGATGTCACAGGTGCTACCCACGCCGAGGATTGCGGGCCCTACCTCCATCAGGGTTTCCGCCAGCACCTACGTTATTGGCTCCTCCTCCTCCTCCTCCGTTTCCACCTCCGAATTCTCTGCGCGCAGCGCCACTCACCCATCAGCCGGTAGCTGGAAGCAGTGTAGCACTGCAGTGGGGAAGCGTCAACAGGCCGTGCTGAAGCTGATCTGCCTTGGGGACAAACAGCACACGGCCTCAGAGCTGTTGCAGGGGATTAGTCACCAGACCGAGCAGTGGCTCTCGCCACTCAACCTGCAACCAGGCATGGTTGTGTGTGATAATGGGTGTAACTTGGTGGCGGCTTTGGAGCTCGGCAAGCTCACACACGTACCATGCCTAGCGCATGTATTTAATTTAGTGGTTCAGCGATTTCTAAAAACCTACCCCAATTTGCATGATCTCTTGACCAAGGTGCGCCGCGTGTGTGCACATTTCCGTAAGTCATCAACAGCTTCAGCCGGCCTGTTGAAGCTGCAGCAGCGCTTACAATTGCCAGCTCACCGGCTGCTGTGTGACGTGAGCACGTGCTGGAACTCCACCTTCCACATGTTGGCCCGGCTTTGTGAGCAGCAGAGGGCAGTAGTGGAGTACCAGCTGTTACACGGTCGTCGCCTCTCCGTTCAACTTCCTGTAATCAGAAGTGAGGAGTGGGAATGGATGTCAGACCTCTGTGAGGTTTTACGCAATTTTGAGGAATCGACACAGATGGTGAGCGGCGATAACGCTATTATCAGTGTAACCATCCCACTTCTGTGTCTACTGAAACGCTCGCTGCTCACAATTAAAACCGACGCTTTGCATGTGGAAGAGGTGGAAATGCGGGAGGAAGAGCTTACACAAGGTGATAGCCAGAGCACCCTCACTTCGTCTTCTCAGCGACAATTGGAGGAGGCGGAGGAGGAGGAGGAGGAGGAGGAAGACACGGTTGCCTCCGCTACAGAGGGTAGCCATGGAACTTTAGTTCCATCTCTTCAGCGTGGGTGGGCAGAAGAGGAGGAAGAGGATGAGGAGATTGAGAGTCATCCTCCTGGTGAGGACAGCGAAATCTTGCCTGTTGGTACTCTGGCACACATGGCTGACTTTATGTTAGGCTGCCTTTCCCGTGATCCACGCGTTATACGCATTTTAGACAACACGGATTACTGGGTGTTCACCCTTCTGGACCCCCGCTACAAAGAGAATTTCTCATCTCTCATTCCTCCGGTGGAGAGGACAAGCAAAATGGTGCAATACCAGAAGGTTCTTGTTGAAAAATTGCTCCAAAATTTTCCATCTGACAACGCTGGCGGCAGAGTACGTGCTACCTTGGCCCACCGAGAAGGGGAGAAAAGGGGAGCACACAGCAGTTCCGACAAAGGCAGGGCAACACTCTCCAAGGCGTGGGACACCTTCATGACACCCCGCCAGCACCCTCACCCTGATGCGCAGCCTAGTGTCACAAGGAGGGAAAAGTTTTGGAAGATGGTGAAGGAGTACGTAGCAGACCGTGTCAGCGTCCTCAATGATCCCTCTGTGCCTTACAACTACTGGGTGTCCAAGCTGGACACGTGGTATGAACTGGCACTCTACGCCTTGGAGGTGCTGGCCTGCCCTGCCGCCAGCGTTCTGTCTGAGCGGGTATTTAGTGCTGCTGGTGGCATCATAACAGATAAGCGTATCCGCCTTTCCACCGAAAATGCTGATAGGTTGACACTTATAAAAATGAACAAGGCCTGGATTTCCCCTGACTTCTCCACTCCACTGGAGGAAAGCCCCGGAGGAACATAAAGTGACTTTATATATGTTATTTACAATGATGGGAATACTCTGTATTCCCATTCACCCCTTCCACCCAAAAAACGGGTATATGGTTGACTCTCTTCCATATACCCTGTGATATAATTTTTATATAGGGCCAGCTCACCAGCGGGCCCTGTGATATAATTTTTATATAGGGCCAGCTCACCAGCGGGCCCTGTTTGACAACTTTTTGTATAGGTCAGCTCACCAGCGGGCCTTCTTATATAATGTTTTATTGGGTCAGCTCTCTAGCGGGCCCTCTCATATAATGTTTTATAGCGTCAGCTCACTAGCGGGCCTTCGCATATAATGTTTAGGATGGTCAGCTCCGCAGCAGACCCTCACCCATAATGTTTTAGATGGTCGGCTCAGCGCACGTTTCCCTCTTAATCATGGCCTCAGTTCAGAAAAATCGAGGAAATTTTTTGCAGAATTTGCCTCTGCGCACGTTTCCCTCTTAATCATGGCCCCAGTTCAGAAAAATCGAGGAAATTTTTGGGAGAATTTGCCTCTGCGCACGTTTCCCTCTTAATCATGGGTCCAGTTCCGAAAAATCGATGACATTTTTTGCAGAATTTGCCTCTGCGCACGTTTCCCTCTTAATCATGGCCCCAGTTCAGAAAAATCGATGAAATTTTTGCAGAATTTGCAGATGATATACAAGTAAATATATAGCAAATACTGCTTGGTAACAATTTTTCGCCTAAAGTCGTTTTTATCTTCCTTTTTGTGTGTTTTACGGTCAGTCTGTAAAAATGGCGTACTACGGGCGAAACATCGTTCCCAGCAGCGACGTTGGAGTCCAAGATGCATCAAGACATCCTCCCTATGCTGTCCCTGAACCATTTCTGTGGTGTTTCCATCATTTTCTGCCCTTTTCCTATGGACCAGGCACCCTCCCCTCATCAGAGCAGGGGGTGCCTGGTGTAATGCTCGAGTCCTCCCATTGACTTCAATGGGGCTCGGGTGCTCGGCCGAGCACTCGAGCCTCCGGGGGTGCTCGGCCAGAGCACCCGAACACCCGAGCATTGGGGTGCTCGATCATCACTAATGGTCATTGCAGTTTTTAACATGCTGCTGGTGTGTCACCCATTGTGATTGTACTTCAGTGGGGGATCTAATTGAGAATGCACCTAAATCAGTTCCTGCTTTCCCCCTGCTCATGTGTTTTTACAAAGATGACAAATAGGAACATGTTTAGCTTTTAGATGTTGAGGTATTTCCATACTGGAAATTTTATAGACTGAGGGTTTCCTTCTACTGCAGGGACTCAATGTTGCAACAGTGCTAGTAATAGGTGTCACTGGCACTAAAAGCTTGGGTTGTAGACTTTGGTATCCTTTTAAAAGGTCGCACGCAAAAGATTGTGCAACAACATAACATATTAACCATGTCACCTGTTAAAAAAAAATGGCGACATGAGAATCTCACATTGCATGACAGTGCAAGATCCTCATGTCACCTGCTGTAAATGTTGCATACCGGTAACAACTCCCATTACATTTCTTAAATAACCCATACACCGATTCCTACCATAGCATAACATGAGGAAATACAGATTTAGTAGACTGATAAAAAAAAAAGAAACCACGATTTCTTATCTAGAAAAGTGGTGAAACAAATACACAGGGATCATGGTTCCTTTTTTATTATCGGTCTACTAAATCTGTATTTCCTCATGTTATGCTATGGGTTATTTAAGAAATATGATGGGAGTTGTTATCGGTATGTGACCTTTACAGTAGGCGACAAGAGGATATTGCGCTGTCATGCAGTTGGATAATATTTCCCTGGATCAGAATCTTATGTGAAACCAACTATCATAATTTTCAATATTAATCTAAGCTATAAAGGTATCCATTACATTTTTCAAAGCAACTACAGTGTCTGCAAACACTTCATCCCAAGGCAAAGAATTACATAACTTTACCGCCTTTACTGTAAAAATCCCTGCCTTTGCTTTAGTCAGAAGCAACTTTCATCTAGTTTTAATTGATGACCTTTTGTTTTTTACTCAACTCTTTCAGTGAACGGTTCCTTGTACAGTTCTTTGTATTGACTTTGAATATATTTGTAAATAGTAACCATATCACCCCTTAGACGTCTCTTCTCTATTGCAAACATATAGCACTATATTTCATTACTTACAGGTTTGTAGTTCAAGCGCTATTCAAGCTGGAAGGATCCCCCTCACACCCCTTCTAGCCCGCTCCCATTAGATCTGGAATCCGGTTGTGGGACCAGATGGATTCAGCGAGGAACAATCTTCACTCAGTAAGTATAAGGAAACCCTACCCTCCCTTGATAAAGGAGGACAGAATTTTCCTTTTGCTTACTGAAGATTGTCCCTCGCCGCTCTCTGTATGTACCAGACTGAGATGCAGCATGATGCAGGGAAAGGGGCAGGAGGGAGAGCTTTTCATCTTGTATAGCAATTGAACTACAAACCTGTAAGTCATTAAATATACCGCTTCATGTTTAAAAAAATGAAAGAAGACTTGGACATCAATAGAGGTATTACTTTCCCTTTAAATAACCTTAAATATTCTGCAGAAAATATATTTTTTTTCAGATTCAAATAGAATAAATGTTTGATTTGACCTCAACATTTCTAGTATTTAAAGGGATAGTAATACTTAAAATGTAAAAAAATATATATGTTGTAGAGTGTATCCCCCTGAGTAAAAAAAAGGGTGCTCCCACTGCTTAAAGGTGTTTTATTCAAAAGTTATTACAGCTCAAAGTTTAATTTTTTAGGTGCAAAATCATATTGGCCTGAAATTGTACAGTGGCGCTGTTGCTACACCATCCTATGGAGATTTATGGTCCCGGGACCACAGCTGTCCATAGGATGGTGTAGCAACAGCGCCACTGTACAATATCAGGCCACGGTAATATTGCACCTAAAAAATTAAACTTTGAACTGTAATAAGTTTTGAATAAAATACCTTTCAGCAGTGGGAGTACCTTTGTTTTAATCAGGGGGATAAACCCTACAACATATATTTTTTTTTACATTTTAAGTATTACTATCCCTTTAACCCTTTTGAATGCCAGGGTAGTCTACAGTGTATTGCTTCATAATATATTGAACACAGCTCTGGTACTCAAATGGTTATTGGTCTTGTGGCTTTATGTTGAGCGTGTGGTTTTATATTTTACTAATTCACTTAAATGGATAATTCATTCATTTATTGAATTTAACACTTTGCATGTTAGCATCAGTTCCAACACATTGCTTTATAATTCATTGGAGACCACTATAGAATGCATGGGGTTAAGTTGGTGCATGGCGTGTAAATTGTGGACCACCTTCTTGGCTTTACCTCATCAAAGTCCCATTGTTTCGACAACACTGTAACAGTTTTCTCATTTCAAATCTTACGGTCAAGAAGGGATTGTAAAACGATACACTCCACCCTCTTGTACAGCATGGTAAAAGGTAGATTGCTACAAAGCTGTTCTGGGAACATATTAAATCATGAAGTTAAAGGAACTTTTTTTGTGAAAAATGTTTCATGTAGTTTCTACAGACCATAGACAAAGGGGAAGTGGGATTTTATTAACCCTTTGAGTGCCAGAGGGGTACGCAACGCATTGCTTTGCAATGCGTTGCGTACCCCTCTGGCACTCAAAGGGTTAAACCTCGTATTAACCATTTGAGTGCCAGAGGGGTACGCAACGCACTGCAAAACAATGTGTTGCATACCACTCTGTCACTCAATAGGTTAAACTATATTCATTCCTGCACCCTAGAATACAATGCGGGCTGCTATCAAATAAATATTCCCACTATATGATATAGATAATAAAACCAAAAAAATAAATATGAATCTGAAAGCGCCCAAACTATAATCTACTATTTAAATAGCATTATTACTTTTAAAATTAGAAAACAGATATACCAAATGTATCAATATATATTACAAAATTTGTTAAGAAACAGAAATCTGAATAAACAATCTGGACTACCAAACAGTTTCTATTCATAGATATAAATGTTGCATCAATACAATCTATCACTAGCTTCCAATAACTTTATTACTATAGATCAAAACATTAATGTTATTTGTACCCTAATAAACGGATCCACTAGCACCCCTGCTAAATAGGCGCCATTGCTAAGGAGGCAGTGAAACCGAGCTTCAATCAAGGGTAACACTAATACATTAATCCAAAGTGATACCTATCAAATCTAAATAATAATAATAATTTGTGCACAAAATAATTGTGAATTGCTACAAAGTTGTTCTGGGAATGAGAACGTATTAAATCTTTAAGTTAAAGGGATTTTTTGTGAAAAATGTCTAATTTTTGTCAGCGACAGCGAAACCAGGAGTAGTGGAACAATGTAACACTATCCCTGTAGAAACCACTGCTCTGCCTACCGTAACACCTAATATGCATACAATGGAACTTTCTCTTCTGGTGCTGCTGAGGGAAATAATTGACACCAATTGTGGCAAAAAAAAAAAAGTGGGGCTTACTCTGGAGTAGGGGTGAGGCTTAATGGGTGGGGAAGGAGGAGAAATGTGCAAATACAGGGTGGGAAAGCAGGAGAAGAAAGAGGAACAGGGTAGGAAGGAAGAGAGGTGGATAGAGTTTCAACTGAAACTACCCACATCTGGAGAATCAGTGACTGGCCCTGGAGACATGGTAAGGTTCTGTCAATATCAGGAGAGTTCCTAGGTATGATAATATGGAAAAAATGTATCTTACAGGGTTTAGATTTCTGACTAAAACAATGGTACTCCTACTGTTGAAAAATGTTTTATTCAAAAGTTATTGCAGCTCAAATTAGAATGTTTGAGTGCAGTACCTACATGTCCTGAAATGTTATGGTAGTGCTGTTGCAGTCTGGTGGTCTGGTGACAATAAACCTTCATAGGATGCAGTCCTCCCCTTATGAAGTGACACATGCCTGCATCATGAATTTCATAGGCCTATTGTCATCTTGAAAGTTCTCACTAACTGTATTGATCTGCATTGAGACTGCTCATGTATCAGGGATACAGACACCAACTATACAGGAGTTGCATGAGAGTCAGGTGGTAAAACACTACTCATTTCGCAGCCACTCATAACGCAGCTCATTACATAAATTCTAGATAAGAGACTGGCAAAGAGGGACCCTTATTGAGGCCGTTTTTAAACTGTATCTATTGTCAAATAAATACTACACTCAGATTCTTTCGTGCAATGTTCATGGTACGTTTGGCTTGCCTAAGAATTGATCTACTTTTTTCTTTGCATGTATAGCTACTACTGTGTTGTACAGAAAGCAGAAAAACTACAGAACACATTTTTGTGAAGCCGTGGAATCTGAAATCTACACTTCCGCGGTCTGGATAAATTATATTTTTTCCCATTCAAACTTCTACCCCACTTAATGATATCCTTTCCTTTCATTGTTTCACATATACCACAAACAACGATTTTTGCCAAAACCAATCGTTTGTCTGGAAATTCAATTTATAAGTACAACGGTATGTGAGGCTTTGATCATCCTAGGTCAAACATTTCCACCAACCGGCTGATTATTTTTCATACATACATAGGAAAAGATGAGATTAAAAATGGATTAAAAGAAATATTTATTTTGAACTCAAGAAGGAAATAAACAGCCCAACATTATACCGACCTCATTGGAAACAGACGTTCACGTTAAAAAAAAAAAACACCACATCAATCAATAGAACTTTATGAAATTATGCCTAAAAAAAAAGATATGTCCTTAAACAATCTTAGTTTTGCACTGTGTTCAGCATGAAATACTTTAGGATTCCTCAAAGATTACCATCAGTAGAATGAAGTATACACCTATTTTAAACCCTTTGATTTCCAGCAAGGTACCCAACGAATTGCGCTGCAATGCGTTGGATACCTCTCCGGCAATCAAAGAGTTAAGTTGAAAGGTTAGTAATGTTTCATTAGAACTGCATCTAAGATTGTTCTTCATAGTTAATACTACTGATGTCCAATGTTACCATTGTTCATAACTTTCGAGTTAAAGGGATAGTAATGCTTCACAAAAACAGCAGATCCAATTAATCTTCATAGTATTTGTGCCATGGAGAGTGTTATTTCATTACTGTCAGAGTTGTAGTACAAGAGTAATTGAATGTCTGTGTAGTGGGAGACAGAATGAGACACAGTGTCACAGGGTTAAGAGAGTGATGTTGTTTGCGGTGCAACTTTAGTTTATCTACCACCCGGGTCTATGAACAGCAAGCTACAGTGGTTTTGGATGAATAACGAACCCCTTAAGGAACAGATATGTGCAGCTCATTGCTTCTAATGAGTTGAACAGCACTCAGGTCCTTAAAGGCTTAAGCAATCTGAATTATAGTTATTTTATTGTGCATGTATTCCTGAGTTTTCACCCGTCACATTTGTGTAGACAACAGAGTGAATGCACTCTAGAGTATGCACTACAGAATTTCTTCTCAATGCTAGTCCTCGAGGCACGAAAAGCAATGCGTTGTACTCCCCTCTGTCACTCAAAGGGTTAATGAAAGCTATCCCGGCTAAATCACATGTATGAAATGAGTGGCTCAGTCATTGTGATGGAGTTGCCTGGACCAAATTAAGAAAGTCCTGGGAACCAGACTTGTTGGTGCAACCCAAGGACTGGAGCTTAGAATGCACTACAGAGGACAATCGCTGGAATTGTATTGGTGGACACACTCTGCCTATGTAGGAATTTAATGCCGTCAAGTCAGACACGCTAGCCGCTTAGCATGCACAGAAAAATAGTGTACCATTACTCCATCTCATCTATGCCTTAGGTACATTGATCTAAGCAAGGCTTAGGATGAAGCACTGACCCAAAATGTCCACAGACTTCCTCATCGTTCACCTCTTGGCACAACAGGCATTAAGGGTAGAATTTTGGGTTTACATTGCTTAGTAAATTGACTTACGTTGGCATTGAAACAGAACACCGATTGCAATGCCTGTTATTCCTCAGAATCTGCATTGTATATCAACCCCGCAGTGTCTACATTTTAGAAGGGAAACAGGAATTCAGTTAGCTTGTTTCATTCTGTGTTTTCGATGCCTTTGATAATGATTAGAATTCCAGGCTGTATTTTGATTGGCTATAGGGCTTATAAGCCAATCAGAAAACAGATGTGAAATGAAATTAGTATCAGAGGCAGAAGAAACAATGAGGAGAAGTTCACCTTTGTTCTTCTTTCTGGTTATGTATTAAATCCCCTTACGTCTGCAGTTAAACCACCATTACAAGTTCTTCTCAGTGTACCTCTGCATCATATTTACAGCTTCTAGTTTAAATAAGTTAAGATATTTACTAAGCAATTCTTACATCAAGTTATACTACAGCCTGAATTCATCAAGACAATACTGAAGTGAGCACTTTGTTTATGTATGGAATACACTGAATTAGCTTGCAATGTTGTCATTCGCCTTAAAGGAAAACTAGCACTAAAAATGATCTGGCGTTATATACCGTAAAATCTCAGGTATGATACGCACCTGTGTATAACACGCAGGTGCATATTATGCCTAAGATTTTAGGGGAAAACAAGAGTGCCTATGTATAATACGCACCCTTGTTTTCCCCGTTACTGAAATATTTTTAACCCTTTGAGTGCCTCAAAGGTAGGGTGACCACATTTCCATTCTGCCATTCAGGGACACTGCAGAGATGAGAGCAGTAGAGTACGTGTCCTCGGCTGTAGTGCAGATATGTGGGAGGGGTCATTATACATCACTGGACATCAGTGCGCAAACCTCTTTTTCTCAGGCGCATCACAGAGTTCTAAACACTAACCTGACCATTAACGGCTGTGACATAAAGTGTTGCCTGTTGCAGGCTACATCACGCCCAAAGCCTTAGACTACCATTACAGTGTAACAAAATTGCACTGCAGCTCCTGTTTGATGTCAGGATCAAGGCTCAGTTCTCTCTCTAGTGCTTAGAGCTCTCTCTGGAAGCCATTTTCTTGTAGCCCAGCAGAAGTATCACTTTCTGTCGCAGTAGGCAATGGGTAGTTCTCCTCGTGATTAGAACTCTGTTCTCTAGAATCTTAATTCAGGGACTTTGTATTGTCCCTGAAGGAGACTGCCAGTGACATGGGACACACATTTCAAATAAGGGACTGTCCCTGACAATCAGGGACATGTGGTCACTCTACTCAAAGGGTTAAGGCTGGCAGGCTGGTAGATGGCTTCCCTCCCTCCCCTGGCGATATCCGCTCTGAAAATAAGAATTACTAGTTTAAATGCAAGTCCCCGCTGTAGTCCTCATCTTTTGAAGAGCAGGCATACCGGTATGTAAATCTTCAGTGCGGGCGGCATGCTTCCATTTGCTGCCCGCTTCCTTCAATGGGCTTTCAGGTCCTTCCGCCTGCAGCCAATGCCCTGTGAGGATCTCGAGGTCCTCACAGGGCAATTCCATAGGCGGAAGGTCCTGAAAGCCTATTGAAGGAAGAGGGAGGCAAATGGAAGCATGCCGCCCGCACTGAAGCTTTACATACCGGTATGCCTGCTCTTCTCAGCGGGGACTTACATTTAAACTAGTAAGTCTTATTTTCAGAGCGAATATCACCGGGGGAGGGAGGGAAGCCATCTACCAGCCTCAATTTTTTTACTCTATTTAAAAACTCTCGTGTATAATACGCACCCCCCACTTCACATAAGGTGAAGTGGGATAAAATTGTGCCTATTATACCCAAGATTTTACTGTACATTTAAACACCATATACCTCATGACTATGTCTGTAAAAGCTATCTGTTTATTTCTTGGTGGCTAAACTCCAGCAGTACAACAACATCATGCTCTATTTAGACAGGCATTCTTGCTATCTGCAGAGCTGTCAGTCTCCCATAACCACAGAAATCTTGATAGACATTTCTTAAGTGATTGTATAAACAGTCCGAGATACTGTAACAAAGAAAAGAATAGCTCACGGTTCTAACTCACCATAATATATACATATAATCAGGGGAGGGCTGGCAACTTTTGGCCTGGGGGGCAAGTACAATGAAGTGGCCTATTTCTATTAACTGCTCCAGCCCAATGTCCCAGCCCACCCCCATTTGTTAATATTATAGCTGGCATTAATGTTATGGATTAAGTCAAGTGATACCTCAGAGCTTATAACTGAAATGGAGGTACACTATTGATATTACAGAGATGACAATTGAAATGGAGGTACACTAGTGATACCACAGAGCTTACAATTGAAATGGATCTACACTAGTGATACCACAGAGCTTACAATTGAAATGGATCTATACTAGTGATACCACAGAGATTACAACTGAAATGGAGCTACACTAGTGGTATCACAGAGATTACAATTGAAATGGAGATACACTAGTGATACCACGGAGCTTATAACTGAAATGGTGGTGCACTATTGATATTACAGAGATGACAATTGAAATGGAGGTACACTAGCGATACCACAGAGATGACAATTGAAATGGAGGTACACTAGTGATATCACAGAGCTTACAATTGAAATGGAGCTACACTAGTGACACCACAGAGCTTACAATTGAAATGGAGCTACACTAGTGACATCACAAAGCTTACAATTGAAATGGAGCTACACTAGTGATACCACAGAGCTTACAATTGAAATGGAGCTACACTAGTGATACCACAGAGCTTACAATTGAAATGGAGCTACAATACTAGTGTAGCTCCTTAAATTCCGTTTACTCTATTTACAGCAGTAAATGGGAAATTGAGTGAGGCAGTGGCCCACTGGCCCATATTCATGACCAGCCTGGGGTGCAATTGCCCCCTTTCCCCCCAGGCCAGCCACCCCTGCATATAATTAATAAAGTGTAAATATTAATAAGGTAATGCAGTGCTCATAATTTCCACTCGCCACTAGCCAATGGCGAGTGAAAATGTAGCCCTGGTGAGTAGAAATTCAGCCCTGGTGGGTATGCTATGGCTTGCAGTGGCGAGTAACTTTTCAGGTCTGGCTAGTAGCAAAGGACTTCAAACTTTAAGCCCTGAGGTAATGAATGTATAGATAGCAGCAGAGAATGAGAGGGTTCTTCAGTCCCCCAAGTTTTAGTCCGAAACCTAAAGTGCAAACACAAGACAGAAAGACAAACCTGCACTTCTCTATACAAGGTGCAAATGTGTGCCCTGTATTGGGCATCAATAATACCACTGTGTTAATAAATATGAGGATTTTGTTCCATAATTTGTACAATCAAGGTACCTCGTCACTTGCCAGATATTGAGGTACCTTGACGGGATTGGCAAACTTACACAATGTTTGACCAAGTTTTGGAACAAAATCCTCATATTTATTAACACAGTGGTATTATATATGCCAAATACAGGGCACACATTTCACCTTGTATAGAGAAGCACCGTATTGTCTTTCTGTCATGATACTGTAAAAGCCTTTAATAACTAAAAGAGTAGTGGGTACTAATCACAATAAATGAATGCCTTAATTCTTGTCACTCATTACCAGCAGCTCAAACAAAATGTACCAAATTCTCTGAATAAGACATTAAAATTGTTTAGGATTATAACAAATGGCAGCTGGAACTACATGATGTTTATATGTATATTAACCAATTTTATGTTTAGGGGTTTGTGTTCCCTTAAAGCGGCAGTGACTTCTTGAACAAAATTGAGATGAGCACAGGGGCAGGGGCGGATTGTAGGGGAATACCAGCCCAGGCAATTTTTTTTTAACCCTTTGAGTACCAGAGGGGTACAGAATGCATTGCTTTGCAATGCATTCCCTACCCCTCTTGCACTCAAAGGGTTAAAACAGCCCACTAGCTGCACCAATGTCCCTATCGACTCCCCCTGTACGTCATGGGAGAGCAGGCGCCAGGATATTATGTCATATCCTGGTGCTCTGCATTAACCCTTTGAGTGCCAGAGGGGTACACAACGCATTGCAAAGCAATGCGTTGCATACCCCTCTGGCACTCGAAGGTTTAACAAGGAACACGAAGGCTGTCACAGAGAGTGCCTGTGCCAACACAGATCTCTCCTTCAATATATTGTGGGAAGGTGAGGTGAGATCCTCTGACCTCTCCCACCGGCCCATGATCTAGCGGCCCACCGGGGGATGCTCGATCCCCCGATAGGACAATCCGCCCATGCACAGGGGTTTAACTAGATCCTACCGGACCTTGGGAGAAAATTGTAGGCTGGACACCCTGACCCTCCCAATCCATGGTCTGGAACAAGTCTGACTAATAAAACAGAAGACAGATCTGCTTTACTTCACATGTAGGGAACCCTGTGTGTTCAATACATTATTACTCACATATTAATGTACTTATTTTAATTGAGGTTTTGTTGCATCATTTGCCCAAAATATGTTTTACCCTCTGAGTGCTGGAGAGGTGCTCAGTAGATTCCTTCACAATACATATATCTCTGGCACTCAAAGGGTTAAGATTGCCTGCCGCACCAAGGAAAATGTATTTGCCAGTTTACATATTTACATATCACATTTTACTGGTCATTATTTATCAAACAATGCATTGTTAAATGTTCTAGTACCCAAGGAGTTAAGAAATTTTGTGATTGTATGTTATATGCAGAATATTTTCTGTACCAGGCAGCAGTGGAAAGCATTAGGGATTAAGTAGAGTTAAAGGAGCAGTAAACTTTTTCTTATGAAAACACATATTTTACAGAGCATTTCCTGCTGAATAAAACAAGGCCACTCCCATCGCTGTCAGGTGTTTTATTCAAAAATTATACCATTTTAAATAATCAGGAAGTGAATTTACTGTGTTTACTTCCTGATAGTTCTAACTGACAGGAAGTGAATTTACTGTGATTACTTCCTGATAGTTCTAACTGACAGGAAGTGACAGGCAGTTTCTATCACATTCTATGGAGATCTGTTCGTCTCTGACTTTTCTGACTTTCCTCTCCATTAGAATCTAACAGGAAATCTAATTAGAATTTGACCACTAGAGGGCACTGCTAATGTAAAAAAACATGGGTTGAAACTGTAATAACTCTGGAAATATAAATCTCTCAGCAGTGGGAGTACCCTTATTTTACTCAATAAGAAAATCACTACAGTATATATTTTTTCATAATAAAAGTTTACTGCTCCTTTAAGCGCATCCTGGTTTTATGTTATATGCAGAATATATTCCGTACCAGGTAACAGTGGAAAGGGTTAGGGATTAAGTGGAGTTAGGGATTAATCCTGGATGCCTATGCTTAGAAGTAAATTCAGCCCTTTGTATGTATGTATACATACAAAAGGTGTAATTAGCACTTTACAGTTTACATTTAGTATAGAAGGGGTCCAATAAGTGCAGTAATTAAGTGGTTATATAGAAATCATAAGGGGAACATCAGGTGAACATACATTAGGATTGGAGGTCCCTGACCCATAGAGCTTACAATCTAAGTATAGGATGGGTGACATACAGATACAAGCAGGTGGAGGAGGAAGTGAAATTTTTGACATACGAGATAATGTTTCCATATTATGGTAGTGCTATGTTTAAAAGGTGCTCTTTTAGCTTGGATTTTAAAGTGCTGAGGGTCAAGGTTTGGTGAATGCTGGGTGGTAGGGAGTTCCAGAGGTAGGGAGGAGAAAGGGAAAAAGCCTTCAGTCATGATACAGCGATAGTGGTTAAAGGGGCAGAAAGTCACCCACCATGCATGGTGCTTAGAGGATGTGGAGGTATAAGACAGTATTTCAAAGATGAACTATAATGTGGAGATTAGTGTTGAAGAGCCTTGAAGGCAATGAGGAGGATTTTGAATGTAATGCTTTATGGGAAGCCATGACAATGATTTTAAAAGTGGTGGGGTGAGTACTGTTCTGGAGGAGAGGAAGAGTATTCCGGTGGCCAAATTAAGAATCAGTTGGAGAGGAGCAATATGGCTAGCAGGCAGACCAATAAGTAAAGAGTTGCAGTAGTCCAGGAGAGAAAGGTAAAGAGCATGCATGACTTTTTCTGTTGTAGAATAAGAGAGAAATGGACAGATTTTTGCTATATATCAAAGAAAGAAGCGACAGGTTTTAGTTACTTCATTAATGTAGGTGGAGAAGGAATGAGAAGAGCCCAAAGTTACCCTGAGGCAGCATGCCTTGCACACAGTGTAAATTGTGGAGCCTTTGACAGTTATAGAAAATGGAGGTATTGTGCAGGATTTAAGAGAGAGTATTAAAATAACACTCTCAATGGCCCAAATACTATGAAGATTAATTGGAGTGGCTTTTATTATGAAATATTACCGTAAAATCTCGGGTATAATACGCACAATTTTTACCCCACTTCACCTTATGTGAAGTGGGGGGTGCGTATTATACCCGAGAGTTTTTTATAAAAAAAAAAATGAAGCCTGCCAGATCCCTTCCCTTCCTCCCCGGCGCTATCTGCTGCTAAAATACCGTTTACTTACTTCAAAGTTCAAGTCCCTGCATTTTCCCCATTAGCAGGCAACATATAACAGATGTCAATATTCCCTGCGAGAGGCATGTTTCCATTTGCCTCCCGCTTCCTTCAGGACCTACCGGCTCCAGCCAATGGTAATGCCCTGTGAGGATCTGAAGGTCCTCACAGGGCAATACCATAGCTGGAAGGAATGCTTCCATTCACCGCCCACTTCCTTCAGGACCTACCGGCTCCAGCCAATGGTAATGCCCTGAGAGGATCTGAAGGTCCTCACAGGGCAATACCATAGCCGGAAGGAAGCGGGCGGCGAATGGAAGCATGCCGCCCGCAGGGAATATTGACGTGGCTTATATGTTGTCTGCTAACGGGGAAAATGCGGGGACTTGAATTTTGACGTAAGTAAATGGTATTTTAGCAGCGGATAGCTCCGGGGGAGGCAGAGAAGGGATCTTGGAGGCTTAATTTTTTTTTTTCTTAAGAGGGGAAAACAAGGGTGTGTACTATACACAGGCACTCTTGTTTTCCCCTAAAATATTGGGCATAATATACACCTGCTTATTATACACAGGTACGTATTATACCTGAGATTTTACGGTACTATCCCCTCAAACTGTGTTCATAGCAGAGATTTACAGCTTACACTGTGAACAAGCAGGTTACTGTAATTTATACAGGGATCTGTGCTACTACTACTTATCCTGTGATCAAATGGATTACCACAACTATTATTAAATAGGTTACTAGTACTACATTTTATACTGGGATCAAACAGTTTGTGGCTTAACTACTTGAACTTATACTTTGATCAAGCCACGACTATTGGAGGAGTATATCTCAGTGTGCATCTTCTTATCTGATCTGCAAACCAAACTGCTGAGGTTTTGCTCATCTCTGCCAGAGTGGTCTCAAGTGAAATAGTGCATTGAAAATCACTCTAGCTTGCAAAGGGTCAACCAGATTTATTCAGGTAATAGTACAGAGGTCAAGAAACATTTCAAAAATATATTGGATGTTAGTGGCATATCCAGCAGCATATTACCAAGCAATGCATTTGAGATACCTCTAGGAACCAAGATGTTAATGCTGATTATTACAGCTTTGTAAAACTCCATTTTGCTTTATAAAATTACAAGAGACAAAGGCAACGTTTAGAGCTGTAGATGTCGGAGACCAATGCTGATTGGAAATGATGGAAGCTGTGGTCCTCTTCAACAAGTAGTGTCTGAAATGTTGCCTACCACTGAATTATGTATTTTGATACATTAAAAGATGATTGTCTATGCTTAATAACATCTATATAATCAGAGTTGTTCTATTTTTGGTAATAAAGTATTGTACTCTACAGTAAACATATAAAACAAACCACAGCAGTCCAGGCTGGTAATATTTTTAATCAAGTGGCAATATGGGAGGAAACGGCAGATTCAGGGTGAAACGCTACAGGTGCATCCAATTTAAAGCCAAGAAAACAGTCTGCTTTTTAACAAAACTAATCAGAGCTTTCACCAGTAGGTAACAAGATTCAATGGCTACGATACTGAACTCTTTAAATCAACATCAAACTTTCTGCAGCTATTATGAATATGAATGTTATAAATACAGCACAGGACTCAGAGTAATTTTATTGGTAAGTGATGGTGAACTTGCTTTTTGACTTTATGCATTCTTTAAAGGCAGAATGTAAAAAGTAAAATTGCCTATACTTTTTATTATTTATTTATTTGTCATCTTTAGCTATTTTTTATTTTATAACTTTCACATAATGTTTCTGGATTTTTCAGGGAGCTCACTGCCATGTACTGTGAAAGCAGGCATAATGATACCATGTGGTCTTCTTATCCCTGCAGCAGAGTCCTCTCCTTGTGATCTAATACATACAGAATACAAGCAGGATACTGGTAGGGGAAAAGTGATACCTTTATTGACTGAGAAGCTTTAAAATGCAGACTTTCAAGGCAACTTAGGTCGCTTCTTCAGGCATACTTAGAATGAACCCTGAAGACAAAATACCTTAAAATCTCTGGTATAATATGCACAATTTTGCCACTCTTCACCATATGTGAAGTGTGGGGTGCGTATTATACAAGAGTAAAAAAAACAAGCTCATATATTTATTTCTGCTCCTCCCAGTGCAATCCACTCCCACCTTGTTCCCCTTCAACTCACCCCATCCGGAGTCATCTGTGATCTCTGTGCATTGGGTCTACGGTAATGCCCTGCGAGGACCTTGAGGTCTTCAAAGGGCATTACTATTGGCTTAAATAAAACTGTCCTCAAAGGGCATTGCTGGAAGTGGGCGACAAATGCAAGCATGCTGCCCACTGTGCAGAGATCACAGAAGACTCTGTAGGGGGTGAGTTGAAGGAGGGCAAGCCGGGAGTGGATTGCACTGAATGGATTGAGGGCATCAGCACCAAAACCAATTTTTTTCTGAGTAAACGGTGAAAACAAGACTGCATATTATATATAGGCACTCTTGTTTTCCTCTAAAATCTAATTTATACCTGCATATTATACACAGGTACGTATTATATTATATTCTGTTCTCCACATCTGATTGTACTATTTAATACCTCTGTATGTTTTTTCCCAATTGTACAGCGCTGCGGAATTAGTTGGCGCTATATAAATAAAGAATAATAATAATAATAAATATGTTCAAGGGCCAAAGGGCTCTCCAAAGACCTGTTCATTAACAGAACAGTAGAAAGGACATTAAGACCAGAGGAAAGGAGATTTCATCTACAACAGTTGAAAGGATTCTTTATGGGGCATCCTTTTAAAATGTTGCATGTGAAACATTAATCATGTCGCCATAATAAAAATGGCGACATGAGACTCTTGCGCTGCATGATGGAACGAGATTGTCACGCCCCCTACATAAAGGTCATGTACCTTTAAATCTGGCCATTTTTGCATCAGAGAAAATCTAGTTTTCAGGATCATAATGAAACGAGAATAGCATTGGCTTTAATCCAGTGACAGACAGAACCCCTCAAACTCAATCCAAAACCTCCCGTCTGAGTTTATAATTTCCTAAAGTTGTGTAATATTAACAAGCCTAGTTGCTCCTCAATTAGTAAATGCAAAAACCTCCTGCCAGAGGCATTTTAGTCTGTGTTATTCAACATATTTTTCACGGTCTCTGGAGTTCTCCGGTTTTCTCTTGCAGTGTCTTGCCTAATGCAAAAAAATATATTGCTATATGTCTCTTGCTCCAGTGTCTGGATGTCTCTTACTGTATATCTCACTGTTATTCCCGTAGCAAGCAGAAAATACCTACACAGAACTCCAGAGACAGTGGCAAAATATGTTGAAATGACATTTTTGGCTACAACATGACAATCTCACCCTTTTGATGCAGGCGAGATTCTCATGTTGCCTTTTTCATCTCAGCAACATGGTGATTGCGCCTTTTAGATGCTTGCACAAAAGTGTGTGACATTTTAAAAGTAAACCCTTTTATGGTAAGGACAATAAAGTTAAGGAATTCACTGCCTGAAGAGGTGGTGCTATCTAATACATTAGATGACTTTAAAGGGATAGTAATACTTCGTTTTAACTTTATTTTATTTTGTAGGCATTAAAAAAACATGAAGAATGATATAAGTCTTATCTCTCAAACCTTTATGGTTTAAGATATATTCACAAACAAAGTATCCCCCCCCTGTTCAACCAGATCAGAAAGGAGGTGCCCAGGTAGACTGCAGAGAGGGACAATCTTCAATTAAGATAAGGGAAAAACCTGAAAAGCTTGTCAAGGGGGGCAGGGCTTTCATTGTTCTCATAGGAAGAAGATTGTCCCCTGCTGTTATCTGTCTGGTCATACAACCTGATCCGCATCTGAGAAGAGATGGCTTACACTAGGTAAAAGGGGTGGGGAGGGGAACTTTGCTTGTGAATATCTCATAAACCATAAAGGATTGAGAGATAAGACTTACATCATTCTTCATGTTTTTTTAATGCCTACAAAATAAAATAAAGTTAAAACGAAGTATTACTATCCATTTAAAGAGTCCTTGATACTATTTTTAAAAGCGCAGAACATAGAGGGCTATGTATGTCAGTACTGGGATTAATATTTATTTAGTGCTTGTTGATCCAAGGAGAAATCTGAATCAAGAAGGATTTTTTTTCCCCCACTGAAAGAAGAATTTAAAATTCAAATTAAAACGTGGTAAATGATGACCGCCCCATTCCAGTCACTTCTAACAAGAAAAAAAACAGTAGATCCTCCAGTATTAGAAAATGTATTTAAAAAAATACAAATAAAAAATCTTTATATAATGCCACAATCGAAAATGTCAAAACATATAATTGGCTATTTTGGCCTGCTATATGACGCGTTTCAGAGATTATACTCTTTTTTCAAATGTTCCATATATAAAATTAAAAAACACAATATACATAAATTGTGCAAGTCAAAGTCCTTATTTTGCCAGCTAGTCGGGAGCAAACCAGCTGCACTATAATTGCAAAATATACATTGGCAATGTCTCCAACCACCAAGATATTAAATTAAATAATAAAAAAATAAAGGTACAGTATACTGTAGCTATTAATATTCCAAACCAATAAAGTCTACACTATCCTGTAATACTGATAATGCACCAAATGTTTTTTTTTTTCAGATACAGCAACTCCACTTAACCCTGATGAACCCAGGTAATCACAGTTATTGTAAAAAGGACTTTCTTTTTGGCAATTGTAACAAATGTGATTAGTCTTTTCCATGTGAAAGTAGTTATTACAGCCAGACATTATATCACTACATAATCCCAGAAAGACAATAAACTGGCTCAGATTATGTGCTATATTCATATTTAATCAAATCCAAGTTACTCATTCCTACAGGAATTATTACCACCTACAATGTGAAGAGTTCAGATATATGATTTTACTGTATGTGGTTTGTGTATGAACAGTACTGCCATGACAGTTTTCATAACCTCTGAAAGGCAATAGTGTTTGGCAGTCTATTAACTGTGAAGGGTCTCCATGCACAAAAATGCTGAATACATTTGTTCAGGAAATCATGAAAATTCTAACAAAGACATGACAGATAAAATCTGCACTTTTTGATTTTTGTTTTAAAGGAGCAGTAAACATCTTTTTTTTTAAGAAAATACATGTTTCAGTTATTTTCTTGATGAGTAAAACAATAACTCAGTTGCTGCAGGAAAATCCTATATAATAATTAGCTAAAACGTGTGTAACGATGCAGTCATGCTCAGTAGACACTGCTGCGCGTGCTGCAGTCATGCGCAGTAGAGACTGCCCGCGCCACGGCTGATACAGAGCTGGATGCTCCGAAGGACTGCCCCGCGACCAGGTGACAGTGGCACTGTGTAACGGGCTTTTCAACTAGTTGTTCAATAAAAGGTTGTTTCAGCTCAAGTGTCACCTATCATTTAGAAAATGAGTTGCGTTAGTTAGATTTATAGACGATGGTAATTTAAGCCTTTGAGTCCCAGAGGGGTAAGCAAAGCATAGCGTTGGATACCCCTTTGGCACACAAAGGGTTACGGCATGTCATGTAGGCACTTCCTGTCTTGGCCCATTCTTACCTCCAGTGCTCAATTTAACATGACTCAATGCATTACCGCTTTGAAGGTCAGTGGGGTACACAACGCATTGCACTTAATCACGTCACCAAGCACAGATAGTGTTAAGTTTCAGTTAATGAGGGATTTAATGTAACTAAGTTGACAGGTGCCTGCATGTGGCTTTTCCTACTGAGTAAAACAAGTGTATGCTTACTGCTGAAGATAATCGATTGAAAATTATTAATTTTTAATTAGATTGCTTTTTTATACAGTGGTCATGAGATGAGATGTCTTCTACTTTCTCTGGGAGCTTCAGTCTAAGACCCAGTCTCTCCAATACAGTGCAACAAAATACTCTATGTGGTGCAGTTCTTAGCAAAGTGTGTAGCATTATACAGGTTAAAGGGATAGTTATGATTCAAAATAAAAGCAGCTCCAATTAATAGTCATAGTATTTGGGCCATAGAGAGTGTTATTTCAATACTGTCTGATTTGTTGTACAAGAGTAATTGAATGATAAAGTATCACACTCCAGCCCCTTTTACTGATGTAACACTGTTCACCTCAGAGTAGCAAGACTGTCCAGATGGATCGCAGAGAGAGATAATCTTCAGTGATCATAAGGAAAAACCTATCAAGGGGGACAGGGTTTTCCTTATGATCACAGTAAGAAGATTGTCCCTTGCTGTTATCTGTCTGGTCAAGCGACCAGATTCCACATATGAGGGGAGTTGACTTACATTAGGTAAAAGGGGCAGGAGGGGAATAGTTTATCATTCAATTACTCTTGTACTACAACTCTGACAGTACTGAAATAACACTCTCCATGGCCCAAATACTATGAAAATTAATTGGAGTTGCTGTTTTTGTGAAACATTACTATCCCTTTAAAAAGCTAATTTAAATAATGTTTTTACTTTAATTTATTCCTCATGGTGCACTTGATTGTCCCAGAATATCTCCACTTTTAATTTGTTCAAATGGTTCATAAATGCATGTTAAATTGTAAATCTAACAATTGTTTTTAGATTCAATATGATTCCAAGTTTTAGGAAGCGATATTCTGGAATCGTATATTGACCATCGTATGAACCTCCTCTGCAATGTCATTTTAATGTCTCTTTCTTTTTCTTCACCTTTGTCCAGCTGTGGTGTCCCACTGTGATTTCTTTCTAACGTTTATGATGGTGCAGTCGAACTGAAGGAATATATTATCCAGAGATTCAGTTGTTTGTTTTCTCAAACCCATAGGCCTCCTTGATCTGATTTTAATGTGGTCAAAATTCAGGGCCAATGAATCACACCATTTGATTTAGGCCAAGTAGTCTCGCACACAATAACAATGGAATGCTATGGACTCAAACGAGAACAGACCAGAGACAGATCTTCCCATAGCTTCCTAAGTCCTTACTGGGCTTTTCACCAACAAAAGATTTCCTCGTACTTGAAAATATGTTCTATTCTGTGGTTGTATAGCTAATAATTTTCATATTACTACAATTGTTTCTATACCATAGTCCAGCAATGCATCATACAGTAGGTATGAGACTACAATACCACGCCTAACATTAGAGAGTTTAACACTATAATGAATAGTTTAGGTGAACTCTGGCAATGGATGTACAAGAATGCAATAAATTATTCTCAGACTGGATCTTCGGGGATTCCCATAGAACTTAAGGGTTCTGCACTGAACAAATGTAAGTAAAGGTGAACAGTGGGACAAGCCTGGGGAAGCACACAGTGTATGTATGGTTCGGTAGCTTCCAGTGGACAGTGAGGCAAGGGTGAATTGTCAGACAGTGTATGTGTGATTCTGTGACTACCAGTAGAACAAGGATGAGGTGTTAGACAGTAGGTGCATGAATCTGTGACTACAAGTAGGACAAGGTTGAACTGTCAGACAATGTATGCGTGATTCTGTGAGTACTAGTAGAACAAGGTTAAGGTGTCAGACAGTGCATGTGTGGTTCTGTGACTACCAGTAAAACAAGGCTGAGGTGTCAGACAGTGCATGTGTGATTCTGTGAGTACTAGTAGAACACAGCTGAGGTGTCAAGACAGTGCATGTGTGATTCTGTGAGTACTAGTAGAACACGGCTGAGGTGTCAGACAGTGCATGTGTGGTTCTGTGACTATCAGTAAAACAAGACTGAGGTGTCAGACAGTGCATGTGTGGTTCTGTGACTATCAGCAGAACACGGCTGAGGTGTCAGACAGTGCATGTGTGGTTCTGTGACTATCAGTAGAGCACAGCTGAGGTGTCAGAGTGTGGTTCTGTGACTACCAGTAGAATACGACTGAGGCATCAGACAGTATATGCATGGTTCTGTGACTACTAGTAGAACAAGGCTGTGGTATCAGACAGTGTATGTGTGGTTCTGTGACTACCAGTAGAACAAGGCTGTGATATCAGACAGTGTATGTGTGGTTCTGTGGCTACCAGCAGAACAAGACTGAGGTGTCAGACAGTATGTGTGGTTCTGTTACTCCTAGTGGGCAGTGGCATATGGGGTTCTCTGACTACCTGTGGGAGGTTCACCATTAAAATGTTGCCCTCTATTTAACAACCAACATAATATAATTTAATATATTGGTTGGTTCAAAATGGCGACAGAAGAATCTTGCTCGAATGACAAGGGTGACATTCTGATGTTGCAGCCATCATAATGTCACAATATAATAGTATACCCAAAAGAGCTTTGTGGTGCTATATTATATTGCAACATTCTGAATGGCTGCAACATCAGAATGTCGCCCTTGTTAACCAAGTAACGTATTTAATGCACCCTTGTGTTGGCTGCCAAATAGAGGGCGGTGTTTCAATAGGATACACCTGTGGGAGTGGTACGTGTGATTCTGTGACTAACAGTGGACAGTGGTATGTGTTGTTTTGTGATTACCACTCCAAGGTCAATGATTAAGTAGGTCACACACTCAAAACGTGAAAGGAATTTGTTTGGTGGGAGTCATCAACAAATGTAAGTCTTCTTAATCTTGATTAATGATTTGAACTACTGTTTAATAAAATCGACTTTTAAGGTGTAATGCCTGATTTCCTTTACAGTGTAAGAGATCCATTACATTCTATGGGAGAGGTGAATCACTGACAACAGTTTACCACAGAATATAATAGTAACAGCTCAACCACTTTGTGAACGTATGACCAGTAATAACCTTTTAATAAAGAAATTGCCAGCAGCATCAGTACCCATTTACTCAGCAGGAAAAGCCCTATAACATTTTTCATTCATACTTTTGTTTTGATTTTTTGAATGCTAGAGGCCTCCAACATATTGCAAAGAAATGAGTTAGAAATCTCATAGCGTTAACTGCATTAAATATGAAATTGATTATGTACCAGTCTTGTGTCTTCTAATGACTACTCCTCCATGGATTACAGAGTCTGAATAACTTTAAAATTTCCTCAAAATATTTTTGTAAGGAATACGATTTGATACTAATTAAAGGTTATCTACCCCTTGGGTGCTAGATACATCTTACATGCATTGTAAAGCAATGCTTTAGAGAAGCCTTTAAAGGAGCAGTAAACTTTTTATAAAAACCTATATGTTACAGAGATTTTCCTGCTGAGTAAAACAAGGTCACTCCCACCGCTGTCAGTTGTTTTATTCAGAGGTTACAAAGGTTCAAATAATCAGGAAGTGAATTTACTGTGTGTTTACTTCCTGATAGTTCTAACTGACAGGAAGTGAATTTACTGTGTGTTTACTTCCTGATAGTTCTAACTGACAGGAAGTGAATATACTGTGTTTACGTTCTGACAGGAAGTGAATTTACTGTGTGTTTACTTCCTAATAGTTCTAACTGACAGGAAGTGAATTTACTGTGTTTACTTCCTGATAGTTCTAACTGACAGGAAGTGACTCAGCCGTTTCTATCACACTCTGTGGAAAACTGTATGTCACTAACTTTCTTCTCCATTGAAATTAACAGGATAACTAGAGTACACTGCTAATGTAAATACACAGATTTAAACTGTAATAACTCTGGAAATATGCATCTCTCAGCAGTGGGAGCACCCTTATGTTACTCAACAGGAAATGCCGTACAATATATGTTTTTTGATAAAAAAAAGTGTTTACTGCTCCTTAAGCATCCATGGGGTTTAGTACTACGCTACTAAATCATGTCTAATTTTCTTGCAGCTAAAATGTAACACATGTACGTTTTCTTTTTTTTTGTCTTGATTTAGGTATCGGCTGATGGAGGTAATTGGAAAAATCTAAACTTCATGGCACGTCTGTCATAATCCAGCCCCCTGACCTATGCTTAACGATTGTGTTGTCACAAACCCGTATCAAATGTTATTGTGTAAAACTCTACATGGCCTCCCAGGCCTAGAAATGAAACATTTTCTGCTCTCACATCTGTTTTCACTCCAGAATCATCTCATTACCTGCACAATAACTTTTTTTCTGTCCTCTATGTGCTGAAAGTACAGCGAGCTCTATCTCACATAGAGATGGTTTATTCACTTAAAGGGATAGTAATGTTTCATAATAAAGCAGCTCCAATTAATCTTCATACCATTTGGAGAGTGTTATTTCAGTACTGTCAGAGTTGTAGTACAAGAGTAATTGAATGATAAAGTATCCTCCTCCTGCTCCTTTTACTAATGTAACACTGCTCTCCTCAGAGCAGCAGGATGGTGTCCAAGTGTATCGCAGAGAGGGACAACCTTCAATTATCATAAGGGAAAACCTGAAAATCCTGTCAATGAGGGCAGTAAGAAGATTGTCCCTTGCTGTGAGCTCTCTGGTCTTTTGACCAGATTCCACATCTGAGGGGAGGTGTCTTACACTAGGTAAAAGGGGCAGGAGGGGACACTTTATCATTCAATTACTCTTGTACTACAACTCTGACAGTACTGAAATAACACTCTCCATGGCTCAAATACTATGGAGATTAATTGGAGCTGCTGTTTTTGTTAAACATTACTATCCTTTTAAAGGAGAACTGACACCCCTAATACCTTAATATGCACAGACAATCTTAATATGTGTCTTTGATCAAGAGGTATCTTCATTCATTTCTGAATGTCATGTCCATGCAGGTGGATATGCCAGTAGTTAATTGGTAGTTCTTTTCAAAAGGAAGCAGGCACAGTGTGTGAGCCTATTTAACCCCTTAGCGACAATGGACGTGCATGTACGTCCTCTGTGGCTGTCACTTAGTGACAGAGGACGTACATGTAAGTACAGGAAATCCGGATTCCCGCGCGGCTGCACGCCGTTTGGGGACTCCGGATTCTTCTGAAAGAAAAAAAAAAATGTTAGACGGGCGTTAAGTGACGGCCGCGTCTGCACGCGGCCGTCACTAAGGGGTTAAAGGGATAGTAATACTTAAGTATTACTAATCCCTATAGTAAAGTCCTATTAAAAATACATGTATTGCCCCCAGTGTCATCTCTCAAACCTTTATGGTTTGAGAAATAATCGCTCCTAAAGTTGCCCTCTCCCTCGCCCTTCCCCAAAGTCAGCGTTGTTGATGACTGAAGGGAAATCCGGCCATAGTTTTATTTTTTTATTAATGCAATCGCGGCTCAGCTGCAAAGCCACCTGAAAGTCGTACGACTGGCTTCCCTGCAGTCAGCTAGAACACTGACTAGGGGGAAGGGGGAGGAAGAGGGCAACTTTAGGAGCGATCATCTTTCAAACCATAAAGGTTTGAGCGATGGCATTGGGGGCAATACATCTATTTTTAATATGACTTTAATATAGGGATTAGTAATACTTAAGTATTACTATCCCTTTAAGATTACTATGTGCATTAAGCATAGTTTGAGGTCTTGTGGTCCTGTTAACAACTGTCATGTCTGCCTCCACTGGCATGGCATCTGTGAAGATGTTTTCTCTTGAACCAAGGAACAAGGGCAAAACTCATAGGGGGCATTAGAATGATATGGTCATTCTAATGTTAATAGGAGGTCTTAGTTTTTCTTTAACGCAATGAGGGGTACAAACTGAAGTGTCCTTGGTTCAAAACTGATGTATAGTCTGGTTAAAAAAACTGTATCCAGGCAAATAGAAGCAATTCTGGATCAAAGGGATAGTAATGTTTCACAATAAAAGCAACTTCAATTAATCTTCATAGTATTTGGGCCATGGAGAGTGTTATTTCATTACTGTCAGAGTTGTAGTTCAAGAGTAATTGAATGATAAAGTATCCCCCTCCTGCCCCTTTTACTGATGTGACACTGCAGAGCAGCAAGACTGTCCGGATGGAGAGAGGGACAATCTTCAGTGTTTATAAGGAAAAACCTGAAAAACCTGTCAAGGGGGGGCAGTAAGACCAGATTCCACATCTGAGGGGAGGCGGCTTACACTAGGTAAAAAGGGCAGGAGGAGGATCCTTTATCATTCAATTACTCTTGAACTACAACTCTGACAGTATTGAAATAACACTCTCCATGGCCCAAATACTATGAAGATTAATTGGAGCTGCTGTCTTAGTGAAACATTTCTATCCCTTTAAGGGACAAAACTTCCCCAAACCAACCTTGCTTTAAATGCAATCAAGGCATTAAGAGTCCTATTTAAATAAATGGCAATTTGGAGAATTGTTATTGGTTCAGTAGAAGCAGTTGGTTTGATCTATACATAGTTCATATGAAGTGTAATTTTTTCCCCCTGATATTTCTTCATCCTTGGTTTTGCAAATAGGGCCTAACTACTAGGCATGGAGGGGAAGTCCAAAAAAGTGTCCTTAAGAATTTTTTCAGAAAACTTGTAATTTCCTGCTTTTCCTACAACAATTCCCACATGTAGAAAATACATACAATGTTCCCCATGAGACATTTTTTTGCCTATGCTTTCTAAGGCTGTAATATTTTCTGCCTCATTACTACTGCTGCAGAGGGATGAAGTGGGGAAATAAACAGTTGGAAGTTAAAGTTGTGAGTCCTACAGCAACATCTCTTGAAAAAATTATTAACAGGTTTAGTCTCTTTATCCTTTGCCCACAACACTAACTTCCTGCTTGTTTAACACTGGTACAGCCATCCTTGAAAAATAACTGCATCTTGGGATATTCTGGCATGGTGCAACAACACACCAGTTCATTAAAACCTCTGTTTTTATTTATGTAGGGTTTGACTCATTTCTAAGAACTCAAGTGTGGTATGGCATTACATGTAATGGAAGCCAAGTACGCCGGGTTGTCCTTAGCCATCATTCCAGAGTCCTCTCTCCTTGAAGCGGCTACAGAAGGGTAGCTGGTCCAGTGAAGCTGCATAGCTGGCTGGAACACTGGAACATAAGGCTCCTGATGTCAGCTACAAGAGGGGTAGCTGGTCCTAGTAACTTCACCATAAGAGCTGGAAACACTGGAGCATGGCTGGAGAAAGTATGGGGGGAATGTTGGATCAAATAAGCTGGAAATCTGCAGCCGAAGAATCCACTGGAAATTCTGGAACCCTGGAACAGATGACTCCTGAATGGGGATGAAAACTGAGCCTTTCTACCATTCAAACTAATGACACAGGACTCCTTAGTGCAAAACGACTAACTCACTTTATTGGTGAAACTCAGCTTTTTTTTATACAGTTTTTAGGAGACATTCAACAATAGTAACCATACACAATTGGCCTGTAAACAATGGGTACAATGGGGTCAGTGGTGGAGGGGCAGATAACAAAATGGGCACAGTGTTTGGGTGTAAGCAGAGGTACAAAGGAACAGTAGACATTGTGGAGCCTTTAGGTAATTCAATCTTGCTGCTCCACTTCCTAGCCAATAGGAAGAGGAGCTACAAGATGCAATACATTGACAGCAACCAATCAGACAGCTCCGACTTTCTCAACCAATGCCGGAGCAACATAAGGAGAGGCGACCAATCCCTGAGCTGCCTACTTTTCCCATGTAAAGTCTATGGAGGTCCTTTAAACCTGTCACCTGGGTGATGGCAGCTCTTTTCCAATGTAAAGAGCCAGTCCCCTGGTATCCGGCCCAGCGAGGCAAACAGAGTCCGTGATTTTCAGTCTCTTATTCCAACCAGTTTCTTAGGCCTGAAAAGGCCTCCAAGTAACGGCCCGTTACAATACATAGAGGAAAAACTGCGTAACTTTATTGCTTTAACAACATGACTTGTGGCAATGGAGACGGTGGTGGTGGTGGTGGAGGCAGGTGAAGGCACTTTATGACTCTTGTCATCTCCTTCAACAAGCTCATACTCCTCAATGGTTTGCATTTGCAGAACAGTAGCAGGAGCATTGGCTGTTAGTGTTGACAAAAAAAAACTTTGCAGACTGTCTGACACATCTACAGTGCTGGTGTAATATGCCCCAAAGCCCTAGGAACCTTTAAGAGTGCTTCTTCTGCTGCTAGGTGTGGCACCTCTAATATGTTGATGGTGTGTCTCCCAATCAGACCTTTTGTTCTGCTTCAGGTGGGATCTTAATGAGGGTGTGCCTAGGTGTTATCCTGCTTTCCCCGGTTCACATGCTTCTTACACAGACACTAGAAAGCATCATGTTTAGCTTTTGGAGCATGAGTCACAGTATCTTCATACAGTAGACTTCATAGAGTGAGGGGTTCAAGTGGGGCTACTACTACTACTGGGGCTTGATGTTTCATGTGTACTACTAGTAGGTATAACCATAACCAGGGTTTGGGATGTTGGATCACCTGCTGGTTGACTTGTGTTGCTGATTATTTAACCAATAGTGTGTGAATATGTTGGGGTTGGACTTGGAAGTGGTGACGATGCCGATAACTGACAGGATGATTGTGCATATTTAGGCATCTTCACTTGTCCAGAGTCAGTCATTCCAATTCATTTCTTAAATAATAAACAGGCATAGTACCCCTTTTCTGAAGTAGAATATTGAGCTTTTTCCTTTCAGCTACTTTTTATGGCTATGACATCATCTCTGTCACTCTCAACCTTATCTGTATCTAAAGAAGAGTCAGATGCTGGAGGGATATATTCTAGATCAAAATCATCATCATCATCAGTAATTGGGTCATCCATAGCATCGCCCACTGCTTCTTCCCTAATACTTTTATATTTCTCTAGACTTTTTGAAGTCTCAAACAATGTATTTTTACATTTCCTCTTAGAGAAATTTTCAGAATGTTTGCCACTACTTTCAGGACAAGTGTTGTACTCGTTCCTCTCACTGTCAATTTAACAACTTTTTGAAATGTGACACCTTCCTCCACTATGCTATCAATACTGGAATGTGAGTCATTGTCCATGTTTTTAAATTGTTTATTAATATTAGTCCTGGAGGAATGTTTATATCAGTTTCACAAACAGTCCCCTCAGAAGTAGTAGGATTATCTTCTTTTATTGCACACATTGCAGCAATCATTTTTGCCGTCCATTTTAGTATTATCACTTTACTAACACATCACAGTACTGCTCCTACTCCTTTCTCCTTACCCCTGCCTCTAGTAAGTTTGTTGACATTATCAAAGTAGTGTGGATTTTAACAGTAAAGTATACAACATAACTGTTTGTGCATGATGACGTCTTGCCCTTTTACAAAATACTGTATCATATAAGTCTGTCCCTAGTATCTGTCACAGCCAGCCTCAGTCATGGAACACATAGGGTTCCTGTCTATCTCACTTATGAGTAAAAATATATTTTTTCTTTATTTTTTAATTTAATATCACTGTCACTGTCTACAAAAACAAACAAAAAACAAACAAAAAAAAAACACTAACTGCTGCTGTAAATGCAACTGCTTCTGTCTCTTTGTGTCTGTAGTTAGTGTAGGAGTTAAGGTCAGTTATACTTGTCTGTGTCTTAGATGTCAGTCTTTAAAGTATATCTGTCAGTCACAGAGGCTCAGCCAGCTCAGGAGAAAACTGTCTCTTCTCAGGCAAACAAGATTTTGGGATATTTTTTAGCAAATCTCTTTTATTCCTTCATACACCCTCACACTCACACTAACAGACAAGAAATAAACAATAGAGGGAAAATGGGCACCGGCCCATCTAATAGCAAAAACTGTTGCAAACAATGTATGAATGATTTTACAACCCTTTTGCGTATATTATGCTCCCCAGATATTCAATGTAGTCTTACCTTAACACCCAGACTTTAAAAATGTTCTTCCATTCACTTTCCACCTATAGTCTGCTTCCAAGACAATGGCAATGGTTTATTATAATATATTCATTTTATTGCTCATGAAGAAGGGTCTAAGTGATACGAAACATGATGGGCTTTATTAATAATATTTGTACTGTACTGTATATATATAATAAACCACTGGATTGACTTCCTCTCTTGATCTACTGTGGGGGATACATTGTCCTGGAAGCATCAGATAGGTGAGATGTGAATGGGATAAACTTCTTAAAATCTGAATGTTAAGGCAAAACTACTTTGTATATCTGGTGAGCATAATAAAAATGGGAGGTCTCAAATCATTTATACACTGCTTATAACAGTTTTTCCTCTTAGATGGGCCAATGCCCCTTTCCCCTCATTTGTCATTTTTGCAGTTCTCTGTATTTTATACACTCTACTAGTGTGTAGTGGGCAGTGACCTTCTAGTATCCTCTGTTTTGCAGAAGACACAAGTTGATTGACTCTCCCCTGAATTGAATGCAAAGGCAAACATATTTATTTAAATTAAGAGTTATTGGATGATACTTCCAAATGTACACCTTCACGTGATGGTTCCTATCCCCATTTTGTTTAAAGGGATAGCAATACTTCGTTTTAACTTTATTTTATTTTGTAGGCATAAAAAAAACCATGAAGAATTATATAAGTCTTATCTCTCAAACCTTTATGGTTTATGAGATATTCACAAGCAAAGTTTCCCCCTTCCGCCCCTTTTACCTACTGTAAACAATCTCTTCTCAGATGTGGAATGCAGTCCATAGACTGGACAGATAACAGAAGGGGACACTCTTATTCCTATGAAAACAATGAAATCCCTGCCCCCCTTGACAAGCTTTTCAGGTTTTTCCCTTATCTTAATTGAAGATTGTCCCTCTCTGCAGTCTACCTGGGCACCTCCCTTCTGATCTGGCTGAGCAGTGTTACATCAGTAAAAGGGGCGGGAGGGGGGCACTTTGCTTGTGAATATCTCTTAAACCATAAAGGTTTGAGAAATAAGACTTATATCATTCTTCATGTTTTTTTAATGCCTACAAAATAAAATAAAGTTAAAACGAAGTATTGCTATCCCTTTAATAATGAACAAGGGGTCTCTCCTGTATAGTTATCTTTATGGTTGATTTTTTTATTTTAATCATCCGTTTGGCTTATTTATCTGTCTCTCCGGTCTCCTTTGAGACTACTTTTAAGTTCATTTGTCTACCTATATCTGCTGTATCACTGAGACACAATATTGTATTTACAGGGAACAAATTGTCTGCCCAACAAACTCCATAAACTGAAGTTCAACACCAAGTTACTTGTCTTCTATAGCTCCAAAATTGTGATGTTTTCTTCTTCAAACACAAAATGACACTCTGCTGGAACTTGGCACCCCGTTTACACTATCCCAGTGGGAAAAGAATTGAAAATTTCCACTTGGGAGGTGGTGGTGGGGATTAGTTCATTCTAACCATTGTTTTCAGTGCAATGAGCAAAGTGGGAAAAAAGTTAAAAAATCATTAATTCCTGTGTATATTGCTATTTTTATTTTGCCTTTTTCACTTTTTAGGTAAAACATTTTTTCATCCCTACTAACTACCAAGCCAAAAATCAAGTGGTCTCAGTGGAAAAATATTACACCTCATGTATCAAGTAAAAACTCATCAGTAAGGTTGATGCCTTACTGGTGAGTTTGTACTTGATACATAAGGAGTAATTTTTTCCACTGAGACCACGTCATTGCACCATAGAAACAAGTTAACCCCTTCAGCCCATTCCCAGGGCTATAATGTGAGGAGACACTTTGAATTAGCTTCATAATTGAACAATAGGATGCTAACATTGATCTTTCCCTGGTCTGTACCTCCATACATATGGGTTAAGACAGCAGGGATATCACTGACCCTGATCTGGTAACTCCAGTGATCTCTAGTCTATTCATGGGAGAAGGGTATAACTAGATCCGGTTTTCAACTCAAAAATAGTTCAATCAAAAGTTTTATTTAAACCAATGCATTGCGACCAGTTTCATCAGGTGGTTAACAAATGCTATTGCTTCAAAAGAGAAACACAATGCATTGGATATCTCTCTGGAACTCCAAAATGTAATCACTTGAAAGCTAGAAAGGTCTCCAACACTTTGTGTCTCAATGTGTTGGATAACTCTCTAGCACTTAAAGGGATAGGATTGTGTCATTTATTAAAAAAAATAATCTTTTAGCTATTAAAAAAATAAATCTAAGTATGCCAGTCCCATCTCTCAAACCTTTATTCATAGCTAAAATTCCCCCTCCCTCCCCTTTCCCTGACGTCAGCGCTCTATCTGACTGCAGGGGAATCCGGTCCCGGGACTGGTGGAGGATCTTCACCAGAGCCGAGATAGAGTTTAAAAATAAATACTTAATTGGAACTGTCTACAAAGTATGCTTGCAAACCAAGCACACTTTGTAGACCGTTCCAGTTAAGTAGTTTTTTTTAAATATCGCTATTGCGGCCCTGCTGAAGAGCCTCCACCAGTACCGGGACCGGATTCTCCTGCAGTCAGATAGAGCGCTGACGTCAGGGAAAGGGGAGGGAGGGGGGAACTTTAAAACGTTCTATCACTCAAACCATCAAGGTTTGAGAGATAGGAATGGCATGGAATGACAGAGTTAGATTTATTTTTTTAATAGCTACAAGATAAGTTTTGTAAAAAATGACACAATATTATCCCTTTAAGGGCTTAAGAGCCCCAATTTAAATATATAAATCTTTACTTGTTCCCTGTGGTGAAATTGGCTTGCTCTAGAATTGCTCCACATTTCTTAGTACATGAGCCCTGCTGGACTTTTTTTTTCTATTTTATTTATATGCGCACAAATGTGCTTTGATCCTTAGGGTAGGGTTTCCAACTTCTGCTGACGACAATACCAAACAGCCACGGTGTACATAGTGCCTCAATGATAAAATGTGTATATCCCTTTAAGAACCAGATGATTGTGCAGCACGTTACTTCAAAATGAGTTGAATGTGTCTCACCAAAGTTATTACAGTTTAAACTGTCGGTTATTTACATTAACAGTGACCCCTACAGTTATTCTATTGCATTCTATAGGATATGTGAGTCACTGAACAAAGTGTTTCATAAAAAGTGATAGTAACAGTTACCACTTCCTGTCAGTTTGATCTTTCAGGAAGTAAGCTCCCTGGAACTCTGTTTCCAGATAGTTAACAGCTTTGAACTGTTATAACTTTTGAATAAAACAGTGGGAGGGTTTTTATTTTGCTAAACAGGAAAATCTTATAACATATAGGTTTTCATAAAAAAGTTTTATGGCTCCTTTAGAGATATATAACTATATATAAACACATTGCAATACTGGCGTGAGGATGCTAAAGATTGTTTATAGAAAAAACAGCAAATATGTCTGATAGTCAATTAATGATTCAGTGATAGGAGAGGTAAATTGTGTAAATGAAAATATATACGTTATAGGGCCTATAGGGTACTCCCATTGCTATAATTTATTCAATTCAAAAGTTGTGACAATCCAAACTGTTATAAAGCATCAGCTGCATGACTTCCAGAAAGTTCAAAGTAGCAGGAAGTGACTCCACAGTTACTATTACAATTTATGGAGAACTGTTCACAGTATTTCACCTCTGCTATGGAATATAACATAATAACTATCTGAAATGTAGCCACTGGTAGGAACTGTTAATGTAACAAATCAGTAATTTAAACTGTATTAACCCTAGAATGACTCACCTCCCATTGGTGGATTTTCAATAAATGCTTTTTTTCTATCAAAATGTGAACCAGTCGTTATATGTGCTAATTGAGACTGGAGACCATGCAAATCAGACAATGAGTAAAGAGCCAGACATTAGCCCCAAAAACAGAACTTTCAGGTCAGATTCGGATAGGTGGCAACTCTAATTTAGGAGCATAGAAACAAAACCAAAAGTGGAGTTATTTGGGGGCAAAATAACTGTACAATATTCATACCAATGACTGCTCGTATGCTTTTTAAGGGCTGATTTCCATTTTGACAACAGTGGATTCTTCTACAGATCGACCCATTGATTTTAATACGAATCAATAAGATGAAATCAGTGATAACTGCAATTCACTCCAACTCTAAATTAGTGAATATACTTACCCTATTGGCATTTTTTGTGAAGTTGCTCTAATTGTAGTCATTGTCACTATGATTTTATAACAATACATGAGGCATCTTAGGAATCAGACAAAAAGGATGATCTAATGCAGTGATTCTCAACCAAGGTGCCGTGGCACTTTGGTGTGCCGCGGACACCAACTTAGGGTGCCCCATGTTTTCTATGAAGACTGACAAAAATTTACTTTTAAATAAAGATTTATAGGAATTGTTATGCACATTATGTTTAATGTTGTTATCATGATTGTAAGACATAATAATAACTGTATATTTATGTATGGTACCTTCATTATGTCCTTGATAATGTACATTAAATATGTTAGGGGTGCCCCGAATGTTCTAGATTACGTGTTAGGGGTGCCCCGAACAAAAAAGATTAAGAACCACTGATCTAATGCAATGGTTCTCATTCGTCTACTCAGGGGGACACCAACAGACCATGACTTGAGGACTTTCCAGCTTGTTCTCAGGTGAGTTCATTACATGGCTGAGCATCTCATTCACACATCTGTACTCAAGCAGGGAAATCCTAAATACATGGCTTCTTGTTAAGCAGTAAGCACCCCTGAGGACAGGAATGGGAACCACTGTTAAGAAAAATCTACTGAAGTAGGAATATTTAAACCCAGAATCAAGGTAAACATTTTCCACCCACATCTCCTCCTTTCCACCCTGTTCCTCTCACTTCATGCCCACTTCTCCTTCTCATCCTGTTCCTCCCAGTTCCTTCCCACTTCGCCTCTTTCCCATCCTGTTCCACTTCCCACCCTCTTCTCCTCCTTCCCTCATTGTTCCTCACACTTCCCATCCACTTCTCCTCCTTCCCATACTGTTCTGCCCACTTACCTTCTCACAATGACCTGCCCACCTGGTTAAGCCCTCCTCCTTAATTACACAAATTGCATTATTTACATACCCTTGGTTGCAGCAATTGAGCCCTCTCCTGGGGCTCAAGAGGATGACCTTTCCAGGTATGGTTGTAACCCCCTGCCTCCTGGTAGTGTTCTGTTACCCGTGTTGCTTCATTTACCTTTGTCTGCATTTTATCACCAATCCGGAAGCAGGAGGTGGTGTGTGTCTAATAGATAACCCTGAAAATGCCAACCAACAATATTAACAAGTACATATGCGAGTTGGCCATTCATTGGAGATTGCGATGAACACTGCTACCTCTAACAATGCTGATTTACTATTGAAATGTCACCCTCTATTTGGCAACCATCAAAAGGGCGAGTTCATAATGTCGCCTTCATGAAAAGGGCGACATTCTGATGTCACATGCTGAAGGGTCGCCAAATAGAGGGCGACATTTCAATAATAAACCACAGCCCCTGCAATGCTCTTATGGAGTTTAATGAATTCTCCCCTCTATGTCACGAATGGTGTAATAATAGTAAAGGGTCACTGTGAAATATCAATATATGTTCACTCCCTGTGCATTATCAATATATTTCCACTGTTTGGTGTTAAATACACAGCGGGCAGGAATCTTTCTCTGACTAACTCTACTGTCTCCATATAACGACCACCTGGCAAAGGGAGATGTTTCCCCGGGTAGAAGTGAAGGTGTTCCAGGCATGCGTTATATGGAGACAGAAGAGTTACATCCAACTGTTCACCATCACTTGCTTGGATATCTCTGCCTGTTATATCTCCAGGTATGGGTGAAGATAGGAGTGCACCTACGATAGGAGAGAATGAGAGACATCTGAGAATAGGGTGACCACATTTCCCTTCTGCCATTCCGGGACGTGGTCACCCTAGTTGCCCCGTCATACCTTAAGTCCCTGGTGGTCTAGCGGCGTGGAAAGTGCTCTGTGCCTCCTCCGGCACAGAGCTGAAGCTCCCGCGCGCTGTGCTCAGTAATGCAGAGCGCTGGGAGATGATGTCATCTCCCAGCGCTCTGTATTACTAGAGCGCTTGCCTCCAGGTAAGCTGCATTGCCGCCCTGGATGTCAGCCTGCAAGCGGTGTGTCATATCATGGACGCCACGAGCGGCGTCCATGATGTGACACACCACTTGCAGGCTGACATCCAGGGTGGCTTGGCTTCATTCCGGGACACTTCATTGTGCCGGTTGAAGGGGACCCGGGACGTGGGACATAGCCCTGAAATAAGGGACAGTCCCGGACGTTCCGGGACCCGTGGTCACCCTATCTGAGAAAGATTCCTGCCTGGTGGATATTTAACACCAAACAGTGGACATATATTGATATTACACAGTGAACATTTATTATTGCTACACCATTCTATCACAGTCTCCCTTGGGCTCTCCTGTGCTATCCTGTGCTTCCTTACCTCTGTATGGCAGCCGGCCACTTCCTCATTGCTACATCAGGTAACAGGCACTAGCACAGACGCCTGTTTATGGGCCTATTCTGGGTGGCCTAATTGGGTCCCGCCTCCTTCATAAACCTCCCTGGGCCTAGGAGTCATTGCCCTTACGTGGTGTTTCTGCTAATGTGTTTTGTGCTCCATTGTGACCCATGCCTTATCTGAGAATCTGCTCCGTGTATGACCCCGGCTTGTCTGACTACCCACATTGGTTCTGACCTGTGGCTCTGGCTGACTAACTTGTCTCTGGTTGTCTGACCAGTTGCCTGGTTACTCTCGCTCAGTGTAGTCCCTCGCTTGTCTGGCCTGTGACTCTGGCTGCTTACTTGCTACCTACACTACCTGCTTGCCTGATCTGTACTCTCGGTGCCTCATGGCTCTGGTCTGCTTTCGCTCTCTGTTGCCTCCGTTTGCAGACCAAGTGTTGATTTACACATATTCTACCATTCTCTGTTGTCCCACTTGAGTATTGCAGTGCACAGCACAGTGTGCAGCTTCGGAGGAACCTTGGGTCCTATTTGCTTGTCTGGGGTTGTGTGGGCTATACTATTATTGCTGTACATTATAAATAAAGGTGGTTATATTTCATACGATTGTATCTGTCCTTCTTTTGCTTGCACACCATGACACATTCATGATATAGAAGGGAGAATGCATGAAAGTCCATAAGAGCATTGCAGGGCCGTTGTTTATTATGTTGACCTCAATTTAGTGACCCTTAAGTGTGAACATCAGAATGTCGCCCTTTTGATGACGGCGACATTCTGATGTTGCCTTTTTGATGAGGGTGACATAAGGAACTTGTCCTTTTGATGGTTGCCAAATAGAGGGCAACGTTTCAATAGAATACCAAAGATGGTCATGTGAAAGGTCTGCAGCAGGCCCCCAGGCTGCAGTGCATACCTTACCTTACTGACTGCCTTTTTACTGTATTCCTGAGAGAACATAGTAAAGGTGCTGTATGCTGGACTTTAGTACATCACTCATATGAAAGACACCATAACCCACTTTAGGACCTGTCACAACTTGTGACATACCCAGAGCAGCATTGCTACATTGGCAGGGAAGTAACTAGAACCTAAAGGGCACCATGGCCACACATACACACATCACACATACATACACATCACACAAACACACTCATTGCACACACTTACACACACGCTTACATACATACACATTGTGCATACACACATATATACACATCACACACACATCACACATGCACCAATACACACATCACACATACACACACACACACACACACACACACACTTATACACACCATGCACACACATACACATATGCATCATGCATACACATACGCACACATACTATGGCAACCACATTTTCTTTCTGCCAAGAGTGGCAGAGTACTTCTCCTCAGCTCTAGTGTGGCTGCATAGTATCACACAACATTACATGACCCTGTTCTGTTCGGGCACAGCACATTGGGAACAGGAGTTGGCAAAAGGTCTTCTTGTGTTCCTGCAAGAAATGAAACAAAAGCCACATGGCTTTTTCTCTAGAAAATTCACCCTCAGTAAACCCCTTAAAAAATGTTCCTTTTCTCCTACATCAACATTTTTTTCAATATGTTTTTCAGTGACTATAGAATTCCCACCCAAAAATGTGATGTCTCCAGGAAGATAAACAGAAAACTAAGCAGCTAGATAGAGAGATAGCTATTTAGTGAGCAAAATAACTATGAGCTCCCGTATAAAAAAAAAAGGAGGAACTGGAAGAACCTTGATGCATCAAGTGAGTCAGAGGAGGAGGAAGTGACTAGTGTTGAGCGAGCACCGCGATGCTCGGGTGCTCGGGTGCTCTGACCGAGCACCCCCTGCTGCTCGAGTGCTCGGCCGAGCACCCGAGCCCCATTCAAATGAATGGGAGCACTCGAGCATCAAACCAGGCACCCCCTGCTCTGATGAGCGGAGGGTGCCTGGTCAATGTCCCCCTTCATCTCCGCTATGCCCCTCTTCCACAATGTCCCCCTTCATCTCCTCTATGCCATAGAGGAGATGAAGGGGGACATTGTGGAAGAGGGGCATAGCGGAGATGAAGGGGGACATTGTGGAAGAGGGGCATAGACTCTATGCCCCTCTTCCACAATGTCCCCCTTCATCTCCGCTATGCCCCTCTTCCACAATGTCCCCCTTCATCTCCTCTATGGCATAGAGGAGATGAAGGGGGACATTGTGGAAGAGGGGCATAGCGGAGATGAAGGGGCACATTGTGACAGACGGGCATAGCGGAGATGAAGGGGGACATTGTGGAAGAGGGGCATAGAGTCTATGCCCCTCTTCCACAATGTCCCCCTTCATCTCCGCTATGCCCCCTTCATCTCCGCAATGCCCCTGTACCTCCATTCCCTGGTGGTCCAGCGGAGCGTCTTCGGATCTGTGCCTCTTCCGGCACAGATCCCCGCAACCCGAACATGTCGGGCGAGCACATGGCGGTACTCGTACGAGTACCGCCATGTGCCGAGCAGAGCGATGCTCGAGCCGATCCGAGCATCGGCCGAGCACGCTCGCTCAACATTAGAAGTGACCACTACCAGCATGGAAGGGTCTGGGAGCCCTGATTCTCTGGTGAGCTATTCATTCTAAAGCCTGAACAAATAACCAGGGGCCACCCCTGCAGATTGATGGAAAGGAGGTTTCAACATCAGCAGAGGAAGGTGTTTTTTTACAGTAAGGTCTTTTAAATTATGGAATTCCTTGCCCAAAGATGTGTTTTTTTCGAAAATACAGTGCATAAATTTAAAAGAAAATTAGATACATTTATTTCAAGAGGGAACATACAGGATTATACTTAGGGGTTGGCAAAAGTTGTCGCCATGTTCCTGTGGGAAATTTAGTGAAAGCCACGTTATCTTCTTCACGGGAAATTCCACTTTAAAACTAGCGGTTAAAATTTTCACATTTTTTGACCATTGGCCAAAATTTTTCTTCATTTTTTCAATGGCTAGAAAGTTTCCGCCAATTGATTTACGTTCTTTTCGCACTTCCGCTGTAGAAATGTGATGTTTTCACTGAAATCAAACAATAAATGCAGCTACATAGCAAGATAGACGTGCTGAGTAGTGTTGAGCGAGCGTGCTCGGCCGATGCTCGGATCGGCTCGAGCATCGCTCTGCTCGGCACATGGCGGTACTCGTCGAGTACCGCCATGTGCTCGCCCGCCATGTTCGGGTGGCGGGGATCTGTGCCGGAGGAGGCACAGATCTGAAGACGCTCCGCTGGACCACCAGGGACTGGAGGTACGGGGGCATTGCGGAGATGAAGGGGGACATTGTGGAAGAGGGGCATCGCGGAGATGAAGGGGGACATTGTGGAAGAGGGGCATAGACTCTATGCCCCTCTTCCACAATGTCCCCCTTCATCTCCGCTATGCCCCTCTTCCACAATGTCCCCCTTCATCTCCTCTATGCCCCTCTTCCACAATGTCCCCCTTCATCTCCGCTATGCCCCTCTTCCACAATGTCCCCCTTCATCTCCTCTATGCCATAGAGGAGATGAAGGGGGACATTTTGGAAGAGGGGCATAGCGGAGATGAAGGGGGACATTGTGGAAGAGGGGCATAGAGGAGATGAAGGGGGACATTGCGGAGATGAAGGGGGACATTGCGGAGATGAAGGGGGGCATTGACCAGGCACCCTCCCCTCATCAGAGCAGGGGGTGCCTGGTGTAATGCTCGTGTCGCCCCATTCTATTCAATGGGGCTCGGGTGCTCGGCCGAGCACTCGAGCCTCAGGGGGTGCTCGGTCAGAGCACCCGAGCATCGGGGTGCTCGCTCAACACTAGTGCTGAGTGGTTCTCTTGTGATATTTTGCAAAAAGTGAGTCAGGAGAGGCTCATAGTGACTCCTATCACTATGAGCAGGGTAAATGGAGGAGCTGGAAGGAACATTATGTGTCCACCGAGTCTGAGGAGGAAGGGACCACTACTGTACCAATGCTGTCCAGTCCCCCTAAATCACCCCAAGGGTTCTTGGGGAATTTAATGGGAAGGGAGGGAGAAAAGGGAATGGGAAGGAAGGGAGAAAAGGGTATTACTAGTGAGAGCAGGACAGGTCAGCTGCCTGTGCCACCACTGCTGTACTTGCAGCCACTAGTGTTGTACCTGCTGTCAGATGTGCTGCCAATAGTGTCGAACCTGCTGCCAATGCTGAAGCTTCTGCCAGTCCTAAACCTGCTGCCAGTGCTGAACCTGCTACTACTAATACTTTGCCTGCTGCTAGTGTTTCTTGTAGTACTCGGGGGGGAGAAAATTATGCCATGTGTGACAGCAGGGGACCCTCTGTCACATTGCTCGTCACCTCCTCCAGGCAGCAGTGAGATGCCTGGGATAGAGCAGCAGCACGTAGGGACTAGTGGTGGAGGTGGTGTTGGAGAAGCTGGAAGAGACATTGATGGCCTTTTTATTAGAAACTGAGAAGGAATGGGAGACAGGGATGAGGATGGGCATCACCACCACCACTAGCGGTCAGCTTTTGAAAATAGCGGAAATTGCAACTGCTCTATCTTCTGCTGCTGTTACTGCTGAAATGAAAGGGCAGCAGGGTGCTGAGGAGCAGGCTAGTGTGCCACAGACCACAGTGGACACAGTGGGAATAAGGTGACCACATATCCCTTTAAATCAGGGACACATAAAATACACACATTGCAAGGTTGCTTTGATTCCTGTGCTGTCCTGCAATGTGTGTATTTTGTAAGTGTCCCTGATTTAAAGGGAAATGTGGTCACCTTAAGTGGAAATGGGGTCAACAAGTAATGCGGGACTAGGACAGGTTACACTTGACAGCAGTAGCAATACTCCTCCTGATCCTAGTTGCTGTGCTAAATCTGAGGCAGTAGCAGCAACAGCAGCAACATTGTCCGCTGCCACAGAAGGTGAAGGGGAATGTGGAGGCCAAGAAGAAAGAGGCCATTCTTCTCCACCTGTTCCCTATCCCTCCCCCCAGAAGTCATGGGTGTGGGACTATTATTCTCTTCTGGCAGGCACAGTGCAGTCATCATCAACAATGGTACAGTGCAAAATTTGTGAAAAGTTAGTGAGAAGGGGAAAGGAAGGAACAAACCTTGGCACAACCGCCATGATAACACACATGAAACATAGACACTATGACATTTGGGGACTACTTATTCTCTGCTACTGCCTCAGGCTAATCACTGGAGCCAGTTGTGGCAAGTGGAACCTTTGTCGTCCATCTTCCGTGTTACTGCTATTGTTGATCTCATTCCCTTTCAGCTGCCTAATAATCCTGCTGCTTAAATAACTCAGCAACAGCAGTACGAACAGCAGTTGTAACTCAGGAGGACATTTGACAGAGGCCACTGGCCAACATGACCTGCTGGCATTAGGCCAGTAGGGCATTTTTATTTTTTCTCAGGGCTTGTGTATTGAAAAAAAAAAGAAAGAAAAGAAAAAAAACTACTCCTACAAAAAAATAAAATATTTTGTGGGGGTTTGTTTCTAACAAGCCTACGTCCTACAAATCAATGTTTCCTTAGGGCTTGTGCCAAACTAGCTTAAGTCCTACAAATCAATATTTCTTCAGGGCTTGGGCCTCTAATAAGTCTAAGTCCTACAAAGGCCTCTAACAACAAATCAAACAAATCATCCTCTACAAAATACTCTACCAAGTCAAGTATCAGTCCACCCCAGTGGCAGCTTATGTCAGGGGGTTCCTGTCTCTGTCACTTTAAATACACATGTCTTATTTTATTTTATTGATTTATTTTTTTATTAACTGTCCCCCCAATAGCAGTCAAGAAAGCCCCCCAAAACAAATTCCCTGTTCAAATTATTCATTCATTCACCAACACAGGCACCCTCCTCAGTCCCCTTTATACCATGTGACAACTTTCGTCCACCCCTAATCATTACCAACCAATCCAATTCTAATAGAACAGCAGCAAAAGACTGTTGGGGGTGATGAGAGTTATGGTGGAGAAGCTGGGGTGGGGGAGAGAATGAGGACCTTTTTAACCAGAATCAAAAATGAATGGCAGGCAGATATGCAACTTGGGATGGACATCACCACCACTACCACCAGTGATATTGCTGAGTTTGCTGCTGCTGTTGTTCCTGCTGCTGCTAAGAGTGATGATGGTCTCTTTCAACAAAAAGGGCATCTGACCCAAGATGTTAGTGGCAGCAACAGCAGGGTCTCTGTCTGTGACCCATCACTTGCAGCTAGTGCCCCTCATATTGCCGTGGGCCCTAGGCAGTAGCCTAGGTTGCCATAAAGGATGATCCGGCTCTGAACGTACACCACAGAACTGACTGTGTTGGATATCTTGTCTTGGTCCTCTACAAAATACTTTGTCAGTGTCCCCCAGTCACAACTTATATCAGGAAGGTCCCTGTCTCTGTCATGTTACATATTAGTTTTAATTTTTTTTATTTTTTAGCTTATTTAGTTTTTCATTCATTTTCTGTACCCCCTATCCCTGTTCAACTGATTCTTTCCCCAGACTCCACCAACACAGAGACCATGTGACCCCTTCTATAGTATGCTTCTGGGAAATCAACTAGCACAAGAAGATGTTGATGATGACACTGTGAAGGGGAGGGGCCACCAATGCATATACCCCTTTGTTATGGCAAAGGGTACATGGTGCCACCACCCCTTCACCATGGCGAACAATATATTCCCTCCTTTCCATTCAACTCTTATCCTCCCTCTCCCAATCACCACTTCATCTCCCTTCAGTTCGGCACTTTGCCTTCCCCCCTTCCATTTGCCACTTTATCTCCCCCTCCCTTCCATTCACTACTTTGCTTCCCTCTCCCTTCCATTCACCACTTCATCTCGCCCTCCCTTCCATTCACCAATTTGCCACCCCTTCCTTCCATTCACTGCTTCACATGAAGTAATGAAGGACAATCAGACCTTGTGGTGGGGCATCAGGACCACTCCTGATGCATTTCAGCTACTGATCTCCAGGCAGATTTGGCTGGGAGATCAATAGAGGCAACACAGGGGGGCAGAGAGAGAGAGAGCTCCCCTACTTTCATCCTACCAGGAGTACAAAGAAGTAGTGAGAAACGTCAGCAAACCCTCTCACATCAAAGGGGTAAATAATGGAATCTGCTGGGAGATCAGTAACTGGGGGTATCAGGAAGGGTCCTGATGCCCCACCACGAGGTATGAACCTAAAAATACATAAATAAATGCATAAATAAATAAATCTTTGAGTGCCACACAGGTATCCAACATATTGCAACTAAATTCATGGGGGGAGCCATAAAGCAACAACTACTAAACATATATAGGACGTGATTCTAGCAGGAGAATGGAGAAGGACGATTGAAATATTGGAAACAAAGAAAAACACGTAAGAATCATACGTGACTGGTAGAGAGGTTGGCAAGCATGAGGAAATAATCATACAGCAGTCAGGTTTATCTATGTAATTAGTATGTAACAAAAGGATTTACCTGTAGGGCCATAGACACCATATCGCCTCTGGAAGAATGTGCACCGAACAAGGATATGTCAATGCCAGACAATTGCATGATCCAATGCACCCATCTTGCCAATGTGGCTGAAGACACTGGAAGATGGGGTTTGTGGAATTAAATTAGCAATTGGGTCCAACCTGCTTTCCTCAGAAGAGTTGTTTGATGCTCATATGCCTTAAGACACTGAACAACACACAATTGTGGTCTCTCAGGAAAAACAGGATACATCACCTCCAGCACACTAGTTTTAGTACGCCTGTGAATGACAAATCGCATACCCTCCGGAGAGAAAGATCTAGAGTGAAGGTCCAAAGCATGAACATCGGACACCCTCTTAAAGGAAATAAGGCACAATAACATTGTTAGTTTAGCCGAAATCTGCTTTAGCGTTAAAAAATCATTTTGAGGCCAAGACTCCAAAAAGTCAAGCACAGCATTAACGTCCCAAAGTGAGTGATAACGTGACTGAGGAGGCCTAGAAAACCTTACGCCTTGTAAAAGTTGACAAACCAAAGGACACTGACCAACAAGCCCCCCTCTACGAAACTATGACCCTCTGAAATAGCCAAACGACACGTATTAATAGTTCTGTAGGCCTTCCCTTAACCACTTAACGACCCTTGAAGGTCATGGTACGTCATGGGTAAAAAGTGTCTGAATGACCCATGACATACTATGATCTTCATGGATTTCAGGGCTCCCAGCATGGCTGCACACCATTCGGGGAGCCCTGAGTCCGATCATTAAAAAAAAAAAAAATGCTCCGTGGTCCTTCAGTGATCACTGCGTGCCTGTGCGGCCTGTCGTTAAGGGGTTACTCAAACAGGGAGAGCGACCGGGAAAGCGACTTCTGCCATGCCCAGCCCTGGCAAAAACACGGGGTTGGAACACCTTCTTAAGGGAAGACTGTGCCTTGTATAATGCTATAAAGGTCGTAACAAATTTTGCCAGATCCTTAACAAAACTGTCCCCAAATAATTGGCCTTGTGCCGATGGACCCATGGGTGTCCGGAGGGGGGGGCAAGGGGGGCACTTGCCCCCCCTTACAATTACCCTCCTCCATATAAATAAAGGGGCTAGATGGGCTGGCCTGGGGGTCATATTATGGCTTTGCCCCCCCCTGGAAAAATGTCTACGGACACCACTGGATGGACCTGGTTCAGTGGCCGGCATCTCAGAAAGTTTCGGATCTATTTTGATGAGAATGGCCCTGCGTCTTTCAGCCAAAAGACCAGAATTGGCATTACCTACAATGCAAATTGCCCTTTTAATCCAGCCCTGTGTTTTTGCCAGGCGTGGCAGAGGTCACTCTCCTTAATGAACTAAGAATACTTCATACAGCAGGCAATTATATAAATATGTATTTATTTTTATTTTTGCTTAGTATCTACAGTTGTCTGTATTTACAGTGCACCATTTAAGGTCTGTTTTTAATTTTCTCCTCTTCACAATAAACAAAATAATTAATCAGTCTGGCTGAGGTTAACCATAGACAGAAAACTATACCAACAATTCTTTAGAATCATGTAAATATTAAAATGATTTATGTTCATTTATAGTCTACAGCAGGAGTAGAATGAAAAAAACAGTAACCAGATATATAAGGAGTGTTTTCTGAATGACACATACCTTGGTAAGTTCTTCTGTTACATAAAATAATTATTCAAACTCTATAGCTTCACCTTAACTCATATACAGTATACTTATTTTTTTAAGGCTTGCATTGCTAAAATGTCTTGTGAACATGCAAGGCTTAATTGAGAAATATTTTTTTTTCAGCAGCTGTGTCCAAAATGTATTCAATAATGCCTTAGGAAATCTAGTTTTAAATTTGATGAATTACCTCCACATTAAAAACATCTAAAATGATATATCTGTGCTTACCCATTTCACATGTGTTTCACATAAATGACACATTGCAAGCCTATGGGAAACTTAAATGGGGTGTGGTAACATTTCTAATCTACTTTAATGGAAAGTAGATGAAAACTCACTGGCTAGCTATTTTCTCTAAAGCTTTACAGGCAATCAAAGACGTGACAGAGATAAAGAAGACTATTACTGCATTACCAGTGTACCATAGATGGATTTCATTAGTTTAAATGTAGATAGCTGAGTTATTGTAAAATGCAATGGGGCATTATAGGAAGCTGAGCTGAGTAACAATGAAATCTGTGAGGTTCATAAAGCAGATATTTGAGTAATCTTGGACAATTGTTGTGAAACACATAATAATAAAATTAGTGATATCGGCCAAATGGAGTGGAAATCAATTTTCCATTTGCACTTTAGGAACTCATGCATAGGCATAATCCTCATGACATAACACATCATCTTACCTAATCCGTAGTATGAAGTATTTTTCTAAGACAGGATGTCTGAAGTGCTATGAGGAATTGCAAAAATTCTGGGGTGAACCAACTGCACCATGGGAGACAAATAAATATTACTTCTGCCACCCCATTGGTAAGTCTCCCTCACTCTATCTAGAATAAGCTTGGAGAAGTATATAACTGAAATACTTAAATCTTTATCCTTTTTTTTAGATTAAGTTATAAATGTTATATATGCTTTACATACTTCTATTGTGTGTGCGGGGGTGTTGAGACCACTCTCCTATACTTGTCTGCCATGGGGCAAGGAAAGAGAGTACTTTGAATAGAGGTGGGCGGATGGGTTGTCGGTGGATGAGGCCTAGAAGACCTGTCCCTGACTGAGGTGCAGCTGCACTGCCATACCAGAATTCCATGATGTGCCAGGACCATCCCAGATCCTTAAGTGTCCCTCTTTAGGAGCTATTAGGGGTTCATACCACATGTCCTTCTTTAGGAGGGACAGTTCCTTTTTGAGATCCAAATTGCTCTGTCCCTCTTTCCCATCCTGGTGTCCCTGTGTTTAAGAGATTAGACTGTGTGGTGTGTATATAAGTGTATCACCCTGGTGTCCCTGTGTTTAGGAGATCAGACTGTGTGATGTGTATATAAGTGTATCACCCTGGTGTCCCTGTGTTTAGGAGATCAGACTGTGTGGTGTGTATATAAATGTATCACCCTGGTGTCCCTGTGTTTAGGAGATCAGACTGTGTGGTGTGTATATAAGTGTATCACCCCGGTGTTCCTGTGTTTAGGAGATCAGACTGTGTGGTGTGTATATAAGTGTATCACCCTGGTGTCCCTGTGTTTAAGAGATTAGACTGTGTGGTGTGTATATAAGTGTATCACACTGGTGTCCCTGTGTTTAGGAGATCAGACTGTGTGGTGTGTATATAAGTGTATCACCCTGGTGTCCCTGTGTTTAGGAGATCTGACTGTGTGGTGTGTATATAAGTGTATCACCCTGGTGTCCCTGTGTTTAGGAGATCAGACTGTGTGGTGTGTATAGAAGTGTATCACCCTGGTGCCCCTGTGTTTAGGAGATCAGACTGTGCGGTGTGTATATATGTGTATCACCCTAGTGCCCCTGTGTTTAGGAGATCAGACTGTGCGGTATGTATATAAGTGTATCACCCTGGTGTCCCTGTGTTTAGGAGATCAGACTGTGTGGTGTGTATAGAAGTGTATCACCCTGGTGTCCCTGTGTTTAGGAGATCAGACTGTGTGGTGTGTATATAAGTGTATCACCCTGGTGTCCCTGTGTTTAGGAGATCAGACTGTGTGGTGTGTATATACGTGTATCACCCTGGTGTCCCTGTGTTTAGGAGATCAGACTGTGTGGTGTGTATATAAGTGTATCACCCTGGTGTCTCTGTGTGTAGGAGATCAGACTGTGTGGTGTGTATAGAAGTGTATCACCCTTGTGTCCCTGTGTTTAGGAGATCAGACTGTGTGGTGTGTATATAAGTGTATCACAACAAAAACACCCTTTGTAAATAAAACATTGTGGTCTTGTTCTAAATAATTTATTCAGCTGCACATAGAAGTGTCAATAGGTCATGAAATAACCTAAAAATTCTCAGTAATGCCCCACCCACCAGCCACATCCACAGCAACATCACGTAAAACTAAAGTGTCTCTCTTTGGTCATTTGAAATGTTGGTCGATTGCACCATAGGGGACAAATAAAAAATTCCTGTTAAACTTTTATATACTTCTGGTGGTCATGCCCCTTGACCACACAATTCTGATCCAGTTGTCTAATACAAATAGAACATTTACTAGAAATCACTCCTTCTCTAGAGGCCTGGTCTGCTAAATTCGTGGAACAGATTGTCTTCATCAGGATGACCTAGATGAGGAACGGACGCGACCCAACCATACTAACACAACCACTCCACAACAAGCCCAACCTCCGGAGGAAAAACCACAGAGGAATTTAAACTCACCTCACACCCCATTAACTGACTTTCTCTCTGCAGATCTGTGCCTAGCCTCCTCTCCTTCCACTATCCTCCCTTTAGTACTCTTTCTCTTTCCTTTATCCTCCTCTTTATAGTCTTGAAGATCCCTCCACACATCTGAGTCAACATGATGGTACTGCACGCCTTGATTTTCAAATTGGGAGTTGCTCTGAGTCTCTCTTCTCCTCCTTTTCTTTTCAACCCTTCCTATTCTCTATTCCCGTTCAATATTATGGTTGGATTAGAGCTCACGCATTCCAAAACTCACAGTTGTTAATGTAATGGTGATACCTTGATGTTGACATCTTTTACAATCTTTATCATCAATATTATACATTCCACATGTCACTGTACTGTATGAGGTGTCATGTTTCATTATTACTTTATACCTTACCCAACCATTTAATAAAATCTAAGTAAATTAACCCCTTTACGACCGGTGCACTCACGAGCGGCTGGCACTTGAGGACAACAGGGCATATTTTTTTGGATTTGATTCAGGGCTCCCCGAGTGGCGTGCCCTGAATTCGACGTGCCAGGACCATCACTGGTCCTTAAGTGCCGGACAGCCGTGACGGTCCTGGCACGGCATTGTACGTTAAGGGGTTAAAAAGTTCCTGTTAAATTAAATTGGGCTTTTAACCCCTTGAATGTTAGAGAGCTCTCCAAAGTGTTGAGATCTCTTTGGTATTTAAGGGGTTAAACAGCTTTTTTCAAGAGCATTTGAATCTGCTTATGTTGCAGTTGGTGTACTCTAGAATAACTCTAGGGGGAGATGCACTAAATTGTGATATAGAGTGTTATCACTTCTCCAGTTCCTATGTTATTCTATAGAGCCTATGCACTAAGCTCTCCATTGCTGGAGAAATGTTAGGCACTAAGATTTCTCCAGAGTTAGGGGTTCATATCTCTCACATGTCTTTGTGAATAGGCTCTTTAGAATAACATAGGAACTGGAGAAGTGATATCACTGGAGAAGTTATCTCTACTTTATCACCTCTTTATCACACCTTAGTGCATAACTCCCTGCATCTCCTCTTTATCACGCCTCAGTGCATAACTCCCCACATCTCCTCTTTATCACGCCTTAGTGCATAACTCCCCACATCTCTTCTTTATCACACCTTAGTGTATAACTCCCCACATCTCCTCTTTATCACAACTTAGTGCATAACTCCCCTCATCTCCTCTTTATCACACCTTAGTGCATAACTCCCCTCATCTCCTCTTTATCACACCTTAGTGCATAACTCCCCACATCTCCTCTTTATCACACCTTAGTGCATAACTCCCCTCATCTCCTCTTTATCACACCTTAGTGCATAACTCCCTACATCTCCTCTTTATTACGCCTTAGTGTATAACTCCCTACATCTCCTCTTTATTACGCCTTAGTGCATAACTCCCCGCATCTCCTCTTTATTACACCTTAGTGTATAACTCCCCACATCTCCTCTTTATCACTCCTTAGTGCATAACTCCCTACATCTCCTCTTTATCACGCCTTAGTGCATAACTCCCTGCAACTCCTCCTTATCATGCCTTAGTGCATAACTCCCCACATCTCCTCTTTATCACGCCTTAGTGCATAACTCCCAGCATCTCCTCTTTATCACACCTTAGTGTATAACTCTCTACATCTCCTCTTTATTACACCTTAGTGTATAACTCCCCACATCTCCTCCTTATTACGCCTTAGTGCATAACTCCCCGCATCTCCTCTTTATTACACCTTAGTGTATAACTCCCTACATCTCCTCTTTATCACACCTTAGTGCATAACTCCCCACATCTCCTCTTTATCACGCCTTAGTGCATAACTCCCCGCATCTCCTCTTTATCACACCTTAGTGTATAACTCCCCGCATCTCCTCTTTATCACGCCTTAGTGTATAACTCCCCACATGTCCTCTTTATTAGTGATGATCGAGCACCCCGATGCTCGGGTGTTCGGGTGCTCTGGCCGAGCGCCCCCGGAGGCTCGAGTGCTCGGCCGAGCACCCAAGCCCCATTGAAGTCAATGGGAGGACTCGAGCATTACACCAGGCACCCCCTGCTCTGATGAGGGGAGGGTGCCTGGTTCATAGGAAAAGGTCAGAAAATGATGGAAACACCACAGAAATGGTTCAGGGACAGCATAGGGAGGATGTCTGGATGCATCTTGGACTCCAACGTCGCTGCTGGGAACGATGTTTCGCCCGTAGTATGCCATTTTTACAGACTGACCGTAAAACACACAAAAAGGAAGATAAAAACGATTTTAGGCGAAAAATTGTTACCAAACAGTATTTGCTGTATATTTACTTGAACTATCAGGATCACGTCCACTTCCCCGTCCCTTTTTACCCGCCTTCTTCATATTAAACGGAATATATGCCGGTAATCTGCGGCTAGGCACACGAAACAGAATGTGACGCTAATCTGCGGCTAGGCACACTAAACAATATGTGACGCTAATCTGCGGCTAGGCACACTAAACAATATGTGACGTTAATCTGCGGCTAGGCACACTAAACAATATGTGACGTTAATCTGCGGCTAGGCACACTAAACAATATGTGACGCTAATCTGCGGCTAGGCACACTAAACAATATGTGACGTTAATCTGCGGCTAGGCACACTAAACAATATGTGACGCTAATCTGCGGCTAGGCACACTAAACAATATGTGACGCTAATCTGCGGCTAGGCACACTAAACAATATGTGACGTTAATCTGCGGCTAGGCACACTAAACAATATGTGACGCTAATCTGCGGCTAGGCACACTAAACAATATGTGACGTTAATCTGCGGCTAGGCACACTAAACAATATGTGACGTTAATCTGCGGCTAGGCACACTAAACAATATGTGACGCTAATCTGCGGCTAGGCACACTAAACAATATGTGACGTTAATCTGCGGCTAGGCACACTAAACAATATGTGACGCTAATCTGCGGCTAGGCACACTAAACAATATGTGACGCTAATCTGCGGCTAGGCACACTAAACAATATGTGACGTTAATCTGCGGCTAGGCACACTAAACAATATGTGACGCTAATCTGCGGCTAGGCACACGAAACAGAATGTGACGCTAATCTGCGGCTAGGCACACGAAACAGAATGTGACGCTAATCTGCGGCTAGGCACAGTGAACGGAATATGTGACGTTGATTTGTGAATTTGCACACTAAACAGAATGTGACAATAATCTATGGCTAGGCACATGTTTAAAATGGCCCTTTTTGTCGCTGCGTTGTAAAATAATTGGCCCTGTGCACCTAACAGAATATGTCAGCTTGTCACTGCACTGTGAAATATTTGTCCCTGTGCACCTAGTACAATGTCACCTTAGAACATGTCCCCCCCCACAAAAAAATGAAATTCTGCCACCCCCCCAAAAAAATTAAATGCTGCCCCCACACACAACAGTCCTAAAAAGGACTTTTGGGTCTTGAAAGAGTTTCAACAATTTTATTCTCCCTACACTGACTTCCTGTGCATCTAGTATTATATGTCACCTTACTAATATCCCCCCACAAAAAAAAGGAAATTGTGCCCCCCCAAACAAAATATAAATGCTGCCCCCACACACAACAGTCCTAAAAAGGACTTTTGGGTCTTGAAAGAGTTCCAACAATTTTATTCTCCCTACACTGACTTTCCCTGCCTGAGCGCATCTCTCCCTGGCTAAGAATGAGCCGAACTTGCGCGTCGGGTGCTATACAGCACCCGATCAAGGGTTCTGGCCAGGCATTACACTGATGTCAGAGCCTCCCCGCACGTTTATTGGCTGCGCAGCAGCCGCGAAACGTGCGGGGAGGAGACCCGAACATGGCGGGCGAGCACATGCGGTACTCGTACCGCCATGTGCCGAGCAGAGCGATGCTCGAGCCGAACCGAGCTTCGGCCGAGCATGCTCGCTCATCACTACTCTTTATCACACCTTAGTGTATAACTCCCCACATCTCCTCTTTATCACACCTTAGTGTATAACTCCCCACATCTCCTCTTTATCACGCCTTAGTGTATAATTCCCCGCATCTCCTCTTTATCACACCTTAGTGTATAACTCCCCACATGTCCTCTTTATCACGCCTTAGTGTATAATTCCCCACATCTCCTCTTTATCACACCTTAGTGCATAACTCCCCGCATATCCTCTTTATCACACCTCAGTTCATAACTCCCCACATCTCCTCTTTATCACACCTCAGTTCATAACTCCCTACATCTCCTCTTTATCACTCCTTAGTGTATAACTCCCCTCATCTCCTCTTTATCACTCCTTAGTGCATAACTCCCTACATCTCCTCTTTATCACACCTTAGTGTATAACTCCCCACATCTCCTCCTTATCACGCCCTAGTGCATAACTCCCCGCATCTCCTCTTTATCACACCTTAGTGCATAACTCCCCGCATCTCCTCTTTATCACACCTTAGTGTATAACTCCCTACATCTCCTCTTTATCACACCTTAGTGTATAACTCCCCACATCTCCTCTTTATTACGCCTTAGTGCATAACTCCCCGCATCTCCTCCTTATCACGCCCTAGTGCATAACTCCCAGCATCTCCTCTTTATCACACCTTAGTGTATAACTCCCTACATCTCCTCTTTATCACACCTTAGTGCATAACTCCCCACATCTCCTCTTTATCACTCCTTAGTGCATAACTCCCTACATCTCCTCTTTATCACACCTTAGTGCATAACTCCCCGCATCTCCTCTTTATCACACCTCAGTTCATAACTCCCCACATCTCCTCTTTATCACACCTCAGTTCATAACTGCCTACATCTCCTCTTTATCACTCCTTAGTGTATAACTCCCCTCATCTCCTCTTTATCACTCCTTAGTGCATAACTCCCTACATCTCCTCATTATTACGCCTTAGTGCATAACTCCCCCCATCTCCTCCTTATCACGCCCTAGTGCATAACTCCCCTCATCTCCTCTTTATCACACCTTAGTGCATAACTCCCTACATCTCCTCTTTATCACACCTTAGTGTATAACTCCCCACATCTCCTCTTTATCACACCTTAGTGCATAACTCCCTACATCTCATCTTTATCACACCTTAGTGTATAACTCCCTACATCTCCTCTTTATCACACCTTAGTGCATAACTCCCCACATCTCCTCTTTATCACTCCTTAGTGCATAACTCCCTACATCTCCTCTTTATCACACCTTAGTGCATAACTCCCCACATCTCCTCTTTATCACGCCTTAGTGCATAATTCCCCGCATCTCCTCTTTATCACACCTTAGTGCATAACTCCCCGCATCTCCTCTTTATCACACCTTAGTATATAACTCCCTACATCTCCTCTTTATCACACCTTAGTGTATAACTCCCCACATCTCCTCTTTATTACGCCTTAGTGCATAACTCCCCACATCTCCTCCTTATCACACCTTAGTGTATAACTCCCTACATCTCCTCTTTATCACACCTTAGTGTATAACTCCCCACATCTCCTCTTTATTACGCCTTAGTGCATAACTGCCCGCATCTCCTCCTTATTACGCCCTAGTGCATAACTCCCCGCATCTCCTCTTTATCACGCCTTAGTGTATAACTCCCCACATGTCCTCTTTATCACACCTTAGTGTATAACTCCCCACATGTCCTCTTTATTACACCTCAGTGCATAACTCCCCATATCTCCTCTTTATCACTCCTTAGTGCATCACTCCCCACATCTCCTCTTTATCACGCCTTAGTGTAAAACTCTCCACATCTCCTCTTTATCACACCTTAGTGTATAACTCCCCACATCTCCTCTTTATCACGCCTTAGTGTAAAACTCTCCACATCTCCTCTTTATCACACCTTAGTGCATATCTCCTTGTCCTGACTGAAATTGTTGTATGTAATAACATAAAATGTTGTATGTAACGACAAAAAATGTCTTACCTAATGACAAAAATTTCTTAACTAAAGATAAAAATTCTCACATTCAGAACTTCACATTCTCTCCACTTTTTTCTTAACGTACAAATTTTGTCTTTTGCAAGACACTTTTTTTTGCCGTTAGTTACAACAAATTTTCTTTTCCTCTATATGACACTGTTCAGTTTAGCCACGCCCTTTCCTCGCCCCTTTGCTCAGCAATTCTGGAGTTGTGTCGTACACAGCAGACATTACTAGTTTTTTGTCCTTTGCTCTATAGAAAATATGTCGTTCATGCATACAATTACTTATTTTTGTCTTTCATACAACATTTTTTTATCGTTATCCATTTGAACATACGGCCCTTAGTGGGGGGGTTTCAATCATAAATTGATGTATAGCATAAAATCAGTAATAATATTCTATAATTATTCTACTCCTAAAGAATGAATGCGATTTTCCTTGAAACTCCAGTTCTTTATCCAGTTTTTTGTGAATAGTAGGATTATCACAAGGTCTGATTTGTCTTTTTTGGATAGGTGTGAGTTGATCCAACAAGTACATTTGTCAGTGTGATCAAATTAGCAGGTTCTACTAAGTTTCAGAATTATTAGATTTTTAATGGTAACTCATAAACGTAGCTGAAGTGTATCTGTTCTGTTTAACTGACACATGATTTTTCAGTGTGTTTCAAAATACATGTTAAAAGATGTGAAAAAAAATAATTTGGAACACATCCCTCAATTTTGTCAACACTGTAAAAACCAGTGTGCAGAGCTTCTTTATCCTTGGAACATACTCACCTTATAAACAGAAAACATGAATGGACTCCAGGAACTTCAAATGTTTGTTTAACAAGTCTGACATACATAATGCACCTGCTTAATTTAACACACTTGGCTAATGTTTTTAACAAAGACAGAAATCTTTGTAATGCTTTAAAATCTTAGTACATTTTTGTTTCATTTTAATTCCCTTTATGATATGTGAAATGTATAGTCTATTTGATTATCTGTGTTTATTTTCTCTGAAATAGTAGATTAGTAAAACTATATATTTTTTTAATTGGTGTGCACAAAGTTTTTTTTTTTAATTTAATTACTTGATGTAGGTCTATGATGGGAAGCATAGTAAGACACTGAGATCAAATGTCAGCTCAAAGTCTTAGCTTAGAGGTTTTCATCAAGTTAAATAGGCTGCTGGAAATGTCTTCAATTAATAACTTGTCAATGTGTTTGAGATATATTTAGCAGTCTAAAGGTTGAAGGATCAGTATTATTTTAATATAAAAATACATATACTGCTTCAAAAGTTACTACAATTCAAACTGTCAGTGACGTAACTTCTACTATCATATTATCATTATACCATACCCTAAAGCCTATCTCTCCCATAGAATGCAACAGAAAAACTGGAAACCAGAAAAATACAGCAGTTTTTGCTGTAGTAACTTTGGAACAAAGCATATTCCAGTAATGTGAGAACCAATATTTTGATCAACAGTAAAATCCCTACTATATATTTTTTTTTTTCCATAAGAAAATGTTACTTACTTTTAGAATACCTACTGTGTAGTACCATTAAACTAGCATCAATAATTTTTAAGTAGTTATTTTTTTGTTACATTTTAATATAGTAAGTAGGGATAGGGAAAATTTTCACCTCCAGCCAAAATTGGCAAAAAATGGCACTTCCCGCCTAGTGGAAAATTTTCTGCGAAAAATGTGTTTTTTCTGTTTTGTTTTATTTTTTGCCTAGCTCATTGCACAGAAATCAATAGAGACTCAAACTTTACATACAACACATAGCAAATTGTAGGCATGGTATAAAAGGGATATGAGGAGGGTGTGTATGTTGGTGGAGGCTGGGTAAAGAATCAGTTGAACAGAGAATTTTTTTGGGGGGGTGTTGACCGGGATTGGGTCGACAGTTAATAAAAAATAAATAAATACAATTAAAAAAAAAAATAAGAAAATGGTATGTAACGTGACAGAGACAGGGACCCCCCTGATGTAAGCTTTGACTGGTGCAGACTGATACTTGATGGGATATTTTGTACAGGATGTGTTTGATATATGTTATGAGAATGGTTGTGCCGAGGTGCATTCCCTCCTTTGCCCTTTTCACTGTCTTGTCACAGATTGTGCATAGTGCTATCAATGATGACTGCACTGTGCCTTCTGCAAGAGAAAAAATAGTCCCACATCCAGGACCTCAGAGGGAGGGGAAAGGTGGAGAAGAATGGCCTCCTTCACTGGTTGTGGCAGAATCAGTACTACAACTAGGACCAGGAAGAGTATTGTTGCTGGAACCTGTCCTAGGTCCAAATCACTACAGCTGGACCCCATTCCCACTGGGCCTACTAGTCTGATCACCATCATCCTGCAGCCCTTGCAACTCAGCAGCAGCAGGAATTACAGCAGCAAACTCTGCAGTGTCATCACTGCTGCTAGTGGTGGTGACGTTGTCCCCATTTGATCTCGGTTTCCAATTCCTTCTCGTTTTGGGCTAAAAATGCCATAAATGTCTCTTCCACCTCAGCTTCCCCACCATCACCCTCAGCATCATCACCACCACCAGTCCCTCCTTGCTGCTGCTGATTGCCGATGATGACAAATGTGAAAGAGGTTCCTCTACTGTCACACTTGCCATCTCTTCAGGTGAATAAGGCAGACTGGCAGCGCTAGCAGCAGGCACAGACAGCTGATCTGTGCTGATGGTGGTATTTCTTCAGCTAGCCGCCAGTTCTGCCTCCCTCAGTATCATGTTCCAGAGGCCAATGCTGAGGGAAGGGGAATCACAAGGTAAGGGGGATGTTGTGGGCTCCCTTGACCTCGTCTGGCTGCTCTGCATTACGTCCCCTTCCACCTCATCTGACAACTGTCACGCTCATCCCACAGTCACAACATCATTTTCAGACTCTTCATCATTATCACCCTCTCCCTCACTCCCAACACTGAGTCTCTAACTGCTGCATCATAGTGGTAGTGGAACTGCTTGGGGATGGCAAGAGTGACTTAGGGTCCCTTGCTGTAACACTTTACATCAGCTCCTCCCCCCCCTCCTGAGTATCACAAGGCATACTAGCAACATGCACAGGTAGCTGACATGTCTTGCTCGCACTGCTACCTACTTCTTCCTGTGCCTGTAATACTAGTTTCCCCAAGATCACAGGAACAGTTTAGGAGGACTGGCCATCATTGGTTCTGAGGAATCAGGGCTTCCAGTCCCTTCAGTTCTGGTAGAGGTCACTTTCTTCTCCTCCTCAGACCCACTGGATGCATTGCAGTCCTTCCAGCTCCTCCCTTTTTTGCCATCCGGGTGCTCATAGTGATAACACGCACTATGATCCTTTCCTGCCTTAATTTTGCTAAATAAGTCACTGTACAGCAGCCTAGCACCCTCTATCTCTCTAGTTGCTTGAATTGTGTTTCACTTCCTGGAGACGTCACACTTTTGGAGCAAAAAACGCAAAGTACATGTAAGTAAAGTAACGAAAAGTTTGTCGTAATTGAAAAAATATCAAAAACATTTTGACAATAGCCAAATGCAAAGCGTTTAAGGATTTTATTTAAAGGGATAGTAATGTTTCATAATAAAAGCAGCTCTAATTAATCATCATAGTATTTGGACTTTGGAGAGTGTTATTTCAATACTGTCAGAGTTGTAATTCAAGAGTAATTGAATGAAGTATCCCCCTCCCGCCCCTTTTACTGATGTAACACTGCTCAGGTCAGAACAGCAGGGAGGTGCCCAGGTAGATTGCAGAGAGGGACAATCTTCAATTAAGATAAGGGAAAAAGCTGAAAAACCTATTAAGGGGGACAGGGCCTTCATTGTTCTCATAGTAAGAAAATTGTCCCTTGCTGTTATATGTCTGGTCAAGCAACCATATTCCACATCTGAGGTGAGCAATGTTACACTAGGTAAAAGGCGCGGGAGGGGGATACTTTATCATTCAGTTACTCTTGAACTACAATTCTGACAGTGTTGAAATAACACTCTCTATGGCTCAAATACTATGAAGATTAATTGGAGCTGCTGTTTTTGTAAAATATTACTATCCCTTTAAAGTGGATTTTCCCACAAAAAAGTGGACAACCTCATTGCATTGAAAGTCTTCTTTCTTCTTCTTCAAGCTTATTTCATCTTCTTTAAGTATCTTTCTTCTTCTTTTAATTTCTTTGCAGTCCCTGAAAACAAAAAGAATAAATAAATTGAAATGCCCCTATTAACGCTTGACATTGCCTCCTCCACCACCTCCAGAAAAAAAAATCCCCATTGCATCACCTTCTCAACTGAACTGAGGGAAATCTTAACAGAGATTGACTTTTATCAGTCTCTGTTGAAATTTGTCCTCATAATCCCATTGGCTGGGTATCACGGTGCCCGTGATTTGCTGCAGTTACTTGTCTGTCACCAGTAGGGGGCTTCTATTGGCTGTCTGCAGATAGCCCGCCTCTTATTGACTATTTAAACCTGGATTGGGCACCCTTTGAGTGCCCTTTCGTGTTGTTTCTGACCTTCTTGCTATCACTATGCTAGTGATAGCTGGGCCTCTGTTCCAGTGTTCCTGAGTTCCTGATCTCATGTGTTCCTGAGTTCCTGATCTCTACTGTTCCAGTGTTTCCTGCATGCTGAAATACTTCCAGTCCTGGTTCCGGCCTAGTCTCTGGTGTTGCAGTTCCTGCTGAACTTCTCTGCTGTTTTCTGACCTGACTGATCGTTGCTGGTTCCTGTCATCTCATCACCTGTCTTCTGTATCCTGGCGACCTTCTGCCTGGTCGCGTTGGTGACATTGCTACAATTCCGTGTTGGTCCCAGCGTGCGGACGCTGGTTTGCTCCCAAGCCTTGCGGCTATACAAACTCGCTTGTTACACCAGTGTGTGGTCACTGGTTTGCTCCAAAGCCTATCAGCTATACAAATCTGTGTTGGTCCCAGCGTGCGGACGCTGGTTTGCTCCTAAGCCTTGCGGCTATACAAACTCGCTTGTTACACCAGTGTGCGGTCACTGGTTTGCTCCAAAGCCTATCAGCTATACAATTCTGTGTTGGTCCCAGCGTGCGGACGCTGGTTTGCTCCTAAGCCTTGCGGCTATACAAACTCACTTGTTACACCAGTGTGCGGTCACTGGTTTGCTCCAAAGCCTTTCAGCTATACAAATCTGTGTTGGTCCCAGCGTGCGGACGCTGGTTTGCTCCTAAGCCTTGTGGCTATACAAACTCGCTTGTTACACCAGTGTGCGGTCACTGGTTTGCTCCAAAGCCTATCAGCTATACAAATCTGTGTTGGTCCCAGCGTGCGGACGCTGGTTTGCTCCTAGCCTTGCGGCTATACAAACTCACTTGTTACACCAGTGTGCGGTCACTGGTTTGCTCCAAAGCCTTTCAGCTATACAAATCTGTGTTGGTCCCAGCGTGCGGACGCTGGTTTGCTCCTAAGCCTTGCGGCTATACAAACTCGCTTGTTACACCAGTGTGCGGTCACTGGTTTGCTCCAAAGCCTATCAGCTATACAAATCTGTGTTGGTCCCAGCGTGCGGACGCTGGTTTGCTCCTAAGCCTTGCGGCTATACTACTCGCTTGTTACTCCAGTGTGCGGTCACTGGTTTGCTCGCTAAGCCTAACGGCTATACTATTCAGTGTTGTTTCCAGAGTGCGGACGCTGGTTTGCTCCAAAGCCTTGCTGCTTAACGATTCTGCTAATTTGCCAGTTCCATCTGACTGCTGCTATTATCTCTGGGCTGCCCTGCCCGGTATTGGTAAGGCCGGTAGAACCTTTTGCCACATTCCATCTGAGGTTGCCTTACCCGGTATTGGCAGGGCCGGTAGAGCCTACATTGTGTATCTATTGAGGCTGCCTTGCCCGGTAATTTGGTAAGGCCGGTAAAACCGTTATGCTATTCCATCTGCAGGTTGCCTTACCTGGTATTGGCAAGGCCGGTAGAGCCTAAAGACTGTCCTGTCCGGTATATTGACAGGACCGGTAGAGTCTGCCTTCTGTCTGTGCTATATTCTGTATATATATATATGTATGTTATTGCCATCCTAAGTTATCATTTATTATTTCAATAAAATTGATTTTTTTTACCTAAAACTTGTGTCTGAGAGTCATAATAAACCGTGACAGTACGAAAGGGCCATGACCTCAGACAGCAAGGGTGAAGGTAACGCACAGAATATCCATTGGAGGATGGATGTGCTCGAGCAACGTTTGGATCAGTTGGCAGTTGCAATTCAAACGATCCTTGAACGCACGGTACCTGCTGACCAATCTAGCTCTAGCCCGGTGGTCTCGCCAAGTCAGACACCGGAAAGTGATACCAGACCCCTAGGGGGTACTGTTAAAGGGTTAACGGCTTCTGCACCCTTGCCGCTAAGATATGATGGTGACCCTAGTCTCTGCAGAGGGTTCATCAATCAACTCGAAATCTTTATGGAATTGACGGCACACGCATTTCCCAATGATCGTAGTAAAGTGGGGTTCACGATATCACTGCTCACTGGCAGAGCATTGGCTTGGGCTAACCCCTTGTGGGAGAATGCTAAACCTTGTACTAAGAACTTTAGTGAATTTGTGCGTTCCTTTCGAAGAGTGTTTGAGCCTCCTGGTAGAACCACCTCTGCTGCCAAACGCCTTATGGAGATACAACAGGGCAGGCGTACAGTGGGCGACTATGCCATCGAATTCCGCACATTGGCAGCAGAGGTAGGTTGGAATAACGAGGCATTATTGGCAGCCTTCTCTCAAGGCCTGAATGACCACATTAAAGACGAAATCGCTGCTAAAGATCTACCTATTGATCTAGATGATTACATTGAGTATGTTATGATAATTGACTCCAGAATACGTGAGAGATCAATTGCCAGAGATCGTAAGTTACGGTCAAAAAATAATGAGCCTAGTAGCATGTTTTGCCCACCCATCCCTCCCTTGGCATTGAAGTCTAGTGAACCAGTACGGGAAACAAGTGAACCTATGGAAATAGGCTTCACTAGACTATCCAAGGCAGAGAGACTATATCGCAAAAAACAAGGGTTATGTTTATACTGCGGTAAAAAAGGGCACTTGCTAAATTCCTGTCCGGTACGTCCGGGAAACGCACACACCTAGGGTATCTTGGGGGACAGGCCCTAGGTGGTGTACAATCGTCCCCAGTGTCGGGCATAATGAAACCCACCATACAGGTGGTATTGTCTTGGGCACAACGCTCTGTGGAGGATTTGGCCTTGGTTGACTCCGGTGCAGCAGGGTATTTTATGGATAATACCTTTGCTGAATTGCACGGAGTTCCACGCATTGAAAGAGAAAACCCCTTGACTATTGAAGCGATTGATGGTAGACCCTTAGAACCGCCTCAGGTTATATTTGAAACTATGCCATTGTCTATGACTATTGGGGCACTTCACAGAGAAGAGCAGCAGTTTCAACTGATTAATTCCCCGCACCATGCGGTGATATTGGGATTTCCGTGGTTACAGTTACATAACCCACAATTCGATTGGAAAAAGTGTGAAATTGCTGCTTGGTCCCAGTTTTGTATGGACAAGTGCGTCATCCAGCCTATTAAGGTCATGTGCACCTCCTCTGCTATGCCGGATGTGTACCAACAGTTTGGCGATGTTTTTAGCAAAGGAGAGGCTAGTATGCTACCCCAGCATAGACCTTATGATTGTTGCATTGAATTGCAGCCTGGTGCAGTACCTCCGAAAGGACGCACTTATCCATTATCTTGTGATGAAAATAAGGCTATGGAGGATTACATTTCTGATGCCCTTGCTAGAGGGATCATACGTAAATCTACCTCTCCAGCTGGGGCTGGGTTCTTTTTTGTAAAAAAGAAAAATGGCGAATTAAGACCATGCATTGACTACCGGGGCTTGAATAAACTAATGGCAAAAAACGCATACCCAATACCACTCATCACCGAGCTTTTTGACAGGCTTAAGGGCGCTTCGATATTTACCAAGTTGGACCTACGGGCCGCTTACAATCTGGTTCGCATTCGAGCAGGTGATGAGTGGAAAACTGCCTTTAATACTCGAGCTGGGCACTACGAGTATCTAGTAATGCCTTTTGGGCTGTGTAATGCACCCGCAGTTTTCCAGGAACTGATAAATGATGTTCTGAGAGATATGTTACAGACATGTGTTGTGGTGTACCTCGACGATATACTGATTTACTCCCAAAACATGGCACAGCACATCAAAGATGTATCCGCAGTATTGCTACGACTCCGTGAGAACAAATTATTTTGTAAAATGGAAAAATGTGAGTTTCATAGAACCAGTGTGCCATTCTTGGGGTTCATAATTGGCAATGATGGCATTGCCATGGACAAAGAAAAGTTGTCAGCTGTCCTACAATGGCCAAAACCCAAGGGTCTTAAAGCCATACAGCGTTTCCTGGGTTTCGCTAATTATTATAGGAGGTTTATTAAGAACTTTTCTTCCATTGTCAAACCTCTGTCCGATCTTACGCACAAGGGTGCTAATCCTTCTTGTTGGCCGGTATCTGCTGAGAAAGCCTTTGAGAATTTGAAGCTGGCATTTGCTGCGGCTCCTGTGTTATCCCACCCCAATCCTTTACTTCCATTTACGTTAGAGGTTGATGCCTCAGATATTGGGGTCGGGGCAGTACTTTCGCAGCGACACGAGAAAGGTGGAACTCTCAGACCTTGTGGGTTTTTCTCTAAAAAGTTGACTGTCACTCAAAGCCACTATGAGATAGGTGACAGAGAATTATTGGCCATTATCCTTGCTCTTAAGGAATGGCGTCATTTGCTTGAAGGTACTAAGAATCCTGTCTTAATCCTAACAGATCATAAGAATCTGACCTATCTCTCGGAGGCCAAGAGATTGTCCTCTCGTCAGGCCAGGTGGGCACTGTTCCTGTCTCGATTTAATTTCATTGTATCATATTTACCAGGGTCAAAAAATATCAGGGCTGATGCACTGTCAAGACAATTTGAGGCCGACAGTGACAGAGTGGAAGCACCAGCTCCTATCATCCAACCTGATAGAATACTGGCTACTATACGCACGAGTATCACTTCTCCTCTAGGGGAGGAGATCCTGGCCTCTCAGGGGTCCGCTCCCCATGAAACCCCAGTGGGCAAATGTTTTGTCGCTGAATCATTTCGTACTAGGCTGCTCGAAACCTACCATTCCTCTAAGGCTGCGGGACATATTGGTAGAGACCAATTGTTATGGTCCCTTTCTCAGTTATTTTGGTGGCCTTCCATGAGAAACGATTGTGCCGAATTTACGAATGCCTGTGCCACCTGCGCCCGCGCTAAGACCCCGAGACATCTCCCTGTGGGCTTGCTTCAACCGGTGCCTAATGGCGAACGCCCCTGGTCTCATGTTTCCATTGATTTTATGGGAGAGTTGCCTATGTCGAAGGGGTACTCCTTTATATTCATGGTGGTGGACAGGTTTTCTAAAATGGCTCATTTCGTGCCCCTCTGTGGTCTTCCTTCAGCGAAGGAATTGGCAATGGTGTTCGCCAGAGAAGTATTCCGGTTGCATGGAGTGCCTAGGGTACTGGTGTCTGACAGGGGGAGCCAGTTTGTGTCTAGATTTTGGAGGGCATTTTGCCAACAGATGGGCATACAGCTGTCCTTCTCCTCTGCCTACCATCCCCAGACCAATGGAGCCGCTGAACGAGCTAATCAGGGCTTGGAACAATTTCTCCGTTGTTTCGTTACTGACCATCATGATAATTGGTCCGACTTGTTGCCTTGGGCAGAGTTCACCAGGAACTGTGCGGTCAATTCTTCATCTGGGAGCTCTCCGTTTCTGATTAATTATGGGTTCCAGCCCTGTTTGCTTCCAGACTCATTTCAGACGCAACAGATTCCAGCTCTGGATGAGCATATCGAGCAACTCCGTTCCACATGGGCACAAGTTCAGAGGGCACTTGGTCAGTCATTTCAGCGTCATCAGCGCCATGCTAATCGCAGAAGGCTTCCAGCGGTTTCCTTTCAGGTTGGGGATAGAGTATGGCTTTCCTCCAGAAATCTCAAGCTGCAGGTTCCGTCTAATAAGTTGGCTCCTCGGTTTATTGGTCCATACAGAGTTATTCGCAAAATTAACCCTGTCTCCTATGCACTAGACCTACCTGCATCCATGCGTATCCATAATGTGTTCCATGTGTCCCTTCTTAAGCCTCTGGTTTGCAATCGCTATACTACCACACCTGTGGTGCCAGGACCTGTTGAGGTCGAGGGCCAGGAGGAGTACGAGGTTCAGAGCATTATTGATTCCCGTAGGCTTAGAGGAAGGGTACAGTACCTGGTACATTGGAAAGGGTATGGTCCTGAGGATCGATCATGGGTGGATAGTACGGACCTTCATGCACCTAGGTTAACTAGGGCCTTTCATGCCAATTACCCGCAGAAACCTAAACCCTATTCTAGGAGAGGGGGTCTTTGAAAGGGGGGGTACTATCACGGTGCCCGTGATTTGCTGCAGTTACTTGTCTGTCACCAGTAGGGGGCTTCTATTGGCTGTCTGCAGATAGCCCGCCTCTTATTGACTATTTAAACCTGGATTGGGCACCCTTTGAGTGCCCTTTCGTGTTGTTTCTGACCTTCTTGCTATCACTATGCTAGTGATAGCTGGGCCTCTGTTCCAGTGTTCCTGAGTTCCTGATCTCATGTGTTCCTGAGTTCCTGATCTCTACTGTTCCAGTGTTTCCTGCATGCTGAAATACTTCCAGTCCTGGTTCCGGCCTAGTCTCTGGTGTTGCAGTTCCTGCTGAACTTCTCTGCTGTTTTCTGACCTGACTGATCGTTGCTGGTTCCTGTCATCTCATCACCTGTCTTCTGTATCCTGGCGACCTTCTGCCTGGTCGCGTTGGTGACATTGCTACAATTCCGTGTTGGTCCCAGCGTGCGGACGCTGGTTTGCTCCCAAGCCTTGCGGCTATACAAACTCGCTTGTTACACCAGTGTGTGGTCACTGGTTTGCTCCAAAGCCTATCAGCTATACAAATCTGTGTTGGTCCCAGCGTGCGGACGCTGGTTTGCTCCTAAGCCTTGCGGCTATACAAACTCGCTTGTTACACCAGTGTGCGGTCACTGGTTTGCTCCAAAGCCTATCAGCTATACAATTCTGTGTTGGTCCCAGCGTGCGGACGCTGGTTTGCTCCTAAGCCTTGCGGCTATACAAACTCACTTGTTACACCAGTGTGCGGTCACTGGTTTGCTCCAAAGCCTTTCAGCTATACAAATCTGTGTTGGTCCCAGCGTGCGGACGCTGGTTTGCTCCTAAGCCTTGTGGCTATACAAACTCGCTTGTTACACCAGTGTGCGGTCACTGGTTTGCTCCAAAGCCTATCAGCTATACAAATCTGTGTTGGTCCCAGCGTGCGGACGCTGGTTTGCTCCTAGCCTTGCGGCTATACAAACTCACTTGTTACACCAGTGTGCGGTCACTGGTTTGCTCCAAAGCCTTTCAGCTATACAAATCTGTGTTGGTCCCAGCGTGCGGACGCTGGTTTGCTCCTAAGCCTTGCGGCTATACAAACTCGCTTGTTACACCAGTGTGCGGTCACTGGTTTGCTCCAAAGCCTATCAGCTATACAAATCTGTGTTGGTCCCAGCGTGCGGACGCTGGTTTGCTCCTAAGCCTTGCGGCTATACTACTCGCTTGTTACTCCAGTGTGCGGTCACTGGTTTGCTCGCTAAGCCTAACGGCTATACTATTCAGTGTTGTTTCCAGCGTGCGGACGCTGGTTTGCTCCAAAGCCTTGCTGCTTAACGATTCTGCTAATTTGCCAGTTCCATCTGACTGCTGCTATTATCTCTGGGCTGCCCTGCCCGGTATTGGTAAGGCCGGTAGAACCTTTTGCCACATTCCATCTGAGGTTGCCTTACCCGGTATTGGCAGGGCCGGTAGAGCCTACATTGTGTATCTATTGAGGCTGCCTTGCCCGGTAATTTGGTAAGGCCGGTAAAACCGTTATGCTATTCCATCTGCAGGTTGCCTTACCCGGTATTGGCAAGGCCGGTAGAGCCTAAAGACTGTCCTGTCCGGTATATTGACAGGACCGGTAGAGTCTGCCTTCTGTCTGTGCTATATTCTGTATATATATATATATGTATGTTATTGCCATCCTAAGTTATCATTTATTATTTCAATAAAATTGATTTTTTTTACCTAAAACTTGTGTCTGAGAGTCATAATAAACCGTGACACTGGGATGTGGGGTAACGTAAGGCACAGAGTGTGGGGTTACGCAGGGTGTGGAACATGCCCTGCAGTAACCACACCTCTCAGCTAATCAACTTCTAGCTGGGGGTGTGGGTCACGAATGCTCATTTTGTTATCGCTCCAGTTATTCATAAGGTGATTGGTTGGGAGGTGTGGTTACTGCAGGGCATGTTTTGTGCCATGCACAACCCCATATCCTAGCCAATGGGACTGTGGGGACATATGTGAAGAGAGACTGGCCATATAAAAGACAGTCTCTGTTAAGATTTCCCTCATTTTGTGTATGTCAACAGCCCGAGAAGGTACTGAATTGGAGATTTTTTATTTCTGGTGTTGGCTGTGGCAGCTGAGGTGGCAATGGAAAGTGTTCACTGGGGCATTTCATTTTATTTATTCATTTTGTTTTCAGAGACTGCAAAAAAAATTTAAAGAAAAAGAGAAGACTTCAAGAAGAAGATATAAGCTTACAGAAGAAAGAAGACTAAAGAAGAATTAAAGAGGAGGCCAGAATAAGACCAAGATGCAGAAGATCCGCTGGACCTCAGACTTCAAAGTAAGTGCTATAACTAGGGGGTATAGGTCATGGGATAGTGTTAGGGCTAGTATTTTTTAACTTTATTGTTAATGTTAGGTTAGTGTTTAGGAGGATGGGAGGAAGGCAACTGTGTTATTAGCTCATGCGCGATGTTTGAAACTATGTCAAACATTGAGAGTTAGCTAGTTTCCTTTGATGTTTCCATTATTCATGATATTTAGCATGCGTTGTGGGAACAAAAACGAGACTAACGTTAGAACACAAGTCAAGTTTTGTTGTAATTCATATTGTTCAGGCAATTGAATTCCAATGGTACAACTATGTGTATACCAGCCGGAACTCATTTTGGCCCGGCTCTTCAGGCCTTCTTCAGGCATAATAAGAATGAACATTCAAGAGACTAAGGGCCGTATTTATAAAGGGATAACAGCAAAAAGATGTTGTATAAACAACAAAAATAAGTATTTGTATGCATGAACGACATATTTTCTATGAAGTGTACGACAAAAAAATAGTAATGTCTGTTGTGTATGACACAACTCCAGAATTGCATGGCAAAGGGGCGGGGAAAGGGCGGGGCTAAACTATTCTCCAGTGTCGTATAGAGGAAAAGAAAATTTGTCATATACAAAGACAAAAAAATTCTTGCAAACGACAAAATTTGTATGTTAAGTAAAAAGTGGAAGGAATGTGAAGTTCTGAATGAGACTTTTTGTCATTACATACAACAATTTCAGTTAGGAATTATACAACATAATTCCGATCACAATAGACACTCTCTGAAAATAACCCCTTTGTTAAAGAAGCAATGCATAACAAACCATACTAGCTTTCAAGGGGTTAAAAACATCTCTCTCTAAACATTGTCAGGGCAAATACTTTGTATTTTCTTTCGGTATGTTCCATGCGCATTTTCACTCTTTACTTCCAATACTGTCATGAAGAACATGTCTATATCTGAAACTTGAATCAGTTATAAAATATATTGAACTAGTTTTAAAGCCCGTGTACACAGGCCAACAATGGCGACACTACAGTCATGCTCAGTACTGACTGCCTGCGCCTGATACGGAGTGGGGTGCTCCGAATTCAGACCGTAATCCTCTCTGCTTACGTTCCTGGGACCCAAGCTCAGTTACCATACCTATATACTGACATTTTTGTCTTTAGTTAAAGGGATAGTAATGATTCATAATAAAAGCAGCTCTAATTAATCATCACAGTACTTGGACTTTGGAGAGTGTTATTTCAATTCTGTCAGAGTTGTAGTTCAAGAGTAATTCAATGATAAAGTATCCCCCTCCCGCCCCTTTTACTGATGTAACACTGCTCAGCCAGAGCAGAAGGGAGGTGCCCATGTAGACTGAAGAGAGGGACAATCTTCAATTAAGATAAGGGAAAAACCTGAAAAACTTGTCAAGGGGGGAAGGGCTTTCATTGTTCTCACAGGAAGAAGATTGTCCCCTTCTGTTATCTGTCTGGTCTATGGACTGGATTCCACATCTGAGAAGAGATGGCTTATACTAGGTAAAAGGGGCGGGAGGGGAAATTTTGCTTGTGAATATCTCTCAAACCATAAAGGTTTGAGAGATAAGACTTATATCGTTCTTCATGTTTTTTTAATGCCTACAAAATAAAATAAAGATAAAACAAAGTATTACTATCCCATATTTGTGTTAGTTAAAACATTTTTGTTGTTACATATGACAATTTCAGTCAGGAATCATACTTCAATGACAAAATGACATTTTCGATCACAACAATATTTTTTTATAATTAATATTTATTCTGTCTTCTTTATATTTGATTTTCAAGATATTTTGATACTTTAAGTAATGAAGGGGATATGATATACACCATTTAAAAAGCACAAGTGGAAACTTAACATTAGACCAGTGAGAATGTGAAGATTACAACGTGCCTTGGGTGGAAGGAGCTCTGTAGTGGACAGGTGCCCTTATCTGGTTGACCGCACACAAAGAATTGTTGCTGGATGCATGTCCAGAGTGTAGCATCCTACACGTTGCAGTGGCATTGTGCACAAGGCAGTGGATAAAATTGTGTAGACGTGTGTAAGGAAGCATGCCCATGAATAACGATTGCATCTGCATGTTGTTTTATGTTATCATACAGGGTGATCAAGGCATCTTTTTCTTTGTCTCATAATCATGGAGTGAGTGTGTTCTGCTCTTTGACCCAATCTCTTCTCCTTATGTGTGTTTATGTGTGTGGTTTCCTCCCACTTCCTGCCTTTCCAACTCCTACTCCTGTGTGTATGTGTGTGTGTGTGTGTGTGTGTGTGTGGTTTCCTCCCACTTCCTGCCTTTCCAGCCGCTTCTCCTGTGTGTATGTGTGTGTGTATGTGTGTGTGTGTGTGGTTTCCTCCCACTTCCTGCCTTTCCAACCCCTTCTCCTGTGTGTGTATGTGTGTGTGTGTGTGTGTGGTTTCCTCCCACTTCCTGCCTGTCTAACCTCCTCCTGCATGTGTGGGTGTTCCCCTGCTACTTTCTATTCTCCACCCACCATCTCTTTTTTATCCCAGTCCCTCTCTTCCTTGAATGAATGAATGAATATGTTTATTTATATAGCGCCACAAGTGTATGCAGCGCTTTACAATTTAAGGGTTTAAACAATACAGGGTTACAGGTGCTTTGTAGAGTGAAACATTGGGTGGGAGGTCCCTGCCTGAAAGCTTACAATCTAAAGTGGTAATGGGAGACATACAGAATACAGAAGGGTCAAGTGCTGAATACAGTGCTAGTTTTCATGATAATAGAGGACATCAGTAATGTAAATAATTTATAACAACGTTCATTGTACAACATCAGTGCCTTCTAGCATGCTGTGATTTTATCCATGAGGTGCGTTTTTAAGTGAGATTTGAAGGTTCCTTGGCTGCATTTAGACTGAGAAGGTCAGTTCAGTGATTGTTGGGGATTTCTTTCTGTTTGCATGGTTTAACCCCTTAAGGACCAAGGTCCTGGGAAGTAGCCTTCCCTTAAGGACCACTTTGATCCTTTCCGACCCGTCAGTACACGTGACCTGTTATGGATACTGTCACTCCACATTGGGGTCTGAGAAAGACCATTCCAGTCTTGCATGAGAGGTCAATTTCAGACCTCGTTTTTACTTACAGCGCTCTCACAGGAGTGCTGTATGTAAAACGGCCGTGACGTGCTATGGCAGTCACTGGTCCTTATGGCAAACACCGCTTGATGGCCATAATATGTCACATGGTCCTTAAGGAGTTAAGGGGGATGGGCTACTGCACTCTGGGTATACAAACCACTGTGTTTTGGCTCTCCTTATACATACTGCCTACAGCAGATGAACTGTTGGAATTCAGTTTTATTTTTTATACATATATATATATATATATATATAGAGAGAGAGAGAGAATAATTAATTACTAGACGGAGAACCAGAGGGGTAACTAGAAGCCTCCGGGCCCTGGTGCAAGAAGTGCCATGGGCCCCCCCCACATTGGCCCCCCTCAACCACATTGACCCCCTCCACAATGCCCCTCAATCTCCACAATGTCCCCATCTCTTGCCTCCTACCTGGAGCTCCCACACGGTCCTCTAAGTAATGCAGAGCGCTGGGAGATGATGTCATCTCCCAGCGCTTTGAGATTATTAGAGTGCCAGAGGGAGATGATGTCATCTCCCAGCGCTTTGAGATTACTAGAGTGCCAGAGGGAGATGATGTCATCTTCCAGCGCTTTGAGATTACTAGAGTGCCAGAGGGAGATTGTGGGAGCCAGGTGGAGAGGTTGCAGGGAGCGGCTGGGCCCCTGGATTGCACAGGCCTGGTCGCAGGTGCGACCCCTATAGTTACTCCACTGCGGAGAACCCTCTGATGTTATGCTGAGATGCTTATAAACTTACTTACACATATTAACCCCTTAGTGACAGCCGCGTTCATACGCGGTTGTCACCTTAACGCCCGACGAACATTTTTTTTTTTTTCCAAACAAGTCTGGAGTCTCCGAGTGGCGTGCAGCCGCACGGAGACCCAGACTACGGATGACTTACCAGGTACTTCCCGCAGAAACTGACACTTAGTGACAGAGGACGTACCTGGTAAGTCATCCGTCTTTAAAGGGTTAAATGAGGTGTTTGTGCATTATTTCCTCCCCCATTTCTTCATTTTACATAAATATTTTTACCTGACAAGTAATTTAAAAGTACCAGAAATTTCCACTCTTGAATGCTACTTGATAAACTCTTCACTAACGCTTAAATACACTTATTAAGTAAACATTTACCTTAAGAAATACAGCTCAATAATGAGACAAGCTCAATCAGCTTCCCCTTAATTACCCACAGCAATCAAAGAGGGTGAGACTGACAGCTAACAAGTTCCTAATTTACTCCTCACATGCATCAATTAACTCCTAGTCAATCACATATAATTAGACTAAGATATCCTCATCTTAACAGAACATTTAAAAAAATTATATGATCTAATATTCCAGCAAACTCATTAATAATCGTAACCCTCTGAGTGCCAGAGAGGCACTCAAAGTGTTAACAGAAAGTTTGGAGAAAGCCTGTGAGCCAATATCTTAACATCCTCCAGGATATTCTAACCAGAAATTTTTCAAAAAAATTTGTGATCTAAAATCCAAGGAATTTATTTCAATACAGAATGTTGATCAACAAAAGTCTGATTGTCACTTTGAAGTCAGAGAGTATTTTTCACTTTTGCAGCAAAATTTGAAATATATTCCTAATTGTAAACAGAAAAAAATCTCACAGCGCTAGCTCACCATAATATATACATGTACCAAATAGGATGGGAAAGATATCCAATGACTGACCTCTAGATGGCAGCAAGGAATGAGAGGGTTCTCCAATACCCCCAAAATCAGGCTGAAATCCAAAGTATACATACAATGCAAAGAGCAAACCTGTGCTCCTCCATACCAATGTGCAAATGTGTCCTACCTTAGGCATATATAGCGTAAAATCTTGGGTATAATACGCACAACTTTACCCCTCTTCACCTTATGTGAAGTGGGGGGTGCGTATTATACCCGAGAGTTTTTTTTTGATGACTTCAATTTTTTTTTACTACTGCCAGCTACCTTCCCTTCCAAACCCCCCAGCGCAATCCAATGTCAAAAGAAGCCTTACTTTCTTTTGCTGCACTTAAATACAAGTGATCTGTGTTAAGCTCTGTGTCCCATCTTCCCTGTGGGCAGGTGGCAGGCTTGCATTTGTTGCCCACTTCCTTAAATGGACTTTCAGGACCTTCGGCCTCCAACCAATGATAATGCACCTGCATTACCATTGGCTGGAGGCGGGAGGTCCAGAAAGTCCATTGAAGGAAACGGGCAGCAAATGCAAGCCTGCCACCCGCCCACAGGGAAGATGGGACACAGAGCTTAACACAGATCACTTGTATTTAAGTGCAGCAAAATAAAGTAAGGCTTCTTTTGACATAAGGTTGCGCTGGGGAGGCAGGGAGGGAAGGTAGCTGGCAGCAATAATTTTTTTTAAGTAAAGGGGAAAACAAGGGTGCGTATTATACATAAGCACTCTTGTTTTCCCCTAAAATCTTGGGCATAATATACACCTGCGTATTATACAGAGGTGCATATTATAACTGAGATTTTACGGTAATAACTCTTTTAATAAATATGAGGATTTGGTCCATAATTTGGCCAAAACATTTTAAGCTTGCCAACCCTGTCAAGGTACCTCAATATGTGACAAGTGCCTAAGTGTGTTGGCCTTCTTCATGATCAACAGAAAGGAGATCTTGCATAAGCTAAGCTTGATGAACTTGTATAGTTTTTTCAACTTCATCAACTACGTAATTATCTAATTATCTCAGAAGCTTTGTATTATCACTCTAGTACCATTAAAGAGGAAAAACAAGACATCTTTTATGGATACCTGAGGAACCCAGCCTCAAAACGGCAGTTTACCCCCAAAATAACAGTCAGTCTCCTCTACTTAAAGGGATAGTAATACTTTGTTTTAACTTTATTTTATTTTGTAGGCATTAAAAAACATGAAGAATGATATAAGTCTTATCTCTCAAACCTTTATGGTTTATGAGATATTCACAAGCAAAGTTCCCCTCCCCGCCCCTTTTTCCTAGTGTAAGCCATCTCTTCTCAGATGTGAGTCTGGTTGTATGACAGGACAGATAACAGAAGGGGACAATTTTCTTTGTATGAAAACAATGAAAGCCCTTCCCCCCTTGACAAGTTATTTCAGCTTTTTCCATTATCTTAATTGAAGATTGTCCCTCTCTGCAGTCTACCTGGGCATCTCCCTTCTGATCTGGTTGAACAGGGAAGGGATACTTTGTTTGTGAATATCTCTTAAACCATAAAGGTTTCAGAGATAAGGCTTATATCAATCTTCATGTTTTTTTAATGCCTACAAAATAAAATAAAGTTAAAACGAAGTATTACTATCCCTTTAAGAGTGGCAGTTATACACATACATATGTTTTGGGCTTTTTGGATCTGATATGATTACCATTTACAAATATATTCAAGGTGAATATAAAGAACTAACCAATGAATTATTTATGCAAAGAGCTGAGAACGAGAAGTCATCCATTAAGACTAGAGGAAAGGTGCTTTCAATAAAAACAATGGCAGGGATTTTTTCTAGTAAGGGCGGTAAAGCTATCAAATTCTTTGCCTCGGGATGTTGTGCTTGCAGATACTGTAACTGCTTTCAAAAAAACAATTGATACCTGTCTAGCGCAGAACAATATTGAGAATTATGATAGATGGCTTTAAAGAGATAGTAATACTTGGGTTTAAAAAATTCTAACGATGGAAGTAGAATAAACTACCTCCATCTCTCAAAACTTTATATTTTGCGAGTTTGTAGCATGTAAAGTTCCCCCTCCCTCCCCTTTCTCATAGTTCAGCACTTTAGCTGACAGAGGCAGATCCTGGGCCCAGGACCGGTGGAGGCTCTTCAGCAGAGCCGAGATTGTGCTGCTTAAAATGAAATAACTGTGACAGTTACCTACTTCCAGCGACGATGTCGATGAGGACGCAGGAGGTGTCGATATGTTGCGGTCGTTTCCTCCCAGATGTCGCTGACTATGCCTGGTTTGAGCATGCCTGGCAGCGTCATTGGCTGCCCATGTCCTCTTGCCAGCTGGATTTGGCGCTCGTGTTGACGCAGGTGCGGGCCGCTGGTTTGACGCATTGTGCGCGAAGTGGCAGAATGACACAGTACCCTGTTTTGTACTGCTTGGCTGTATCTCCTCCCCTCCACTTCCTGGGCTGGGCTTTAAGAGGGAACTGAGCCAATTTCTCAGTTGCCCATGTGTTGTTGTTCTACACAGTTGTATTTCCTTGGGCGCTGTGTATACCTGCTGACTGCTACTCTGCGTAAGACCCAGCTTGTCTGACCATCCATCCTGGTGCTGACCTGTGGCTCTGTCTGACTGTTCTCCTGCCTACTTCTTGTACATAGCGGACACCCAATCTGGTGCAGACCTGTGGCTCTGGCTGACTAACTACTCTGTGTATGACCCGACTTATCTGACTATCCATCCTGGTGCTGACCTGTGGCTCTGTCTGACTATTCTCCTGCCTACTCCTTGTACATAGTAGACACCCAATCAGGTGCGGACCTGTGGCTCTGGTTAAGACTAACATTCAATTTCATGCTCCTTGGAACTGACTGCAAGCGTGCGTCAGTGTTTCTTCCTATCTCTGTTCTTTGGAAGATCCTGTTGCCTTCACTCCGACTGCAGCCGTGAGTCAGGTTGACTCTAACAGCTCTTCCTGAGTACCTTCCCGGATACAGAGACTTCAGGGGCTCCTGCCAGTCTCTGGTAAAGGTTCCCTCGCTTAGGCAGACTCTTATTTCTGATAGAGTGGTTGACCTCTAGTGGGACCTCTACTGTTCCTTGTGCCTTTGCTTGTGATTACTACTATTATTGTTATATTCTGTTTGTACTGTTTAATAAATATATTGTTATTTTTACTATACCGGTCTGACTCCTGAATTATTCTTGGGACCCCGTGACAATAATTCATTGGAACAATCTTCAAAAGTGTGATTGCAACCAGGCACACCTTGTAGACTGTTCCAGTGAATTGGCTGCATGTTGGACCCCCCCTGCTTTATACAGTATTTAAGTAATGTGGAACAAACCAACTGCACCAGAGGGGAGAAATGCGATGTTTTATTTATCCATAGAATAACATAGGAATTGGAGAGGTGATATCACTAGAGAAGTTATTTATCACCTCTTTATCACATGTTAGTGCATAAACCTCAAGAAATCCTATTGATTGAAATGAGTATTTTAAACTCTCAAGGATCCATAACGGTCCTGGCACGTCATGGGTTGAATGTGCAAGGACAAGGACTGTCATGGATCTCAGGGCTCCCCGCACCACTGCACCCCATCAGATCACCTCAAAAATAAAGGCTCTGTGATCCTTAAAGGAGCAGTAAACTTTTTTTTATGAAAAAATATATATTTTAGGGCTTTTCCTGTCGAGTAAAATAAGGGAACTCCCACTGCTGCGAGTTGCACGTTTCCAACAGTATTACAGTTTAAACCCATGGTATTTTACCTTAGCAGTGCCCTCTAGTGGTGAAATTCCAATTAGTTATTCTGTTACATTCTAATGGAGAGAAAAGTCAGTGACCTACAGTTTTCCACAGAATGTGATAGAAACTGCTGAGTCACTTCCTGTCAGTTAGAACTATCAGGAAGTAAACACTGTAAATTCACTTCCTGTCAGTTAGAACTATCAGGAAGTAAACACACAGTAAAGTCACTTCCTGATTATTTAAATTGTTATACCATTTGAATAAAATAACTGACAGCGGTGGAATTGATCTTGTTTTACTCAGTAGGAAAAGCTCTATAACATAAATGTTTTCATTAAAAAAAGTTTATTGCTCCTTTAAGTGCCAGCCACGAGCCGGAGCGGCCAGTCCTTAAGGAGTTAACCTCTTGGATGCCAGTGAGGCCTCCAACGCATTGCTATTTACTCCAGAATTCCTCCGGTTCTTGTCACTAAATCTGCCTATTAGAGTTATTCAGTTTCTCCATGTATACCCCTAATACTAATGTATGTTGGCTTGGAAAGAAAATAAGCCTTCAGGATGGCATTTTGGTTTCATTGTTGATTGCCGATGCCACCCGTTCTCTACATCACAACATTGCCTTAGGGCCAGGGAATCCTATCCTAACTTGACCTGTTGACACTTTAATTGATTCTCGTTATATTTTTCCTTCCCTTTAGTATGAAATCATGTAATATTGAAATTGACTTATGGCTTGTGGCCCCCTGTGCTCAGTCAGGCGATTAGCAGATTTCTAAAGAACTGGTAAAATTTTTTTATGAAAAAGAATCATCTACTATAGGGCTTTTCTTGCTGCGCAAACATGATTATACCCACTGTGGGGAGATGATTCGTTTCAGAGTCATTGCATTTTAAAATGTACATTTTTTTACATTAACAATGCCTTCTACTGCATAGGCATTTGCACACACTTTTCAGGGGGGGGCAAAGCCAAAATATCCCACCAATGCCAGTCCACCTAGCCCCTATATTAATCCGTCCCTGGGAGGTGGGGGGGTGCCCCCTCTTGACCCCCTCTGTGAATGAAATCTGAAATTCAGCAAGGAAGGAAGGAACCCCCCACAGTCTACAAATTAAAATCAAACCAAAGACGTCAGACAGTCCTCTGCTACTTAATAAAAATGACTTAAATGTGAAACCCTATGTAGAACATATATTATGCCAATTTATGAATTCACGTGTTTAAAATAATTAGGGTTTTGTCACATAGTTTGGCCAAAATTTGTTTAACCCTTTGAGTGTCAGAAGGGGTACACAAGGCATTGCAATGCGTTGCCTACCCCTCTGGCACTCAAAGGGTTATGCTCACTTACCACGCCAAGGTAGCCTATTTTACAAAAGTCCTTCCTAATATGTATTGCCATTATTATGACTTATTGAAATGCTTTATATTAAAGGTGAATCTAACTAATGCTCTCATGGCTGAACTGACCTGCTTTTCAACATAGAGCACCCAGTGAGTGGGTAGAGACCTCCAGAACTGGAACATTTCCACCAGTTCATTTATATAAATCTGTCCCATCCAATTCTATAAACTGAATGGAGTCTATATCTTTACAATATGCATTGTGCTTTTCATTCTCACTGGTCATTCACAGCTAAAGTATGTCTTATTTGAATGAAGCCTTTTGAGGAGGTCACATTGCTGATAAGTCATTTCAGTGCAGAGAGCAGTGACACGCTTCCACTAATTTCGTTATTACAGAAAAAAATGAAAACAATGGCTGATGTTTCTTACAATAAAGACGACACAGATATGAACCAACTTGTGAATGACATATCAGCAAGCTTTTTTAGCAGGATCTTCACATAGTCCCCATTAAAATCAATGAGGAATACTGTAAATTATTGCTACATTGCTGGATCCCTGCTTTAAATATTACATTTCTGAGTTTGTGCCAAGGCAGCATCACTCTATCAATTGCCAGCTCTTTCATGCCTGTGTCGTCTTTATTTCAAGAATCATCAAAAAATGTTTTCTGTTATAAATATATTAGTGCAGGGCTTAAAATTTGAAGTCTTTTGCTACTAGCCAGACCTGAAAAGTTACTCGCCATTGCAAGCCATAACATACCCACCAGGTCTGAATTTCTACTCGCCAGGGCTAGTGGCGAGTGGAAATTTTGAGCCGTGTATTAGTGTATTTCACTGATTCCTGAACCGACACGACTTACCAGCAAAGCAGCCTTCTCATAAGATTTTGGCATCCTACATAAGTCACATATTTTCTGCCAATGACTAGGTGATATAGTCCATTCCAAAGCGTTCCAGTATAGCATTGTTCTTGAGTTAGACATCTCCATTTTTTGCTGGTGATGTGCCTGGTGGTTACGCTCCTGTGCACCATGCAATGCATTGTGCACACTATAGGACTGACTAGAATCCTCCTGCACTATGCCAGCATCTTCAGTATTATTAAAATGTTTAGTACTACTACTGGTAGTGGTGGAACCTTTCATTTCAGATTTACAAACAGCTCCCTTAGCAGAAAGAAGATCATGATCATTTTATGCATAAGCTACAGTAACCATTGTAGCAATCAGTGATTGTAGTATGACTTTGCTTTCACCAGCAAGCTCACACAATCCTCCTGCTCTTTTGCCCTTAACCCGGCCAATAGCATAAACAATTAAAAAAAAAACAAAAAAAAAAAACAAACAGAGGCTGCTGTCATGTGGTACAGATCTCTTGTGCTTTCAGGTCACAGTTCAGTTATAACTGACTTAAAGGTATTGGGGATATGGACCATGAGACATCAGCCTAAGTAAAAAACAGATTCTTACTGCAGGAGCATCAGAAGATATCTGGAATCATGTGTGAAATAGTAAATATGAGATATTCTTGCACAGGTAAAACCATGCTTACTTAGCTAGTAAGAAGATCCACCATGAGAGTACCCCTCCTAAACCAGGGGGTAATGTTTTTTTTTCTTTATTTAAACAGAGTGGCAGTGGTGGTTGGTTGACAGCCCCCTGCCTTCTCCTCAGCCAATCGGCGTTTTCCAGTTACGCCCCCTGACAGTGAACCAGATTCAGTTAGATTTTTATATATGTGTATATATATATATATATATATATATATATATATATATATATAATTGTGTGTGTGTGTGTGTGTGAGTGTGTATAATATATATATATATATATATATACTAGCAGTATAGGACGGCGTTGCCCGTCTGTTTATTTTTCAACCAATACTTAACCCTTTCAACAGTAGAGGTCTACACAACATATTAGAATGCATTGCGTACCCTTCTGCCACTCAAAGGGTTAAAGTAAGCCTCACTGACACAGAACTGTATATATAATGCTTATGATACACACATGGTTGTATGTATCATGTATATTACTGTACACACAGTGTGTACATTAATATACATAATATATAGTCCTGTGTCTACAGTGTGTACATTAATATACATTATATATACACTCGTGTGACTCAGCGTCACAACCCTTTGACTGCAAGACAACTATGCAATGCATTGCCTTGTGTACCCCTCTGTCAGTCAAAGGGTTAAGCATTGCTTAAAAAAAAAGAAGGGCAACGCCGTCCCACACTGCTAGTAAGTGAATATATGATTTACAGCAAGAGCAAAGTAGTTTATGTACACAGACTAATGTATATACACATATACACATACATTAATGTGAGTGTTATTGCTGTGGAGCAATGTTATACACTTCTATACACACCACACAGTCTGATCTCCTAAACACAGGGACACCAGGGTGATACACTTATATACACACCACACAGTTTAATCTCCTAAACACAGGGACATCAGGGTGATACACTTCTATACACACCACACAGTCTTATCTCCTAAACACAGGGTCACCAGGGTGATACACTTATATACACGCCACACAGTCTGATCTCCTAAACACAGGGACACCAGGGTGATACACTTATATACACACCACACAGTCTGATCTCCTAAACACAGGGACACAGGGTGATACACTTATATACACACACCACACAGTCTGATCTCCTAAACACAGGGACACTAGGGTGATACTCTTCTATACACACCACACAGTCTGATCTCCTAAACACAGGGAAACCAGGGTGATACACTTATATACACACACCACACAGTCTGATCTCCTAAACACAGGGACAACAGGGTGGGAAGAGGGACAGAAGGATTTGGGTGTCAATGAGGGATTGTCCATACTAAAGAGGAACACTTGGTAGGTATGGCAGTGTAACTCTTTTGGTGCCTGAGGGGTATCCAATGCATTGCTTGACAATGCTTTACATATCCCTGTGGAAGTGAAGGGGTTAACTGCTTGATAGTGAAACAGGACTGTATGCAGGGCAATTTTTTGGAAAGTTTTGTGGCACTGAAAGGGTGAAAATAAATAAAACATGTGTTAGTGTGGAAGATGTACTTTAATCATGTAAGAACCAGCAGGGTATAAAATGCATTGCACAACTCTCTGGTCCTTAAGTGCTAAGGCTGAAGGGGTAGTGTAAAAGTTGTGAAAGCAATTGTTTGTGAACCACTGCAGTAAATGTAAAGGTTAGAGGCAAACATACTTGCACTGAGGAGGTCCCCGAGCAGGTAGGGTTAAAATGAGAACTGAGCAGACAGAATGTGACAGCATGAACCTGGGACGGCTGAGGGGGAGAGAATTATAGATTACAGGCTGTCACACATTTCACTGGTATAAAGAAGTTTGTGTAAAGACTCACATGCACTGGGTTTCGTTTTGTGGAAGGTAGCTTTTCAGCAGAGGAGACGATGAGGTCAGAGAGCATTCATAGAGAAGCGCACAGCATTTGGAGATAGCTGTGGCATGGGGAGCGGTCAGAAAACACACAAGCATTTGAATTACGTACAGCTGAAGATGCAACTCTCATGATTGATGGCATGTATGTGAAGGAGATGTATGTGGAGGACTGGCTATGTAAATTACCTACGTTTAGCACAGTAGAAGATACTGAAGTGATTCGGGGTGGAGTGTGTAAGGGTGTGTTGCGATTAACCGTTTGAGAGCCAGAGGTATGCACAAGGCACTGCAAAGCAATGCATTGTGCACCCCTTTGGCCTCAAATGGTTAATGCAGAGTGCATGAAGAATGCGATGAGCCGTATGGTTAGTGAGAAAATGAACAGTAAGGTTGGCATTGTGTTCAGTAATTCTTTCAGCGTCCCGTATAGTACTGTGTGCTCCATAACGTGATGAGTGCCAGGGAGGGATGGAAAACATTGCTTTTGGATAGCTCTCTGGCACTCGCCATGTTATGGAGCACACAGTACTGCACGGGGAACACCAATAAACATATGGAGGGCAATTGCATTTGCATTCAAAATAGCATAAGGGTAGCCTTTCAGTGCTCCATGAAATAGAACACAAAGAAAGCCTAGGTGGGGAAGACTTGGGACTCAAAAGGCTAAACACCTGAATGTTCAATATTAACTCTTGGAGTGCCAGAGGAGTGTGCAACACATTGCTTTGCAATGAGTTGCATACCCCACTGGCACTCAAAAGGTTAAGTCTGTTCATTGAGTGTCTGCAAGTGGAGCTGAAAGGTACATGTCCTGAGATGGAATGCAGTGAAGCGGCATAAGTGGGATATTAACCCTGGGAGTGCCAGAGAGATAGTGAACACATTGCGTACTTCTGTAGCACTCAAAGGGTTAAACGCCGCATTCCATCTCATCAGAAGTAACTTATAGCTCCACTTACAGACACTCGATGAACAATACTGGATCGTACTGGTATCCATGAGTTGTGTACCTTGTACAGTGGCAGCTTGCTCCCACCGCCTCACCTCGGCCATGTTGCACAGTGTCCCGCAGGTCAGGCTAGTGTATCACGCTGACACCATAGTAGACATGTAGTGGAAATGTGCAGACCTGTCCCCTCTTCCATGGTAGGCCAGCTATGTCCTCATGGTTTGTGTTTAGTTGTAAGTGAGTGTGTGAGTGAGGGACATGCAGCATCTACAGCAGGCAGATAGGTGGCTGAAGACAGGCAGGATACAGGTAGCAGAGCTGGTGTGTGTGTATTTGTCTGTGGTGTAGGAGTGAATGGCAGCCATTTTGTTTTTTTCCTCAGTTGTATAGTGGTGGGCGGGCTGGATAGTGGGGGAGGGCCAAGTCCCTGCTTGATTTTCATAGGAGCAGCAGTGGCCGAAGGCCACTGCAAATCCTATGAAAATCACGCTCCCATTGAATCATCCAATGGGAGCAGTAACTCTTTCTTTCTGCCGCCCCTGGGTGTGTTTTGCCAGGCACAAAGTCTTCTTTTATATATATAGATATATATATATATATATATATATATACACGCATATAAGTATATAAGTATAGTTTCTGGTTTGCTATCATGGGCAATGATGAAATGGCCACTCCTGTCAAAATCTCTGCAGCGAGATTCACCACTGCAGCCATGCGACCAAGGAGAATCCCTTGGGCAATGATGTGCAACATTGCGCTCTCTCTCTCTCTCTCTATATATATATATATATATATATATAGAGAGAGAGAGAGAGAGAGAGATATACAGTTTCATGTGACATGGAATGCATACCCATGAATATAATGAGATGACCTGGGTGCACATCAAAAGAAATAAAAGAAGTAAAAGATACATACAGTTCTGAAGTAGAGAGACACATGACTCACAGGGTCCTTTTTTACAGATCGAACAAGGTTACATTTATTAAATCAACGTTTTGACCAGTAAAGGCCACATTGCTGGCTGAAACATTGATTCAATAAATGTAACCTTGTTTAATCTGCAAAAGTGAACTCTGTGATTGCCATCTCTCTACTTCAGAACTGTATATATATATATATATATATATATATATATATATATATATATATATATATATATATATATCTTCCATGGTGGTCCAGTGCTGGTTGGCAGATATAGTTGGCCCTGCAGGGGACTAAAGCCTGCAACCCTGAGATTTAAGCAGATTCCACGGCTTGTCCATTAACCAACTGACCTATCTTGCTGGGTTTTGTATGTGTGCATCTCTTGTACCACAGAAAGTCTTCTTGAGCTAATTAAGAACACATACCAATAGAGACACCATACTTCCCTTTTTAAATTAACTTTTAATTACCCCATCAAAAAGAAAAATTCATATAGAAACCAGATTGACATAACCAGCAATTAAAATAGGTCAAGTGTACAGGATGTGAGGCTGAGGTGAGGCTTATGGAATCTCCATTAGTTATCCATGGTATGAGAGTGTGTGTGTTCTAAGCCTATATTTCATCCAGTGGGAAATGAGAGCATGTAGACATGAGGCACACACATGCACACATACTGTGAATACCTAATACACTTTCAAGTAACTTTTTGGCGAGCTCCATTATGTAAATAGCTATTAACTGCAGTAGGGTCATCCTATGTCAAAAATTGGGTCTTTGGTATTTACGAAGACAAAAGTGGAGAGTTCTGCTGCAAACAATTTGTACCGTAGGGAAGAAATAAAAAATGTATTATATGTAAATGGGATTTTTAACCTCTTACATATTAGAGAAGTCTGTATTGGGTTTATCCTTAAAGGGATAATAATGTTAGAAAAAAAGTATTAACTATATGGTAGATATAATTAAAAGAGAGTACTTGCACTTATTCATATCTCTCAAACTGTTATGGTTTGAGAGATATAGGAAAATAAAGTTCTCTGGTCCCTCCCCTTTCTGCTTAATGAGCTGTAAAGCTGTCAGAAGCAGATTCTGGTCACTTGACCAGATGTGGCTCTTCAGCAGGACCGATATAAAGATATCTAAAGATAAATACTTAATTTGGAACGGTCTACAAAGTGTGCCTGGCGTGCAAGCACACTTTATAGACCGTTCCAATTAAGTATTTATTTCTAAATAGCATGATTTCAGCTCTGCTGAAGAGCCTCTGTCTGGTCAAATGACTGGAATCTGCAGCTGTCAGCTAGATGGCAGACTTGAGTAAAACAGCCAGGAAAAGATAACTTTAGCAAGTTATATCTCTCAAACCATAAAGGTTTGAGAGATAAGAGTTACATTGATGTTACTCTTTTTTTAATGTCTACAATATTAAATCAAGTTAAAATTAACCATTACTGTCCCTTTAAGAGTAAAACAAAGGTACTTCTACTGCTGAGAGTTCCCAGTCAGTCACACAGAATTTGGGGGTATTTGGGGTAACTCTCATCTGCTCTTTTCTCACGCTCCCAGGCTCACCTGACACAGGGATAACAGCCAGATCAGGAAGAAACGTGGATCACAGCTGCCTCTGTCTTCCCAGTCACACCGAATTTTGGGGTATTTGTGGGTCAACATCCCTACTCCCTTCCTGTCCCCCAGAGTCACTCAGACCCCCCTAACACAGAGAGCAAATATCCTGCCTACAAGACTCCCTAAACTAAGCTTCAATTCCACTTTATTAACCCCTTAGTGACCGGCCGCGCGCACATGCGGCCGTCACTTAACGCCCGGCTAGGAAACTTTTTTTTTTTGCCAAAGTAATCCGTGTCCCTGAACAGTGTGCGTCCTCTGTCACTAAGTGACAGTTTCTGCAGGACGTACATATAAGTCCATTGTCGGGAAGGGGTTAACTTGTCTTATCTAGCTAAAATATGTGCTGCTCTCTCTTCCTCTCACAAACACAGAATGCCTGCTGTGAGTACCTTACAGCCCCTGTATATGCCTGCAGCAAAGGAAAGGAAACTTGGTGGGGAGAAATTCACTCTTCCCATTGGAGGAAAAATATGAAAAAATAGTATGTTTAACAAATAATTTACAGCTTGGCAAAAAGTTCTATTTTTCTCCTATTTCTCTTTTGAGGAAAAAAACTCTCTCCAGTCCTTAGGTGTGATGCTTTGCACATCCTCCTGGTCCTTACATGGATAAGATTACCATACACAGTGGTGGAGGTCATGTCATGTGGTTCTGCTGGCAACTGTTATGTCTTCCTCCATGGACCTGACATCCAGGACTGAGTAAAGGTGTTACCTCTTGAACAAAACCACAAGAGCAAAAGTTATATGGACCATTAGGATTTGTTGGCCATATTAAGATAAAGTGGAACTTTTAACCTTTGGTAAAGACACCCTGCAATAATTAGGCAGGTGGTGACTAGCTTAATAATAGTTATCTTACCTCTCATAATGACATGATTCTATAGAAATCCTTAACCTTCTGAGACTGGAAGCCAGGTATCAGTGCAGACATCTTGTCTGTGCACCTGCGCTGTGAGTCCCGGTCTCCATTAAGAAGCATTGCAGTGTGCCACAAGGTAACCGAAAGGGATTGACGCCGCAGGGACACAGACTGCACTAACCTGGCCGTCATTCTCCAAAGATTAAGGATTTCTGTAAAATCGGGTCATTCTGAGAGGTAAGATAACTGTTATTAAGCTAGTTGCTACCTGCCTAATTTGCAGGGCGACTTTAACTATGATGAAAGTTCCATTAGATATGGGGGGTTATTATTAAAGAGATAGTAATACTTCGTTTTTACTTTAAATTTATTTTGTAGGCATTAGAAAATCACGAAGAACGATATAAGTCTTATCTCTCAAACCTTTGTGGTTTGAGAGATATTCATAAGCAAAGTTCCCCTCCCGCCCCTTTTACCTAGTGTAAGCCATCTCTTCTCAGATGTGGAATCCAGTCCATAGACCAGACAGATAACAAAAGGGGGACAATCTTCTTGCTATGAGAACAATGAAAGCCCTGCCCCCTTGACAAGTTTTTCAGGTTTTTCCCTTATCTTAATTGAAGATTGACCCTCTGTGCAGTCTACCTGGGCACCTCCCTTCTGATCTGGCTGAACATTGTTACATCAGTAAAAGGGGCGGGAAGGGGATACTTTGTCATTGAATTATTCTTGAACTACAACTCTGACAGTATTGAAATAACACTCTCCAAAGTCCAAATACTATGATGATTAATTAGAGCTGCTTTTATTATGAAACATTACTATCCCTTTAAGAGCCTTTGCTTTTCCTTTAACCCTCTGAGTACCAGAACAGTATCCAATGCATATATATTTGTATTTATGTATCTATTTATAGAAACATAGAAACATATACTGTGACGGCAGATAAGAACCATTCGGTCCATCTAGTCTGCCCATTTTCCTACTGTAAAAACCTCAAGCCTTTTTTGGTCCTTGCTCTTGTCTTATGTTAAGGACAGGCTTATGCCTATCCCATGCATGTTTACGTCCCCTCACTGTATTAACCCCTACCACTTCTGCTGCTAGGCTATTCCACTTATCTACTACCTTCTCAGTGAAGTAACATTTTCTTACATTATATCTAAACCTCTGTCCTAGTTAACTTTATATTTATTGTTTTCAGGAAAAATAGTTTACTGTTTTACTTCTCCGTTAATTACATGTTCATGATTGCAATATTTCTTCATTCCAACGCAGATAATTTTACTGTTGTGATTTTTGATAACCCTTTGAGTGTCATAGAGGTGTGACACACATTGTAAAACACTCAAAGGGTTAAAAAAGTATATGTTTCTAGCAAACAAGACTTAGAAAAAAGTGTTTTTCTTAGGAAACCAAGATGATCTGAACATCCTTGTTCTCATTACATTTTATGAGTGGTCAGATACACCATGGGCAGAAATTGATCCAACATTGTTATTTGCAAAAGCAGTACTCAGTGTGTTGAAAATTCCCATGTGGATTAAAGTAATAAACTGATGAAAACATATAATTTCTCCCTGATGTCTAACACCGCGGTCCATGGAGGACTCACACATGGAATATCTCATGATAACGGAGCATGCTCATAACGGTTCCCAGGACTTCGCTGCAATAAAATATTTCAGAGCCTGGAGGCCTCAAGAGCTCCTGAAATAACACCGGATCAGCAACAACTAAAACACGAGAGGTGTTCGCTTATCCGAAAATAGAAAACATTTGACAATGAGGTTTCCAAGGAGCAAGCCTAAGTCAATATTTATTTTACATATGCTACAGAATATATATACTATGGTAACCAAGACATGGTTCACATATAGTACAGAAACAGGAATTTAACCCCTTAAGGACCAGCGGTCCCGGGGTGTGCCGTCCTTTAAGGACCACATAGGAAACTTTGACGTGCCGTCCCACGTGACTGATCACGTGGGCCTGCACGTCAAACGGGGCACTGGAAGAGATCGCTCCGGTCTTGGAGCGATCAACTTCAGTCCCCGGTATTACTGCGCTCCTACAGGAGCGCGGTGAGTAAAAGTATGTGATGTGCCAGGACCGTCACTGGTCCTTAAGTGCCGGACCAGCATGAGGGTCCTGCCACGTCAATGGTCCTTAAGGGGTTAAAGAGATAGTGATGTTTCATAATAAAAGCAGCTCCAATTAATCTTCATAGTATTTGTGCCATGGAGAGTGTTATTTCAATACTGTCAGAGCTGTAGTTCAAGAGTAACTGAATGATAAAGAATCCCCCTCCCGCCCCTTTTACTGATGTAACACTGCTCATCTCAGCAAGACTGTCCGGATGGATCACAGAGAGGGACAATCTTCAGTGATCATAAGGAAAAAACTGAAAAACCTGTCAAGGGGGGCAGGGTTTTCCTTATAATCACAATAAGAAGATTTTACCTTGCTGTGATCTGTCCAGTCAAGAGACCAGATTCCACATCTGAGGTGAGCAGTGTTACACTAGGTAAAAGGGGAGGGAGGGGGATAATTTATAATTCAATTACTCTTGTACTACAACTCTGACAGCATTGAAATAACACTTTCCATGGCCCAAATACTATGAAGATTAATTGAAGCTGCTGTTTTTGTGAAACATTACTATCCCTTTAAAGGGAATATTTACTAGAACATAATGAGAATATTAAAGCATGAAAAATAGCATTTGATTTTGTAAACAATATCCAGTTAATCTTGGCTTGAAATATGAGTCTATTACTGCAAATAAACTTCTTAGAAATTCCATGGTCTTACTAAATACATTAAGCAAATATCACATGTATCTGCAATGGTTTTTTTCTATATTAAAAGTTTTTGTACATTAATATGTAGCTTATAAAATAAAATACAGTGAGAATTTTATGTTAAAGTGTTAGTAATGGTGCTGGTGTAAATCAACCTACATCCACCCAACAGAGAACACAATAGTCACACTCGCCCCTTACTTCCAATAAACAAGATGATACAATATCCATAGAATGTTGCAGTATCAATAGCATACATATCAATAAAAAACATATAAAACACAACTAATAATTGATGTGGTAAGTCTGAATATTTTTATTTACACCAGCACGGTCTGTGTAATCAGGATTTTTCTGGTTCATCTGGGGGTTGATGCACCCATTAAACACCATACTAGTTTAATCTGGGTGACGTATGGTGTTCCTCCATTCGGATGACCCTGTGTCCCAAGATTTTGGCCCGTGTTTGGAGGATTCGCCTGTGTATGTCCGTTGAGGGGACACTAGATATATCACACTCTGATGCCTGTTATAAGGACCGGCGGTCATGGGACATTTCCGTCCCATAATGACCGCATAGGCGCACTTGGATGCGCCGGTACACGTGACCTGTCACGTGTATCGGCGCGTCACTATGGGGCTTGAAAGAGATCGCTCCGATCTTGGAGCGGTCTATTTCAGGCCCTATTTTTACTTACAGCGCTCCCGGTAGAGCGCTGTAAGTAAAAAGTACGTGATGTACCATGACCGTCATCGGTCCTTGAGTAGTTCAAGGACCGTGACGGTCCTGGTACATCAAGGGTCCCTAAGGGGTTAAATCAAATATTTGATTTTATATTATATTTATATTTTAATAAAATATTTGGGTCTGATATTATAGTGGGATTCTCTGTCCGACGTTAACCATTGGAGCGCTGAACGATTATAGTTGTACAGGTTGGGTTTTTTCCTCCATAGTTAGAAGGAGGTTGGTTGTTGCTGCCCATGGTTGATGGGATTGGCATATTAAATGCTTGTAAGTGTCACTTAATTTAGAATATTAGTGCTCTTCTATTGCTGATTGTTCTTTAACATGTTGGGGACCATAGAGGTCTATACCTTAATGCTTCTCAATGTGTTGGGTACCCCTCTGTCACTTAAAGGGTAAACACCACCATTGATCATATTTGGAGTACACAGTTTGGCATTCACATGGGCAATATTGATGAAATGATATGCAGAATTAGCTATATTTATTTAGAAAACCACAGTGATGCGGAATGATTTGGTGCTATATAAATAAAGTAATATAATAATAATAATAAAAATTAGTTAGGGTATGCAATGAAAACACTTCCTGTCTTAGCTCTATATCATCTCTGCCACCCATTCACAATGCCCAGTGAGAGGGAGAGGTAATTCCAGGGTAAGACAGGAAGTGCCTTCACTGCATACCTGATTATCATCCTACATAATAAAAAGCTAAGATGTTTGTCGATGCAGTAATGCGCAGCAGAGACTGCCCGAACGATGCAGTCATGCGCAGCAGAGACTGCCCGAACGATGCAGTCATGCGCAGCAGAGACTGCCCGAATGATGCAGTCATGCGCAGCAGAGACTGCCCGAATGATGCAGTCATGCGCAGCAGAGACTGCCCGAATTATGCAGTCATGCGCAGCAGAGACTGCCTGAATGATGCAGTCATACGCAGCAGAGACTGCCTGAATGATACAGTCAGGAGCAGCAGAGACTGCCCGAATTATGCAGTCAGGAGCAGCAGAGACTGCCCGAATTATGCAGTCAGGAGCAGCAGAGACTGCTCGAACGCTCCAGCCTCCAGTCCCGGTGTGAGAGAAGAAACAAGATGGCGGTGCAGCTGATCCGGAGTGGGGCTCTCCCAACGGCCCATCTCCTGTCTCCACTCCCGGGTCTGGGGCAGCAGCCCACGCCACTGGGTGGCACCTTGGCCCATGTACATGTATACATATATAAATCATAATAACTCAAAATTTAGTTTTCAAAACATAAAATGGCTAATATAACATATAGATGATTTTGAAAACTCGTTCAAACTCATCAAAGTTGTGTTTTTAATTGATAGAACCCCATTAAATTAAAAATGTTTAGAGAATTTTGGGGTGAATTTTTTTGTGTACCCTTTAGTGCCATTGATTTGCTGCAGAAATACTCTAAGGGGGAGATGTTCAAAAAGTCTTCATAATGAAAAACCTGTCGGATCGTGAGTTGGTGGTAAAAGAAGGATGATATTTTCATAAGTAAATCCATCACGTTTGTAAATTCGTCTAAAGAATTAAAAATGACGGTAAGAAGATTTTAAAAATTGTCTTTCAATTTGTCTTTGAAACAAACATTTTCAAAGAAACAAAAGACTTTTTTTGTCTTTGAAACTAATTTTTCTTCTCCAAGTTTAGACCATTTTTATTATGTTGGAAAAAAATGACGTTAATCAGACAAAAAAATGACGTCCAAACGAATATTTTTTTCTGAAAATACCTTACATTATGCCGGAAGACCACACCCACTTTTAAGACGGCTTTTTCCCTTTGACGGAGATGGAGGAATTGGATGCAAAAAATGACGGAAATATGTCTGAGAATTGACGGATCGTGGTGTAAGAACTTTTTTATTCTGATTACAGACAATTTCAGTTACCACCACTTTCTGAACATCTCACCCTAAGTGTTCTTAGTTCATCACCCTAATTGCGTCTCGGTACATTGCACCATATGTTCCATTTTGTACAATGCTGTGAATATTTTCTTTCTTATTAAATGAAAAACTACATGCAGCATGTGTTTGGGTTGTTTTACATCTCAAGAACTTAAATATCTTTAATACATACTGTTTTAATTTTGGATTAGGAAAGGCTTCATATCTATGGTAACTGAGAAAATATTACTACAGTAAAATTACAGTTGTCAGTGACGAGTTGTAAGAATGCAGTTATAAAATCAAAAATTACATTAAGATTTTCCCAAAATAGAAAGCTACTGGAGGAATTAAAAATAAATCACAGATATGGCAGATCTGCATACTAGCAGTAAAACGAGGCGGCTTCTACCCATGGCAAACAATATATTTTGTAGAAATATTGAGTATCCAGAAAAGTAACCACTGCTATTTCAGTAATGAATTATGTTGTCCTGTGAAAGCTATTAATTTTTGTTCTGAGTTCTAATCACATTATTATATTAATAGCCATAGCAACATAGTGAAAAGTGATTCAGAATTATTTCTTTTACCATGGAAACAGAGTTAATGTAAACAGACTTATCTATAGTTTTTCATTCTTGAATTAATATTATTTTATAAACCTTGCCAAAAGGAACAGTGCGGTAATGACTAGAAACTACCTAGCAGGTAATCTTTTTTGCTTACTTTAATACATTGATTGGAATTTTTAATAGCTAAATTTGTCATAAAAGAAACATTGTAAAAATGATTTGTGTAAAAAAAAAAAAATCAGAGAAGAAATGCAAGCCATCAATTTAGATTTGATAAAAGTGCATTGAATTCAAATAATATGGAAAATATTTATGCTAAAAGTGATGGCTAAGTTACCTGAAAGTGACAATCAGTAAAACTGTCACCTGTGTTCAGATTTGCTGATAATCGGGCTTGTTTGCAGGTGTTAAAATGATGTGCAAATCTCTCATTGGCCAGATTGCTTGCTTTATCACTTTGTAGGTCAGTGAAAGGTGCATAATGCATACATGATATCAAAGATTCAACCGTTAGATTCATACAAATTTGGGATACTGAACATTGAGGTAGCTCAGTGATAAATGCCTTGCCTACACAGCCTGTTCAGACCTCAAGGTTGCAGGTTTGAATCTCGGCAGGGTCAGCTCAGCTCTTGAGCCTTCTGAGGTTGATAAATGAGAGGGAATGGGCGAAAATTTTTGCCTCAGACTGAAATCGGCGAATAATGGCACTTTAAGCTTGGAGAAAAATTTCCCGCGAAAAGTGCAGTTTTTACGCTTTTTCCGCCTTTTCCGCCCATTGAAATCAATGGGAAGAAAAATATTTCTACACCACATGAAAGTTTTCTATAGACCTATAAAAGGGTGTCAGGCTCTCACAGCAGCCATTTTGTGTTTGTGAGAGGAGAGAGCAGCATGTTTTTTAGGTAGAGGAGATAGGCAAATAAAGGGTAATTGAAGCTTAGTTTAGGGAGTCATTTAGGTAGGACATTTGTTCTCTGTATTAGGGGAGTCTGGGGGTACTCTAGGGGATAAGAAGGGAGGAAGGAGGTTGTCCCCTAAATACTCCAAAATTCCATGTGACTGACAGGCAAGACACAGGCAGCTAGGGACCTATTTGCTTGCTGATCTTGCTGTTATTATCTCTGTGCTGGGTGGGGAAGTCTGGGGAAAGACATTGTTCATTTTGTTTTTCAGTTATAATTTCTTAGACAGACTGTGATAAGATAGGGTGGACAACTTAAAAAAAAAAAAAAAGAATAAAAAAATGAAATATCTTAGGTGACAGACAGCTGATTGGGTTTACGCAAGGCATCATGCAGCTGCATCAGTTGTGTTGTGTCCTGTACAGTAAAAGAACACATCGCAGTTGCGTAATGTCCAGCAAATGCACAAGGGGAATGGAGAGGGGGTGGAGCAGTGTAGGGACGTGAGAGTAAAGTAGTAGTTTAAAAACTGACTGCAGCAATGGTTGTTGCAGCGTGTGCAATCAATGATGATGATCCCTCTACTCCAAGGGAGGATGCAGTTTGTCAAGGTCCCAGCAAAACTAGTTCCAGCACCACTAGTGCCAGTAGAAATATAGAACCATATAAGAAGAACACTGAAGATGACAACAAGTCACATTCAAGTGCTGATGATGCTGGTAGTAGCATAATAGAGGAAGGTGTAGCAACTGAACCACCTGCTGAATCAGATAGTGAGACAAACAAGCACCAAAGACCTGTCCTCAAAGTAGTGGGGAACTTTCATACAGTAAAAGTAAAAAGAAATTGTTTGAGACCTCCAAAAGCTTAGAGGAATATAAGGGTAGTAGTGGACAAGAACTGTCAGGGGATGCTGATGCTGCTGAGGATGACCTAATGATGACTGATGATGATGCAGATCTATAATATATCACTCATCCATCCTTCTCTTGTTCAGATACAGATGAAGTTAAGAGTGAGAATGATGACAGGGCTATAAGGTTAGCAGAAAGTCAAAGAATCTTCCACCACTTTTAAGGAACGCTGTGCCTGTCTATTAACTGCTTGAGAAAACCATTGGAAAGTCTGATCCTGGACAAGCACAGATGTCAAAACACACACAGGCACACTATCATTCATCATCGGCATCATCGCTTCTTCAAAGTCCAAGTCCCACTCAGCCACACACACCTGTTTTGAGTACCCAGCAACAGCAACACAGGTGAACATCCACAGTGTTAGATATGAAAAGTACCTCTGGTGCTGCTGCTGTAAGTGCTGCACCTTTGACACCTAGTAATAGTGGCAGTAGAATTATATCACCATCTAGCTCCTGTAGTAGTAGTAGCAGAAACCATACATGACAGACAAAGCCAGGACAGATATATTAACAGCAGCACAGATGAGGCGGTGGAGGATAGATGGGACCACTGCCATGACCAATAAGTAATGTGTGTCAGTAATCTGAGAAGGAGGATAGAGTATGACAATGGTAAAAATACATAAACAAATCACACCATGCCAGTCCCCCACCACCACTATAATACACATCTGCCACATTGTAGGTTGTACTTTATTTTTTTTTATTACTTGATATCATCATGAATATGTGCCAGTGTCACTTAAGCAGGAAGTTAGTGTTGTGGGCAAAGGACAAATGCATTCTGCATGCTGACACATTTTTCAAGCCATATTTTGCTGTAGGACCCACAACTTTGACTTTCAGCCACTTATTTCTAAACTTCAACCCTCAGAAGAAGTAATATTACAGTGGAAAATGTAGTACCTATAGAAAATATAGGCAAAAAATGTGTTAATATAGGTGAAAAATTTGTTAAAATAGGCAAAAAGGAATACATTTTTGCATAGGCAGACAGGCGAAATTTTTCACGGGAAAATTGAAAAATCAGCACGTTTTTGCGAAATTTTTCACGGGAAATTGTTCACACTTTTCGCCCACCCCTACAAATGAGTACCATTGATTGGGGAATAATAACATCTAACATTCAGCTGCCGATTCAGTTAATTCTGAGAGTGTGTGCTGAAAACATTTTGAGTCCCACAGGGAAAAAGGTGATATATAAATATTAGTTATTATTATTAACAGTGGAGACGATCAAAACTTTTATGTTTTATTTCATGATTAGTTATTTCAGACTGCTTAACACTTTAGGGACTAATGATGTGCCAGGACTGTCATTGAGGTCTGGCAGTTAAGGACCAGTGATGGTCCTGGCACATTATGGAATTCTGAGGTTGCACGCGGCACAGTGATCCCAGAACCCAATGCGGAAAAAAAATGTGTCTCTATCCTTAACAGCCACACCCTGCTGGATCAGGTGGTTGTTAATGGTTAAAATATTTAGGTTTTGGTGAACAACTTCATAAATCAAAATATTTTGCAAAATTCAGGATCTGAATAACTGGTTCATGAGGAACATATATTTGTGTTCCAGTTATTAAAGGATCAGTACACTGTTTTTATTAAGTAATAAATACATAAATTTATATAGGGATGGGTTAATTATTTTGCCCCAAAAGAGAAACTAGCAAAAAATGTCACTTCTTGCTCAAGGTGGGAATTCCTGTGAAAACTGCCTTTTTTCCACATTCTTCTATCGTGATCCATGATAACCATAGAACCACACACACACCATTCCCCCAGCATTGCTACCCAGTACAAAGAGAATCACACACTGTTCTCCAAGCATTGCCTCACATTATCGATGGAACCATACATACTCTCCCCCTTCATTGCCCCACTTTATCCATAGAATCAGCCTTAGCTCACATTATGCGTAGAACCCCCCAGCACTGGCCCACCTTATCCATCAAACTACATACTATCCCCTAGTCTTGCTCCCCATGGAACCATACATATTGACCACCCAGCATTGACGCAGCCACAGTAAGCATAGAACTGCACTGAAAGGGATAGTAATACTTTGTTTTATCTTTAATTTATTTTGTATGCATTAAGAAAACATGAAGAACGATATAAGTCTTATCTCTCAAATCTTTATGGTTTGAAAGATATTCACAAGCAAAGTTTCCTCTCCCGCCCCTTTTACCTAGTGTAAGCCATCTCTTTTCAGATGTGGAATGCAGTCCATAGACCAGACAGATGACAGCAGGGGACAATCGTCTTCCTATGAGAATAATGAAAGCCCTACCCCCCTTGACAAGTTTTTCTGTTTTTTCCCTTATCTTAATTGAAGATTGTCCCTCTCTGCAGTCTGCCTGGGCACCTCCCTTCTGATCTGGCTGAGCAGTGTTACGTCAGTAAAAGGGGCGGGAGGGGGATACTTTGTCATTCAATTACTCTTGAACTACAATTCTGACAGAATTGAAATAACATTCTCCAAAGTCCAAATACTATGATGATTAATTAGAGCCACTTTTATTATGAAACATTACTATCCCTTTAACCGCTGACTCCCAGCAGTGTTTCACTGTGCTTATTGCTATAGAAATGCACCATTAAGTCTTCTGGAACTGGCAAAGTTTCAGTGGAAATTTTATGGGGGTTAGCAAAAAGTCCCAAATGTTAGCCTTTATCAAAATTACTGGGAATGTAACAGGAAAAGCTGGAAATTGCCAGTTTTCAGTGAAAATTCCCATAGGAAAAAAAATGAAACATTTTGCCTATCCCTACACACATAGATCCATGAAACTATCTATTTAGATATGAGATATATTGTTGTACTCTAAGATACATATAGTTCTATCGACTTACAGACTTATAAGTGAGGAATGGAACCATATTACCTTTTAGTAAAAAAGAAGACAATAAAGACTGTCTGTCACCTGTAATGGAATAAAATAAATCAAAAACTTTAATTTCCCACTGCCATGAATAGGAATGTATGAAAACTTTTCTCCAGGAATTCCTTTGAAAAGTTTAGTTTTACTCTGTCAGCGTTGTCCCACTGCATTGATAACCATATACCTACACATGCTAACTCCTCCAGCCTTATCTCACAGGAGCCATAGAACCAGCCATAATGACCCCCCAGCCTTTGTCCCAATGCACTGGTATTCATACAGCCATACATACAGACCCTCTAGCCTAGTCCTACTGAACTGGTAGCCATAGAACCAGACATAATGACCCCAATCTTTGTCCCACTGCACTGGTAGCCATAGAACCACACATACTGGCACCACACATACAAGATCACACATACTGACCCCTGCAGCCTTATCACACAGTTGCCTAGAACAACAATTACTGACACACAGTTATGTCCCACTGCACTAGTACCCAAAGGAGGCTTTATCACTAATGACACTAATTAATTCCTCTCCTGAATGCTATATTTAGTTGAAATATATAGCACTTATTCAGGTCTGACTGTCAACTCGTCCAAGTCCTCGTTGCTCTTGATTGATCCTCTTAGGGCTGATGGACCCTTAGTTGATACCCCAGTGTACTGTGAAGACTCTTTCAAATGCGTAGGTGTGACAGTAGCTGTCTTGCCTGATCAATTTCTGAGGGACAATCTGGACCCACTGGTGACTCAATTTAGGGATAATATTCTGTCATGGCTCAATCTCCCAATAAACATACTAGGTAGATCTAATATTATCAAGATGATCTTTTTTTGTACAAATCTTTATATATCTTCCAGAGTGCTCAAATATATATTCCCAAATGCTATTCTGCTCTAATGTATACATCAATTACCTATTTCCTATGATCAGGAGGTAAGGATAGAATTACTGTTGACTACTAAATAACAGAAGAACAAAGGTGGTATTTCCTTACAAGAATATCTGCAAATAGTATCTGGTTGATCAGTGGCAGTATGAATAGACATATGTCTTGTCCAACTCCACCCATACATTCCCAAGGCTAGATGAAGCATTTCTCCGCAGAGGATATATGTTGCAACACTTAATCCTCTTAGGCTCTGGGTGAGCTTGGAACTATCTCCGGCTACTAGCGCTGTTTGCAAAATTTGGTCCACTATACACAAGATCTCTTGGTATGGGGGGATTGACCCCGATACTTCCATTTGGGGTGAGGCTGGCTTGGAATATTTAAGGGGACTGGACTTGGGTCCCCCTTGGCACTCATGTGAAACACGTGAGACTTCATCATGTGTGGCTTCTGTATTAGAACTTGTGAATAAAGAAGCTTTGGTATTGTTACTGAGTTCAGTGCAGTCTTTTTTTCTATATCAGCATTTAAAGGACTGGAACCCTTGTGACCTGCACCACAGTCATTTACCAGCTTTGGCTGTGAGTTTTGTTCAGCATATTATATATATACTAGTTACAAACCCCGTATACACGGGCTGATCCGGAGCGGGGATGTGCTCCCGGCTCTGGGGAAGCAGCGGAGGCACTGGGTGACAGTTTTTCACCCAGCCGCCTCCGCTGCTGCCCTGGAGGCGAGAGCACAGACAGGCTGTCAGCCTTCTGGATCTCTCTGCTCCGGATCAGCACATCCTGTGAGTCCCCACTGTGCATGTGCGGTTACGCACACAGTGAGCGACACATTCTAGAACTTTATGTTATAGGATTTGACTGACTGCCTTGAAGTAGTGCCATGGATTTTCTACCTGCACTGCCTGAAAATAGACTATGGATCTCCCTAGTTGGTCCAGCAGGTCTTTAACCTTCTCTTCACTTTCCCTACTTACCCTCCTTTTTGGTTTGAAAGCCCAGTACAAAGGGTCTATGGCAGAAAGAAATTATATACAATAACACAATAGTAATTTTGTTGTCAGTGTTCCTTTAAAGGAACAGTAAAGCCTACATTGGCTAACAAGAAAGACCAGGACCCATACTTCTAAAGTAAAACTATCTCTACCATAGGAGACAATAAATTAAATTTGTCTTCATTAACATCCAAGTGATTAAACTCTTTATTCAAGTGCATGGGCATTTAGAACTTTTTATTTGTCCCATATGATGCAGTTGATTTATTCCAGAATAATTCAACTTTGCTTTTAAAAATATGGTCCCTGACTTTTGCTATGCTATTCCAGTTGCTTAGGGGTTAAAACTAACAGTTGCTCACTCAATCCTAGTCTTATTTCTGCAGGGTTGGGTGAAGGTTTCCTAAGAAACTGGTAATATGATTTCTGTGTAGAGTCAGACGTCTTGACTTCTCAAACCCCATGTTTCTACCTTAATTGCACAGCGCCAAGATCTGCACGTCATGCAATCACAGTTGTAACATGAGGTTTGAGAAGTTAATACATTTGTACTTAATTGAACATCATTTACCCAGTCTCTGATCAATCATGAAAGAGAGGAACCATTCACCCAAACCAGCAGAAACTGACATGGTATTGGGTGAGCAACGTGGTAAGTATGAACCTCTTTTATACTAGAAAGAATAACGGTAGATAGACACATGACCTTTTTAGCTAGTTATGTTTAGTCTTTTTCTTTTCTTTAATTTGGTGGCATTTTCACCTTAAAGTGGAACTTTCACGTAAATCAGTTACCCCCCATATCTCTGTATTGCACTAATTTACATTAAATATAACAGCTAAAACTCACATTACTAGTAATACTTATAATTTTAAGTCTTTTGCTACTAGCCAGACCTGAAAAACTACTCGCCACTGCAATACATAACATACCCACCAGGGCTGAATTTCTACCCACCAGGGCTAAATTTTCACTTGCCATTGGCTAGTGGCGAGTGGAAATTTTGGACCCTGATAGTATTGTTCTCTAGTTTGGCCCGTTTGTATCTCCGCAGAAATACAGGGAGAGCGCTGGAATTTTCATGACGTGGTTTGATTGGCAGCACTTCCCCTCTGTTTATATTTCATTGTTGCCTCTGAAGTCATGACGAAGGGCAAAGAGAGGGATTTAAAACCCAGGGGTCTGTGCGGTACAGCTGTGTGGTACAGCTTTGCAATGCATTGTGTACCGCTCGGTCATTCAACGTGTTAAAAAGCAATTTTGAAGCATCTTGCAAAAGAAAATCTATATATCCACCTAAGCACTATAAAAACTGTATACAAATATAAAAACAAATACTTGTTTATATGTGTGCAAGAAGCTGCCATAGTGCTGTTGAGCATTGGAAATATCTTCCCACAGTGTAAATGAAACATCCTGATTAGGGGCTAGATTCTATTGCAGGAGATAAATGTAACCTCCCGTTTTAGTAAATATTTTCCTATTGAAGTCTTTGGGGAAAACTGGAGATAAAATTAGCACCTGCAATAGAATCCAGCCGTAGATGCACTAAGCCGTGATTAAGAGGTGATAAAGTGGAGATGACTTCTCCAGTGTGATAAACTCTCCAAGTCCTATGTTATTCTATGGAGCCAATGAATTAACACTTGTCAAGCTTGAGAGATGTCAGCTCACAGGCTGCACTGAATAACAAAGAAAGTGGAGTCTATAGAAAAAGAGAAGGAAAAAAGAGGTGATTCCTTGTGTAATAACTTCCAAAAAGTTTTCTTCACCTCACCACCACCACAAGAATGGTACTCACAAAATGAGTTGCTGGGTGTGCATATATTTGGTAGGATATATAGAGATGTATCCCTCCAGCTTCTTGATTTACCAGTTGACAGGCTGCTCTCCCCCCAATCTCCACTCACGGAGCCAGTATAAATGCAGAAAATAACACGGAGGCACTAATAGTGCCTATATAACACAGGTATGTTTGAAATGTAAAATTCAAATAAGAAATGCACTCACATTTTCTAATTGCTGTGGTTTGAGAGATGATAGCGCACAAAGTTCCCCCTCCCTCCCCCTTCCCTGACTGAACACTGAACGCTGACTGCAGGGATATCCGGTATTACTTGCATCAGGCGGTTCTGCATCTGAGCCGAGATCGTGTTTATAAAAATGAAATCTTCCACTAAAACAGTCTTCTACGCGAGTTTGCAAACCAATCACACTGCAAACCAAGCACAAACCAAGCACAAACCAATCACACTGCAAACCAAGGACACGTAGAAGACCATTTCAGTGAAATAATTATTTTTTATAAACGTGATCTTGACTTAGCTGCAGAGCCACCTGATGCACATAAGACTGTCGTACGCTGACTCCAGGCAAGGGGGAGGGAGGGGGGGACTTTGCTCGCTAATATCTCTCAAACCATAAGGGTTTGAGAGATGACACTGGGGTCAATAAGTTTCTTTTTAACAAAGCTACACTATGGGGATCAGTAATTTGCAAGTATTACTATCCCTTTAACTGATTTTAGCTCTTACATCAATACAAACTGCACAATCAGCATTAAATAAATGCATTCTGATCAGTGCAATTTACACATGCATTAAAAATAAGTTTAGCCGCGGCCGTTTGCCCAGTGGCGTTGACTGTCCCATCCCCCCCCCCAAACACCTAGTACCTTTTTAACTTTCGGCCCTTTATGTTTGTTTTTTTCCCTTCCTTTTTCTTCTATTCTCATCCCAAACTCTCATTTGACAGCGTCATGTATGCCCTAGACACGCTGTCTCCCTCTTCCTGAATTTTTTCTTCCCCTTTTCCCTCCTCTCTACCTCCCCTCCTATTGTTACTGCAAGTTCTTACTCCATTTATTGTCATAGGCTCTACTGTTTACCTGCCTATTAGGACTCCATACTCCTCTATCTCATCTCCACCCTCATTATTCTCTTGGATTCTATACCTGCCTCTCCCCTGCTGCACAGCTTACTGATGCATCTCAGATTGCTCCCTTGTATATCAAGTGTCCACATTCAGTTTCTGTACTGTTGTACCTTTGATGTTGTCCTTCCCATGTTTTTCCCAGTTATATTCATTGTTTTTACTTGTTTATGTATAATTAACTCTCAACAAAGCTTTAAAAAAATAAGTTTAGGATTATAATTTAGGTATGTAATATGAATAATGAATATTTTCTTATGATAACTGTAAGTATGATATTTAAAGTTATAGTAACCATTTATTATTTTTTTAATGTCAGTTTTCTGTCGAGGTATATGGTTCCCAATCCATGTCCTCATGTCCCACTAACAGGCCAGGATTGAAGGATTTATCAGCTTGAGCACGTGGGAGATAATAAAAATGACCGAGAATTTGATTGACTCATCTGCACTGAAGCACAGAAATCATAAAGCCCTTTAATGTTAGTGAGCCCTGAGGGCACAGGCTGAGAATCATGTTACTAGAACGTATGAGTTCTGTACCACATACTGGTAGACACGTCTGCTGTCCTTAGGACGGAAATGCCTGCAATCCCCTTACACCTGCCCCATAGCATGTGCTGGACAATGGAGTAATGTTAACACATTATCTCCGTACCTGCCTTTAGGTACAAGAGGTGTGTTCAACATATTGTGAAAAGCACATGCCTCTATGGGTTAATATTCTGCATTAAACAAGGTGAAAAGGAAAAGAACGCCATGTAATGCTCATAGATGGCACCATTGTTCTCCTCTTGGAGCAAGCAGCTATAATGGGAGAATTATGGCATACTTACCTAAGGTTTTAGGCAGGCATAACGTCTGAAAATTGATTTCAGCACATGGTTTAGCTCAGAATCATTTTCTTACATTCCGCTCATTCTTTTTCTACCTGTTTCATATCATATCACATGCTACGGGACAGCTAACAGTTTCATGAATGGTTAGGCATATTAAAGTAGAGCTGCCACTTTGAAACAAATAAGTGATTCCGAAAGAAGCTTTATTTATTTGTCATGTAATGCAGATCTGGCAGGCACTAGCAGGCACTGGCATATTGTTACCTATCCCAACTGTCAGTTCTCTGCCAGCCAGATGCTACCATTTCACATTGCTCCCCATGCCAACTGCCACTCCCTGCCAGCCAGATGCTAACATTCCAAACTTTTCACCATCCCATCTGCCACTGTCAGACAGTGAGAAACTAAGATCTTATACTTCTCCCCATCCTAGATGCCATTCCCTAACATTCTGTACTGTACCCCATTACAACTGTCGCTTCCCTGCCATCCAGATACTAACACACTGTGCTGATCCCGATCCCAACTGCCACTTCTCTGCCTGTCAGATACTAATATTATACTCACTATCCCAAATGTCATTTCCTACCTGTAAAACTGATAAAGAAATAAAACTAAGTATCTCATAACTATAGTTTGGAATAGAAAATGGCTAACAAAAATATAAGTGTTTTGAAAGTTTATTCAAAATCACCTACTTTTTACTAAGTGACAGTTTCACTTTTTAATAAGAGATAGGATATGGTAAGGTCACTATATAGGTCATTTGCTTGTGACATGATGGCAAAGAGACATGGGAAACATCTACAGATGAACAAACTGGCCTTCATTTTATCGATGAACAAAATTCACCAGGTTATTTGCCAACTGGCAAATTTTCCTGTTCAGAAATGATTTGCACATTTCTCAGATCACTCTGATGAAAGGCTAAGATCAAATTTAATTTTTTTTTGTTCCCTAGAAACATCACACATGTGTTATGTATTCAACCTACTATATTATAGTACAATAAACAGTAATTCTTGCATGCACTTCTTTGTCACTAGCTGGCAACTATAGCTTGTAGCTTGCCTCAAATATAAAACATGCAAAAAAGGCACTCTTTCCATGGGCCCATGAAATGTACCCATTTTTCAGATTTGTCTGCTTTTTTCAGTGCATTAAAAACAAATAAGATAATGTAATTCCCACCCACATGAAGAGCCCCCCTATAGATTACTCACCAGTATAAAAATGTGTGTCAGTTTATCATATGTTGTCAATCTTTGCTTAAGAGAAAAAAAGAAAGCAGCTGAATTTGTCATGCTAGTTGGTATAGAGAGAGACAGGAAAAGAGAGGGATCTGGAGTTGTTTGATATAGGAGAATTGGTGATAACCAGTTGTTCTCTGGGCAGGTGGTGTGTGGGGAGTCTGGGTGTGAAGGGAGAAAGAAAGCTGGATAAGCCTGAGACTTCACTGAGTGACATATATTATGCAGACAAGATAGACAACAAGGATAACTTGATGTACAGTGTTGCACACACCGACATGCACATCCACACAGAGAAGCACAGGAGAAGCAAGCATATTAGTTGGCACAGTTTCCACCCTGGATGACAGTTGGGACAAGTGCTATGATCATTGATGAATGATTTACAAAAAATGTGATATGCTATGCAGTCACCCCACAATAATCCCTCTCAATCTCCCCTGCAATCATGAGTATGGGAATGTTTTTCCTTGAGGGCAGGGACTGTGTACCTCTTAATAACAACATCACTGTGAATACTGTGAAAAAGATATGAAGAGTGGGAAGGACGGATCATAAATTTGGCATGCCTGTTCTAATTAAACTATGAGCACATCCAACAGAACCACCCTGAGCTTTATGTTGTAAATGTTAATCAGTATCCAAGAAAAAAAACATGTGTGCTCAGTGTTTGTCCTTAACAATGACGTGTTACAAAATTGCATAGTAAAACACATAGTTCATGGTGGATACTAATAGAAATAAAGGCATATGGGAATACCTACAGACTATCCCCCCAGTGAATAGGCATGGCTCATTGTAGGGACCAGAGAAGGTCAATTATTTTTATTAATTGTTTGAGGATGACTGCGACCCATGCAAAATCACTCATAAGCACCACCACCAGTCACTTTTTGTTGTCAGTTATCAGTCCACCAGCCCACCACCACCAGAAATCATTTTTAAAGTCTAATCTTGCATTAGGCCTGCGCTTAGTGTTATTGCTAACATTTTTTTCAATATTTACCTTTCCATAGGCCTGCTCAAAATGCTAACATTTTTTCAAGGTTTATGTAGACATAGGCCACAACCTGCTAAGACTGTGTTACATTCCTTGCAAGAACTTAACCATCTGCCCCATCACCAACTTAAACTGGAGATCCCTAACAGCCTGATAAAAAAATTTTGAAGGCTTATTTTGCAGTAGGTCAACCAGCTAACAATGCATTACATTCCTTGTAAAATCCCATCCACCTGCCCTGTCACCAGCTTTTCATGGTGGTCCCTACGAAAAGCTTACATTTTTTCAAGGTTTATGTTACTTTTCATCTCACCTTGCTAACAATCTTTTTCAAGACTTATATTGCTGTAGGCTAACAATTTTTAAGTGCTTTTATTGTTGTAAGACTCTGCCTGTGAACAGTGTTTTATTGCAAAAGCCACATGTAACCACCTACCTCATCACAGCTTATAATGGAGGTCCCTACCAGCCTGTAAAGGTTAAGGGTATAATCTTTGTTAAAGTGATATTTCAAAAATAAAAGCATCTCCAATTAATCTTCAAGTCATTTGGGCCATGGAGAGAGTTATTTCAATACTGTCAGAATTGTAGTTCAAGAGTAATTGAATGATAAAGTATCCCCCTCCCGCTCTTTTTACTGATGTCACACTCTCACCTCAGAACAGAAGGGTGGTGTCCAGATGGCTTGCTGAGTGGGACAATCTTCAATTAACATAATGGAAAAACCTGAAAAACCTGTCAAGGAGGGCAGGGCTATCATTGTTCTCACAGTAAGAAGATTGCCCCTTGCTGAGAACTGTCTGGTCTGTGGACCAGATTACACATCTAAGGGGAGGCGGCTTACACAAGGTAAAAGGGGTGGGGGGGAATTTTATCATTTAATTACTCTTGTACTACAACTCTGACAGTAGTGAAATAACACTCTCCACTCTCCATACTATGAAGATTAATTGGAGCTGCTTTTATTATGAAACATTACTATCCCTTTAAGTCATGGATACAGAAAGGTCAACTTTAAGGGGCACTAGCAACTGAAAACAACTTTGTTGATTTTAAAAGTGCTATCAAAATCCCCTATGTGATGTATTAGCCTTTTTATATTTAGAAAACTGTTTTTTGCGTTATTTTGAGTTATAGATTATGATTATTTCTGCAAATGCTTATACATATGTATACATGACCCTTTCAGTACAAGGGAAGGTGATTAATGTATTACTGATCAGTGTCAGGCTTGAGGAGCTAATGTAGGGTTGAAAGATGAAGTGTCTCTATGACATGCAATTATTAGCATAATCTATCAATCTAAATGACTCAAAAGATCTTTCAAAACCATAAAAAAATAATTTGGTAATAGTGTTCCTTTAAAACAGAGGAAGTCAATTAGTGAATTTTCACTGGTTGAGATCACAAATACTATGATCCCTAACCAGGCACTAGCTGGTTGGGGATATGAAAGTCAAAGTATCCAACAATTGGATATCTGGCAATTGACTACCCCTGTCTTTATTTTAATAAACTTTTTATTTTTAAAATATAAAATTACAATGATAGCTGTAGACCACAGCTAATAGTACATTTTCCAATGACAAGGATATCAATCATTTCCATTTGAAAATATACAATATCAATATGAAGTCCAACTGCCTACAGTGGACTGTACAAATTGTTAAACCCCTTACCATTGCAATACATTGCATATTACACAGAGAAGAACAAATGTTTAATTGTACAGTGTTATGGAGAAAATGTTATTAGTTATGACACCTGTACTGTAAATTGGGAGTGCTCGTTTGTCATTAGAATGAGACTCCAGCATAGAGTCGTTAAAAGAAACAAATAACTCTAACAAAAATTCTAACAATTCTAGTGTCTTTTTCATGATGTTAAAACTTGCAAGTAAAGCTACGATATCCAATTAGAATCCTGGGAACGTATGGCTCGAAACCCCTCCCACTCTACCAGTCCCTCTGTGTCGAGGAAGATGTATCTAACTGACACACTGCTTTCTCATCCAACCATCTCGTGTGTCTGAAACGTGTAAAACTTGTTCCTCTGTGATCTGGATAGTGTAAGGATGAATGGGTCCCTATCACGGTGCCCGTGATTTGCTGCAGTTACTTGTCTGTCACCAGTAGGGGGCTTCTATTGGCTGTCTGCAGATAGCCCGCCTCTTATTGACTATTTAAACCTGGATTGGGCACCCTTTGAGTGCCCTTTCGTGTTGTTTCTGACCTTCTTGCTATCACTATGCTAGTGATAGCTGGGCCTCTGTTCCAGTGTTCCTGAGTTCCTGATCTCATGTGTTCCTGAGTTCCTGATCTCTACTGTTCCAGTGTTTCCTGCATGCTGAAGTACTTCCAGTCCTGGTTCCGGCCTAGTCTCTGGTGTTGCAGTTCCTACTGAACTTCTCTGCTGTTTTCTGACCTGACTGATCGTTGCTGGTTCCTGTCATCTCATCACCTGTCTTCAGTATCCTGGCGACCTTCTGCCTGGTCGCGTTGGTGACATTGCTACAATTCCGTGTTGGTCCCAGCGTGCGGACGCTGGTTTGCTCCCAAGCCTTGCGGCTATACTAACTCGCTTGTTACACCAGTGTGCGGTCACTGGTTTGCTCCAAAGCCTATCAGCTATACAAATCTGTGTTGGTCCCAGCGTGCGGACGCTGGTTTGCTCCTAAGCCTTGTGGCTATACAAACTCACTTGTTACACCAGTGTGCGGTCACTGGTTTGCTCGAAAGCCTTTCAGCTATACAAATCTGTGTTGGTCCCAGCGTGCGGACGCTGGTTTGCTCCTAAGCCTTGCGGCTATACAAACTCGCTTGTTACACCAGTGTGCGGTCACTGGTTTGCTCCAAAGCCTATCAGCTATACAATTCTGTGTTGGTCCCAGCGTGCGGACGCTGGTTTGCTCCTAAGCCTTGCGGCTATACAAACTCACTTGTTACACCAGTGTGCGGTCACTGGTTTGCTCCAAAGCCTTTCAGCTATACAAATCTGTGTTGGTCCCAGCGTGCGGACGCTGGTTTGCTCCTAAGCCTTGCGGCTATACAAACTCGCTTGTTACACCAGTGTGCGGTCACTGGTTTGCTCCAAAGCCTATCAGCTATACTAATCTGTGTTGGTCCCAGCGTGCGGACGCTGGTTTGCTCCTAAGCCTTGCGGCTATACTACTCGCTTGTTACTCCAGTGTGCGGTCACTGGTTTGCTCGCTAAGCCTAACGGCTATACTATTCAGTGTTGTTTCCAGCGTGCGGACGCTGGTTTGCTCCAAAGCCTTGCTGCTTAACGATTCTGCTAATTTGCCAGTTCCATCTGACTGCTGCTATTATCTCTGGGCTGCCCTGCCCGGTATTGGTAAGGCCGGTAGAACCTTTTACCACATTCCATCTGAGGTTGCCTTACCCGGTATTGGCAGGGCCGGTAGAGCCTACATTGTGTATCTATTGAGGCTGCCTTGCCCGGTAATTTGGTAAGGCCGGTAAAACCGTTATGCTATTCCATCTGCAGGTTGCCTTACCCGGTATTGGCAAGGTCGGTAGAGCCTAAAGACTGTCCTGTCCGGTATATTGACAGGACCGGTAGAGTCTGCCTTCTGTCTGTGCTATATTCTGTATATATATATATGTATGTTATTGCCATCCTAAGTTATCATTTATTATTTCAATAAAATTGATTTTTTTTACCTAAAACTTGTGTCTGAGAGTCATAATAAACCGTGACAGTCCCATATCTTTACAAAGTTTTCCCCCAAAGCGTCTTTATTCTCGAAGGAGAGAATCCAGTTTAACTTTGTGAAGTACAACATGCGAGATCTCCATTGGAGTAAAGGGGGGGGTTCAGGCATGAGCCACTATGTCAATATCACTTTGAGGGCTATCAAAATCGTGTAGTCCAGTAATGTCATCTGTGCTAAAGTTAGTGAGGTTGAAGACTCGTAGACCCCCAACAAGAAGGAGGGGGTAGAGAAATCTACGGGCAGGCCCATTTTCTCCATTGCATATGCAAAAACCTTGGTCCAAAAGGAAAAGATGGGTGAGCAGGAGTAATAGCGTGCATCAGAGTAGCCTGGAGCTCGCTACAACGTGGGCAGACTGAGGAAGTGGTTAACCCTATCATATGGGCCAGCTTAGGGGTGACATAGGTCCTATGCAAGAGTCTGTATGAAATTTTGTGAAAGTAAGATGCAGGTGAATGTCGCAGACGGCTCCGGAAGCCCTGGTATATTATGTCTGGGGTCAAAGACAGAATGTCTATGATCCACTTGTCGATGTGAGAGTGGCGTAAACGGGCCGAACTTGTGATCAATAAAAGATTGTAGTCCCTCAAAATCGTAAAGGGGAGGGGATATGAGGCCTGTAGTAAACAGTCTAGCGGGTTATCTGAAAGTTGGGTGTGAAGTTCGGGCAGGAGTGTTTGTGCGTAATGTTTGGCTTGGAGATAAGTAATTAAGTGACCTGTCAGGAGATTATACTTTCGTTGGAAGTCAGGGAAAGAAAAAGGTTTTCCTGTGTCCTGATCAAGGATTGCCCCTATATGAAAGATCTTCTTGGCCCAAGTATAGAAAATACTATCAGGGGAACTGTGTTGGAAAAGAGGGTTGAGAAGGAAAGGGAGGAAAACTGAGATATTTTTGGTTTTATGAAGTCATTGACGGGAGTATTGCCATGCTTTAATCACTGAGATCATTAAAGGATTGTGTAAACAATGATTGGGGATATGGGAGAAAGGAGCATGTAAGAGGTAACTGAGGTTGACATGTGGAGCAAAAGCCTGGTCCCAAGTGGAGTTTGTATAAACGTCTGTGTAGTTATTCCAATCCTTGGCCACATGTAAGAGGCATGCAACATTATATAACCTGACATTGGGGAGGCCCAGTCCCCCCATCTCCCTCCTCTCCTGCAATTTACCTAAGCTAATTTTAGGTCTCTTCCCTTGCCAAATAAAACCCTGAAATTTCCTATTAAGGAATTGCACATCTAAATTAGGCAAATATCCAGGTATTGTTTGCAGTTTGTACAACAATTTAGGAAAGACCACCATCTTAATCAGTTGAGTCCGCCCAATGAATGAAAGCGGAAGTGATCGCCAAGTGTGGAGATCTGAAGCAATTTGACAAAGCAATGGAGGGATGTTCCTATCATACAGATGAGTAATTTGTCATGACAAATGTATACCCAAGAATTTAATGTAATCAGGGAGACCAGATTCCACATCTGAGGGGAGGCGGCTTACACTAGGTAAAAGGGGCAGAAGAGGGATACTTTATCTTTCAGTTACTCTTGAACTACAACTTTGATAGCATTGAAATAACACTCTACATGGCCCAATACTATGAAGATTATTTGGAGCTGCTTTTATTTTGAAGAATGAAGAAGAGACCTGGTTGTCTTGAAAGCTTGCATCCAAAGCCACTCAGCAAATAAAGGTATCATTTTTACTCTTCTGGTCTCCTACATTTAATATGGCTAACAATGTATCACACTTTACCCGGAGAAAATTTCAAATACATTGAAATCAATTCTGAACAAATACCATATGGACAGTTGGTGGGAAAAAGAGAGAGGCAACATGAGGATGGATAGCACACAAGAGACAGAGGGAAACAGTGCTGAAGAAAGCAGGGGCAGCATATTGGAGAAAGAAGGGACTTGACCGCAGGAAAATGTGGGGGGGGGGGCGGAGGGACACGGATATAGGGAGAGACACTTCAAGTGAGAAGGGGAGAGAAGGCAAGTATAAATGGGAGACAAAGAACAGTGGAGAAGAAGAGAGAGACAAAGCAGGTTACAGTAATAGATGGAATGAGTTGTTCAGCAGCCAATTCTTCCTATTGACTTATGGAAGAAGCTCTCCTACCTTCTAGTGACCAGACAGGAACCTGGCTGACTGAGATATGAAGGTAAGTAAACCTTCTCCTATTTTTCTTTTTTTGGTGTGGGGGGGTATCAAGTGATCAGTATCTGATTGTCTAAAATGCAAATAGAAACACAAAGCTAAACATCTATTTCAAAGGACGGATTTCACGCCTTGCAAAATACTTGACTCTATGGATTAGGTGTTAGAAGCCTATAGATTATACCTCTTAGTGAGTAGTGTTTGCAGATATGTAGGTACCTTGGAGATTAGGTGATTTAGTATATTTATAAGAATTAGATGCGTATATATTGTAATATATATTTATAACTCAAGTGTGGTGACTAACTGAGCTATAATGTGACAACATACATTACAAATAAATCTGGCAAGCCGGAGAATGCCCCGGCAGTACACAAACATATATCTGTTATCTACGAAGCAATCTTTTGGGTCAAGTAGCTAATATTCATTTGTTGTTACGATATTGACCAAGGATCCGGTAATAGTGACTATATTATTTATACATATATAGCGATCTGAATAATCAATCCAGCAGCGTATTAGTTAATCCCTTGTCTATTACATTTGGGTGATTGGGACAATATAAGACTAGTATTTGAACCTTTGGTTATTTTATTTGTATTGAATAAAAGTTAGGTTTTAATTATTAATTTTTATTTTATTGTTAGGAGAGTGTGGTATCTCCAATAACCTGATACATAAGATTTTCTATTACTTTATGACCAGGATAGCACAGTAATTAGCTTTTGTAGGTGTGCTAATATATCAGGGTTTCTTTCTATTTTCTCATTTTTTGTGTGTCTAATTTATTTCCCTGAAGCACCGTACGTAGCAGACTGTGTTTATCAAGAGGTCTAGGTTATTTATTTGAAGAATGCATGGGTATATTTGCTTCAGCTCACTGTCAGGAGCTGGTTCACGAAGGCAGGGAGGTGTACCCCTGTGCAGAAAAGAAATAATGAGGGGCCTGAAAGTGAAAACACAGCCCCCCACAGTGGGAGTATGCAAAGGGGCAGATACAGAGAATGAAGTACTGGAATCAGCAGACAGAGGCATAGTACTGGCAAGTCAGGGTCAAGGCAGGTAGCAAAGCTTTAACCCTGCACAAGCTATACACCTGTGTACATCTGCCTGCTGCCTTCAGCAGACTGTTCAGCTTTAAGCGTGTACAAGCTATGTACTTCTGTACCTCTGCCTATTGCCTTTAGCAGACTGTTCAGTTAACTATGTACAAGCTATTCACCTGTACACCTGTATCCTGCCTCGACAAGTCTGTTTAGCTTTAACCCTATACAAACCATAAACCTGCATAAGCTATATACCTAGCCTACTCTGTATTCACTTCTACCGCCTATACAGCCATCTATCTGGATTTGTACCCTGCCATAGGATTCCATTATCTGTACACCATTTCCAGAATAAAGAAACTTTCTGCTATATCTTTGTGAAGCCATCTATTATCAGAGTAAGTTCCAGTAAGCTTACATTCACAGACTTAACCTCTTCTGTGACACATTGATTGGTTGGGGGCGATGGGAGTAATAGTCACCAACAGCTAGAAAGCCAAAGGGTGCCTACCACCGAAGTATAAGCATAATAGCAGATGTTTTTCTCAACTATTGATGGAATATTTCACCCCTGTAGGGGTCATAGCAAGCAGAGCCAGCTTACATGTCATGCCAGTCTTGGTTTGCTTGTCTATATTTAAAAGATGTATATTTACTCAATGCGAGAAAACTTAAAGGAGTTGTAATCTTTTTTTTATGAAACCTACATCTTATAGAGATTTTCCAGCTGAGCAAAAAAAGGGTACTCCCACCTCTGTCGGTTGTTATATTCAAAAGTTATAACAGTTCAAATAACTAGGAAGATAATTTAATGTGAACTTCATGATAGCGCTAACTGACAGGAAGTGACTCAGCAGTTTCTATCACATTCTATGGCGAGCTGTTTGTCATTGACTTTAATCTCAAATAGAATGTAACAGTTTAGCTGTTTCAAAGTTGATCACTAGGGGTACTTCTAATGTTAAAAAACCCACGGGTTTAAACTGTAATAACTCTGGAAGTGTACATCTCTCAGCAGTGGGAGTACCCTTATTTTACTCAATGGGAAAAGCCCTACATATCTTTTTTCATAACAAAAGTTTACTGCTCCTTTAAAGCCCACCATAATATGTAAAGTAACATATGATTTGTGCAATATTTCTGACCTAATTTTGAATTAGTTAAAACACCTTTGAAGTGCATTTTAATCTGATATAAAACATTTTGGCAGCAGATTCAGCTTTCCGCACATCATGGAAACTGTTGTAATCTTGATTCATCCTCACCGTTTCCAGAGGTAAAGATGGATTGCAGATATCTTGGATTATGTTTAACTTCAAATGCACTGGCAAAGCCCTGTTTTTATCTGGGCATGCTGTTCTTTTTCAGACTGGTCTCGACATCTGTATTAGCAACATCTGGATGTAGCTGCAATGCGTTTCGTTGCTGTTGTCAGTTTCTTGAACTTTTTCTCACATTATCTTTAAATGTTATGTTTATTTAAAATATTTTTACTATTCAAGACATTATTTCATAAGAAGACCTTAAAAAACACAAATACAGACTATGAAGCACTAAAATGAGAAAGTAATCCAAGGGATTGTGTATGCACCTAGATTTTAATTAAAGCCACAGCTGTAAAGGTTCTGTGTTTATATATATATATATATATATATATATATATATATATATATTAATCTTCATAGTATTTGGGCCATGGAGAGTGTTATTTCAATACTGTCAGAGTTGTAGTACAAGAGTAATTGAATGATAAAGTATCCCCCCTACTGCCCCTTTTTACCTAGTGTAAGCCACCTCCCTTCACATGTGGAATCTGGTCTTAAGACCAGACAGCTCACAGCAAGGGACAATCTTCTTACTGTGAGAACAATGAAAACCCTGCCCCCCCTTGATAGGTTTTCCAGGTTTTTCCCTTATGCTAATTGAAGATTGTCCCTCTCTGCAAGCTCTCTGCACACCACCTTTCTGTTCTGAGGTGAGCAGTGTTACACTAGGTAAAAGGGGTGGGAGGGGGATACTTTATCATTCAATTACTCTTGAACTACAACTCTGACAGAACTGAAATAACACTCTCCACGGCCCAACTTCTATGAAGATTAATTGGAGCTGCTTTCAATTTGAAATATTACTATCCCTTTAAAGGAGAAGAAACAACTCCTAATAATAATCCATGGAGCAGGATATGACAGGAGCTGAAGAATAAAGAGTGCATGAGCCTTCTTAAAGGAGCAGTAAACTTTTTTTATGAAAAAATATATATTGTAGGGATTTTCCTACTGAGTAAAATAAGGGTACTCCCACTGCCGAAAGATTTATATTTCCAGAGAGCGATGGGAGTGACCTTGTTTTATTCAGCAGGAAATGCTGTGTAAAACATGTTTTCATAAATAAAATTTTACTGCTCCTTTAAGATGTGCAGTGGATGGAGTTCCTGTTCTGTGGATTGCTAGCAACTGTCATGTCTGCCTCCATGGATGTGACATCAAGTCCAAGGACATCATTGGATAACATGCTCTGGGGACAGAAACAGGAGATTCCACTCCTGCATATGATCTTGATGTTCCAGTTTCCTGCATTGAATCCTGGGCTACTTCCCACTCTCACTAGCTGTGTCAGACCAGGTAATAGAAACTCACATGCTGCATATGGGCACAGCTGGCATTTTGCTGCTGGTGAGGAGAGGATTTCCTTCTATAATGTTCAATATCTTACGGTGACCCAGAATTAATTCAGGAGTCAGTATGGTATATAGTCATTTAACTTTTATTAGCAATAATAACAATATATGTACATATTTATATGATCGGCAGAGAGAACAGAAAGCTGCAGAGGGTTACAAGATGAGCCAGCACAACTATCATCAATAGTAGGCTGCCCAGAAGTGACCTCACTGCGAGAGACTAGGCTAGGCCAATGGAGTCTCAGCTGGACCCTGGAGACTTCAACCGAAACCAGACAACTCCTAACAGGAACAGTGGTGAGAACTACTGGCTCACGTCTGCAGTCAGTGAGGGTAGAGTAGATCTCCCCAAGATAGATAATGGGAGGATACCTGACTCACGCCTGCAGTCGGTATAGATGGTAGTCAGTCAGAGCCACAGGTCTGCACCAGATGGGTGTCTGATAGTAAGGAGACCTCACGGAGGGGATAGTCAGACAGAACCTCAGGTCAGCACCAGATTGGATGATCAGACAAGGAAAAGTCATACACGGAGTGGGTAGTCAGCCAGAGCCACAGGTCTGCACCAGATTGGATGTCTACTATAGGAGGCAACACGGAGGAATAATCAGACAGAGCCACAGGTCAGCACCAGATTGGATGTCCACTATAGGAGGCAACATGGAGGAATAGTCAGACAGAGCCACAGGTCAGCACCAGATTGGATGGTCAGACAAGCAAGGGTCATACACCGGAGATCAAGAGACAACAATAGCGAACTGCACTGGACACCAACGTAAGGGTGTCTGGACTGACTGTCCATCACCCTTTTAACTTCCTCCAGGAAGTAGCAGGGAGGAGTCTCAAGTAGCCAAGGTATAAAGGACTCTTGCATCATTCCTATCGACGCGCACCTGAAAGTGAAGCAGTGGTTAGGGAGATGCATCATATCCTGCGACATTCTGACTCTCTGCGTCATATAGGAAGGGGACACTGTTGGTCATGGGAGGCACCTGACGTGACCAGGATGCAAGACAGAAGAGACACAGGAAGTGACGCCCAAGCGTCACTCCCGGAACCTGTACCTCAGTTGCACCCCACCAGATGGAGCAGGAACTAAGGTAAGAGCTGTGACAATATCAGAACTTCCCAGAAACTGTAGTGAAGGGGAGATATGTAAAAGGGAAGGGCTAGGAAGTGAAGTAGTAGGGGTGGAATGTTAGTTGGAGTCAAGTTAGATGAGTAGGAAGTGATCGGCATTCGTGGTTGAAGTGGAAGAGGAAGCATCCCTCCCTTCCACCAGGCATTTCCAAGGAATGGTTTGGGGAAGCTGTATGTGGGGTACTTGCCTTGGTGGTAACGATGAACAGTGGTGGATTGGCAGAAGATGTAGTTAGACTAGAGCAAGAAAGTAATGGCGACCCAGGTGTTTTGCTTGTCATTGGACTTTCAGTCTTTGGCTTGGCTTCTCTATTCTTCCTCCTCTTTGATCTCAGCCTCGCCTCTTGTTGCCTTTGGGTAAAGTCAGGGGGCCCTTAACAGAGGTGTTCGATTTCTGTGGTGGGTGTTCGGCTTTAACATGTTTGACATAAATGTCATGGTGTCTGTGTTTTTCTTTGGTGTTATCAGGGTAGTTGTGCCAAGGTGTGTTCCTTGTTTTCCCTTCTCACTGATTTGTCTCAAATTGTGCACAGTACCATTGGTGATGACTGCACTGTGCCTGGTCCAAGAGAAAAATAGTCCCACCCAGGACATCAGGGGGACAGAAAAGATGGAGAGAAATGACCTCTTTCTTCTTCTCCTCCACATTTCCCTTCACTGGCTGGGGCAGAGAATGATGTTGCTGCTGTTGGTGCTACTGCCTCGGAATCAGGACTGCAACTAGGACCAGGAGTATTGCTGCTTCTGGCAAATGGAACCTGTCCTAGTCCTGCATCGCTTGTTAACCCCATTCTCACTGTGTTCACGGTGGTCTGTGGCACACTAGCCTGCTCCTCAGCATCCTGCTGCCCTTGCAACTCAGCAGCAGCAGGAATTAGGGCAGTTGCAAAATCCGCAAATTCCAAAATCTCACTGCTGGTGATGCTTCTCCACCATCATCATCACCACCACCAGTGCCTCTGTGCTTCTGCTGCTCTATTACAGACATCTCACTGGTTGGAGAAGGTGATGAGAAATGTGACAGAGGGCCCCCTACTGTCACACTTGCCATTTCTTTTTGACCTGAAGAAGGCAGAATGGCAGCACTAGCAGCAGGCACAGGCAGCTGATCTGTGCTCCTATTGATGGTGGTATTATTGCTGTTAGGCCACAATTCTGCCTTCTTTAGGATCATGTTCCACCTGGAAAATGCAGTGGCGGGACTCCCAGGGTCAGGGGAATGGTGTGGGCTCCCTTGACCATAGTCTTGATGCTCTAAAATGCTTCCCCTACCACTCCCCTAACACTAGTCCCACCAGCTACTTCACAATCACTGTTACTACTAGTAAGACCAACCACATCAGTTTCAGTTCCTTACCTGGCTCAGTCTTCCTCCTCACTAGTAATTTGATGATCATCCCCTCCCACACTGTACAAGCTGCTGCACCTTATTAGTAGTAATACTAGTGGCAGGACTGCTTGGGGATGGCAAGTGTGACTTAGGGTCCCTTGCGGTCACACTTGGCATCATCTTCTTCTCCCCCCCTCCTGAGTATTATAAGAAACATTGGCAGCAGGTTTAGCACTGACATCATTCGGTCCTGACAGCAGATTAAGCACTGGCAGCAGGCACAGGACTGGCAGCAGGGGCAGCACTGGCAGCAGGGGGCACAGCAGGGGCACAGCAATGACTGGTGGTAGCAGGGGCAGCACTGGCAGCCTGGCAGCAGGAGCAGCACAGGCAGCTGACCTGTCCTGCTCACACTACTACACTCTTCTTCCTCCCATGAGATACAATTCCCCAAGAACCCTAGGGGTAATTTAGGAGGACTGGCCAGCATTGGGTCTGGGGAATCAGAGCATGCAGACCTTTCAATGCTGGTAGTGATCACTTCCTCCTCCTCAGACTCACTGGACATATAAGGGCCCTTCCAGCTCTTCCTTTTATTATTCTTAAACTTGCTCATAGTGATAGTAGTCACTATGAGCCTCTCCTGTCTCAATGTTGCTATTAGCACACAGCACAACAGCCTAGAAACCTCTCTCTCATTCTGTAGCTTCTTGTATTGTATTTCACTTCCTGGAAAACAGCGCATTTTATAATGAAAAGGCGAAAAACACGTTAGTAAAAGAGCAAAAACTTTCTAGCCATTGAAAAAATTGCAAATAATTTTCACCAATGGACAAAAACGTATATTTAAAGCGGATTTTCCCACAAAGAAGCAAAAAACCAAATGGTTTTCACTAGTTCTTTTGCAGGAACATGTTGGGACCTTTTGCCCACCCGAACTTATCCCTTTGTGTCCCATATGTCCAACAGCAATGCTTTCAAGACCTCTCTAAGATTTTCAAGGAGTTATGATTGCTCCTGGCTTTAGAAGGTGCTCCATGGCAGAGTGCCACATATTGACTCTAGCGTACAAAGTTTAGATGTTCATTCAGTTCTAAGCTGACAACAAGTGACATATTGTTTGAGTTGAGAGGCCAACTTGGCTATGGCACACACATAAATGATTATTAGTTGAGTGACATAAGTGATGTAACTGACAAAATCACACTATTTCCCAAGTGTTATGTTAGTAGATATTCCTGGTGTACACCTGTCCAGGCTAATACACGTGTCAGCATAATGAAAAATATTTTTGGCAGATGGTCATGGTCAGAAAGGCAGAAAGGCATTACATAGGATTTATTTGCACAAGATTGGCTGGACATATTTCTTAAGAGCCGCCAGTTAACAAAAGCAAGCAATGCACTTCATTCTGGAAAGTGAGACAAGCTATTTTTATGATTTAGGGTTTGTTGGTGTTCCAGTTTATTCCAATTTGTGTCATTTGGAGCACACCACGTACACTAAGAAAACAGATTTCTTCAAGTGTTAAGTGATGATGTTTGGTGTCAGCACTTAACCCATTCAGATCATGAAGGTCACTGTTTTGGAAGCAATTCAATTCCCCATCACTACTGACAGATTTTATCATCTAAAGTACACAATGCTCTCATGTATGTGTTTGACTTATAAAGGAACTTAAGATAATAAGAACTGCTTAGCAATAATGAAACTCAACATATTGAGTTTGAAAGGACCACAGCTTTGCCATTTATTGCTTCAAATAACTGAATAAATAACTACACAGCTATGTTACTGTTGAGATTAGAGGTGCAAATGCCAGTTTTTCAAAGAACCATGCTGTACTGAAATGTGAAAATCAAAATCAAGCTGCATCTTGGGATCTCAATGAAGCAATTCACAGTTACATATCTTGGGCATGCGGTAATGTTCAAAGTAAGACACACAGACCATATATGGATGAAACAAGGCCACAGCTTTATTGAAATAATCTTACAGTACAACAACCTGCTTTTTTAACCCTTGCCAAGACTAATGGGAACATAACTTTATGTCCCACACCTACTGAGCTTAAAGCTCAGCCCATTTCTTAATCCACCCCACCACACCCCATTAGCTGGTCTGTGCTCAATAGGGAGCAATGATTAAAACCTGCGACTGTGGTCTGGGTGTATTTCCTAGGCCGCTCGCCTCACAACTTCCTGTTACAATATATATAATAGTTTTAATCACTGTACCCCTTGGCAAGGGACCAAAAGCACCAAAGCTGTGACAAACAACTCTCCACAGGTGCTTTTCCAATCTGAACCACAATGACTCCCAAAACCAGCCACAAACAACAAACAGCAAACAAAAAGAAGTGTGTGGGGGGGGCGAGGCTGTGTCCCACAAGGATCCCAAGAAGAAGTGGTAAGTTAGGAACCAGCATATATATCACCCTCCCATTCTCACCCCCCCTCAACATCCTGTACGGCTGATCAGTAACAAAGGGGCTTACTTCTACCCCACAGCCCAGACATGTTTCACCTTTTTAGGGTCTTGTGGGGAAAACTTGTCTTGGGCATGCGGTAATGTTCAAAGTAAGACACATATATGGATGAAACCAGGCCACAGCTTTATTGAAATAATCTTACAATACAACAGCCTGCTTTTTTAACCCTTGCCAAGACTAATGGGAACATAACTTTATGTCCCACACCTACTGAGAATAAAGCTCAGCCCAATTCTTAATCCACCCCACCACACCCCATTAGCTGGTCTGTGCAGCTCAATGGGGAGTGATCACTAAAACCTGTGACCGTGGTCCAGGTATATTTCCTAGGCTGTCGCCTTGCAACTTCCTGCTATATACAATAGTTTTAACCACTGTACCCCTTGGCAAGGGCCCAAAAACACCACACGTCCTGTTGCATCCTACCTATGAAGCCAGAACCTTCCCACAACATAAAACTATGGCCTGTTCCAAACCACCGTACAGATCCAGAATAAAAAAAAGATGGACACCATCAACCCTGAACAAATTAAGAGCTAGGTAGTCAAAATCCAATGCCGTAAAGCTAATCCACCGTGTACCAACACAAACGTAGACACCCTTCTCTTAAATGTAGTCTACACTAGTCAAGTGCCCAAGGATCCTTGGCCCCAGCACTGGTGAAGAATATTCTCTGACCACACCAGCATCAAACTGGGAACCTGGCCCAGCAGAGTGGTACAATCACCCATAAGTCGCATGACTAGAAACCAGCTGGGATGGAGCCAAGGTCATTCCCATCCAAATGAACCATAAGAACATGAGAAAAGCATCCCAACTCGCCTCCCAAACACAGAACTTCAAGCAATAATTGAGTCCACCACATGCCTCGAAAACTGAACCAGGACACCTGGACCAACCTTGGGTGTGCTGGCAGTTGCAAACCAGTCACACGCACTGCCACTTGGCACAGAGCCCAAAAAACAATGAGTGGCCGACAATCCAACACAGAAGCAGTTGTACACCTGAAAGAAACAAAAGAAAAACAATGCAGAACAATGCAGGGAACCTAAACCCCAACCACCCAATCCGGCCGAACATATGATCAAAAGCGGGCTGACTCCCAAAGCCCAATACAACGGATAACGTCCTCACCCAACCCCAGCCTGGCAGCCTCCATCGCCGCTCTAATCTGGAATGAATGATCACCAAAATCAGCAGCACAGAAACCCAACCGTGACAGCCCTAAAAGAAAAACACTCAAAAAATTGAAAATGCATAAGAGGACTCCCATCTTAATGCAGAAGAAGGGGTCCCCCTCCCAAACAACGAAGGTCTAAAAAACACTGCAAGCAATCAACCAGAAATACGTCAAAAAAAGGAACCGAGAAAATGGAGAGACCATACCCCGGACCCATAAACATCACTCTTTGCAAAAAGAAAGACCGCTGGCAGTCATTCCCCATAAGGAGACCCCCCGGGGAACCCTTACTGGCACTAACCAACTCACCAATATGCAAAGTCCCAAAAAAGGCAATTGAAAAAGCAGCCTAAAACAATCTGGACTCATAATTCAACATTAATCATTCAGGGCCTTAAGAATAGAAGCAAAGTGGAGCAATTGAGGGGCAACACAATTGCACCATAAAGTAAAACTAAACATTCCCAAAATTCTCATTTGTATTATGTAACTTTTAATGCCTTAATATTTATGTCATCATCTTCAGTCATTGTCAGTCCATTGTAGGTTGAAGTCCTCATCAACAAGCCTCCAACAACCTCAGTCCTGTGCCTTTAGTTGCAACTGTGTACTAACAAATGTGGTAATTTCATCTACCACCCATCTTGTGTTTGGTCCACCTACCATCAGATCATCATCAAACAAAGGTCTATAACATCACTGACAGAGTAAAGCATCTGAAATGGAAATGGACAGGTCAAATAGCAAGAAGACATGGCAATATATAAAATGTAATGTTAGTCCAATAAAAAAGGTATAATTACATATTGAAATAGTCATTTGACCTCTACACCACTGGACTAATATGACTAACCATAACTGTATATATAAATAAATCTATCTATCTATCTATCTATCTATCTATCTATCTATCTATCTATCTATCTATCCACTACCATTTAAAAGTTTGGGGTCACTTAGAAATGTCCTTTTTTCTGTGATGGGAGCAGCTTGACCATATGGTACGTAAAAAGTGCCCATCAAACCAATCCATATTGTGGGAGGTGCTCCAGGAAACATGAGGTGAACTCTCTTAACATTACCTCAACAAACTGACAACTACAATGCCAAAGGTCTTCAAGGCTGTATTTGCTGTAAATGGAGGATTCTTCAACAAAAACAACGTTTGAAGGACACAATGAGAATTTAAATTAAAAAGAGTTATTTCTAACCTTGTCAACATCTTGACTGTATTTCCTATTCATTTTGCAACTCATTTGATGGAAAACAAGGACATCTATAAGTGACTCCAAACTTTTGAACGGTAGTATAGAAGTATATAGAAGACATAAAAAAGCATAATACTGTGTTTATTGTGATGTCAATACAATGTCCCCAATAACACTTACTCCTTCTGTGTCATACCTACCTTCCTCTAGACTGTAAGCTGTCACCAGCAGGGTCCACTGATCCTTCTGTTCTCCACATTTGATTGTACTATTTAATACCTCTGTATGTCTACTCCCTACTGTAAAGCGCTGTGGAATTTGTTGGCGCTATATAAAGATTAAAAATAATAATAATGTCATAATGCTTTTTTACCCCTTTTATTTTACCATGTCTTATACTTTTTTTATATACATGCAGCCTGGAAATGATATATGTATATATATATATATATATATATATATATATATATATATATATATATATATGAAATTTTGATTTTTTTTAATGCTTGCAGAACAAAACCCTGGGCAGCTACGATCTTGTGCACGTTGCTTTTACTTAGACTGTTTCAATGTGTGTTGTCTAAGAACACTGCCAGTTTATCTCATAAATCAAAAAGAAAACTCTTCACTCTTGTGCCTGAGAGGCAGAGATCTTTCCAGTGCAGCAAGTACGTGAAAGGCATCAGACCACACTAACATCAGAATGAAAAGGTCACCGCCTGACTAGCCAGGAAAGAGGAAAATGTGAAAGTCAATTCAAAGAGGCACTAGAGGCTTCACATCCAGACCCACCCTTCTAACAAAACAAAGACAATCATTCCACAGTGATGGAAAAGTAATATCCATAGCTAATACTCCCCAAACAATTCCAAGCCATTCAAACCTAAAAGTTTCAATAAATGCAAACTTCAAAGAGTTTGTGTGCCTTTGTTTATGAGTTCCAAAACAAGGATATCAGGGTTTGGCAGACCAGCTTTGGCCCTTTTTTTCCTTTGGAGAACATCTCTCAAGGTTAGGGTTTTGGCGGACATTTATAACAGGGGTGTACCATGACTTCAGTGGGTGGGGGTGCCTTGATGATTATGTCAAAAAATATTTCTTATTGTTCCAGCCTTGGCCATGTCAGAATAAAACAGTTAAAGTAGCAAGCTACTGAACTACATTTATTTGAATGGAAAATGTTATTTCTAACACAATATTTGAAGTTCTCTTAAACATAAGACATCTCCAAGCCCTCGTGATTTTGTGGAAAGGAAGTTACCAGGTCACTTTATGCTGTAATCGTGTGTTGCTGTCCTGGTTGTACATAATGGCAGGTTCCTCTAGTGAGGGCATGTAATGGTCAGTTGCCTTGTTGGTATTTAGTGATTTATATACGTATAATGGTCTGTTTCTCTGCCAGTGCCATGTAATGGTGTGTTCTGCAAGTTTCATGTTTTGCTCTGCTGGTGGCATGTAATTATATGTTGCTCCACTGGGGGGCGGGTGTAATAATGTAATGTTATTCTGAGGTATATAATGGTGTGTTGTTCTACTGATACCATGTAATGATGTCTCCACTGGTGGCATTTAATATTGTTTTGCTTGTGTGGGACCATGCAATGGTTTATTGCTATTGTGGGGGCATGTTGGAGGCAGGAAATGGTGTATTACTCTACTGGTGGTAATTAAATGTGTGTTGTGCTGATAGCATGTAAGTGTGTATTGCTTTGGTTGCATGTAATGGTGAGCTGCACTCATGGGTGGATTGTCCTGTTGGGGGATTGGGCATCCCCCAGTGGGCCGCTAGATCATGGGCCGGTGGGGGAGATCAGAGGATCTCACCTCACCGTCCTTCAATATTTTGAAGGAGAGGTCTGTGTTGCCACAGTCACTCTCTGTGACAGCCTTCGCGTTCCTTGCTAACCCTTTGAGTGCCAGAGGGGTACACCACGCATTGCTTTGCCACAAGGGGGCATTGATAGAGATGTTGGTGCAGCTAGTGGGCTGCTTTAAAAAAAATGCCTGGGCTGGTAATCCCCTACAATCCGCCCCTGGTTGCACTGCTGGTTGCATGTACCGGTTTATTGCTATGGTGAAATGTTATGATGAGTTGCTCTCCTTGTGTCATGTAATTATGTTGCTCCATTGGGTGGAAATGTAGTACTATAATGTTATTCTGAGGCATAGAATAGTGTGCTGCTATACTGATGCCATGTAATTGTGTATTGCTCTGCTGGTTGCATGTTATAGTGTGTTGCCTGTTTGTGGACACGTAATGCTTTATTGCTATAGTCTATGACTAAAGATAGGTAGTGAGAAATGCATAAGGCCATTTTTGTGTGTTCCTTGCCTTATCTTCTTATCAGTGTTGCTTTAACCCTTGCGTCTAATTGTTTAAATAAACCAAGGATTTTTATTTTACCAACCTTGATTGTATATCTCTTGGCCTTGGGGCGTGGAACAATTTGTTTGTATTTTGCACATGAAAATAGCATACATTCTGCAATTGTTATAGATTTTTTTTCATTCTGGGAGTGTGTATTATAAAAAAAAAAATAAAAAGTCTAAATAACCATTTTATTAAAGAGATAGTAATACTTAAAATGTAAAAAAATATATGTTGTAGGGTTTATCCCCCTTAGTAAAACAAGAGCACTCCCACTGCTGAGAGGTGTTTCATTCAAAAGTTATCAATTTTCAAAGTTGAATTTTTAGGTGCAATATCACAGTGGCCTGAAATTGTACAGTGGCGCTGTTGCTACACCTTCCTATGGAGATTTATGGTCAACTGACCAGAGCAGTCCATAGGATTGTGTAGCAACAGCGCCACTGTACAATTTCAGGCCACTGTGATATTGCACCTAAAAAATTCAACTTTGAAAATTAATAACTTTTGAATGAAACACCTTTCAGCAGTGGGAGTACCCTTGTTTTACTCAGGGGCATAAACCCTACAACATATTTTTTTTTACATTTTAAGTATTACTATCCCTTTAAGTACCTGATTCTTAGCTGCATTGTGCTTCAAGTGGAACTTTCAGCCTGAAGACACATCGGATGTATCTCTTAAAGTTGCCTATAGGTTGTTAAATGCATTTTTTTTAATAAATCCCAATATTTTATAAGATATAGCCTTTTAAAAAGTATCCAGTGACATCAACTGCTCCTCTTGCAGTGGTACCAATATATAATATAGAAATATCAGTCATCTAAATTATAACACTTAACTTCCCATATATCAAATACAATAAAGCTCCATATCACCCTTTGAAGGACCTGTGAGTGGGATTACTCCATGGCCACTGTATGTATGGATGTCTATGGAGATGTATACACAGCTATATATGACAGTTTATATGTTATCTTTATTTCCTGGAGTTCTAAAATTGACTTTTGTATCACGGTCCCTTTGTTCTAAGTGAAATAAGGAAGTGAGCAATGATAACCCAGTTTTATCTTAACTCCCTTCTTGCACTAGTTTAAGGGAAATGGGAGAACACCCAATGATAAGTCCTGTACAATAAGTACAATTGAGCTTCACATTAATTAAACAAATTAGGTGTGTGAATTACAAATGTTTGACACTGGTATTTTTCAGTGCCACGGTTTGGCAGTTCTAAGGGTTTTCTGTCTAAACTCATGTTCTGAGATGCTCATAACTTCTGAACTATTAATGAAGTCAGGATGGGACTTGGCAGTTTTTAACAACAGACTACAGTAAAACACATTGCCAAGCTTAATAAACGGCATGTATTCGTGAGACTGATTAATCATCTGTGTTTAACAGAAAGTATCAGGATTCAGTACCTGGTAGCCTAGGGAAGGAAATTGTTCGTCGATAAAATGGTAGGGCAACAGGATTCTTTATTGGAGGCAATAAGTATTAGCTATATACCATAAATATAGTGTAAATATGTATTAAGCCCTTTGGTGCTAGAGACATCTTTTAACCCTTCGAGTGCCAGTATCGCTCTGGCACTCAAAGGGTTAAGCATTGTGATGCATTCTGACATCAAAAGGTTATACAAAAGAGAAGGTCTGTGCATCGGATCCTAAAGTTTATCAGTGAATAACCCGTGACTTACTACAGATAAAAAAGTGAGCTTGTAGTTATATGTTGGTAACCAAAAGCTTGTGTAGTTTGCCCACCAGCATCAAGGCACGTTAGACGACTAAGAGGAAATCTTATCACAAGGTACAAGTATTTGAGAGGTCAGTACAAGGATCTCTCTGGTGAGCAGCAGGCACAGGCAGCTCATCCGTGCTCCTAATGGTGGTGGTGGTATTCTATGCCTGCTCTGCCCCAACATCAGTTCTGGCCTCTTAAGGATCATGTTCAACTTGGACATTGTAGTGAAGGGAAGGGGACTCACAGAGCCAGAGGAATGTGTGGGCTCCCTTGACTGCTAGTCAGAAAGCTCTCAAATGTGTCCCCTACCACTCCCCTAACACTAGTCCCACCGGCTGCTTCACCGGATGTATCTTTATTGAACAATGTTTCTTTATTGAACCCATTAAGCCATAACATTGACTGAAGAAAGTATACAGGTAGGGACAGAGTAGACTGGTAATATCTTGTGCTCCAGAAGAAGGCACTGTAGGTGTGCCAAAACTCGTAGAACCAGACAAATGCTAGCTATACCTGAAAGTTTTGAGTGCCACCTGGAATATCTCAACATTGGAGGATGCCAAAGCAGGGAACCTTTGTTGGCCTGTTGAAGAACCAGAACATGCTGCAGGAGGACTGACAAGGAGGTTGATGATTCACCAAAAAAAATCGACCGACTGTGGGAATATTGTACATGCTCTATACAAGTCATATTCAAGTAATGGCACATCTTAACTGCTGAAAAATTGTCCATATATATGGCAGTCGAATACAACACTGTAAGGGACCATTATCTTTTGAGGTTGTGTGTTAACTGAGAGTTTTGCAACCAATGACAATGTTTTTAATGAAGTTCTAATAATTACTATTGTTTTTACAAGACTGGATCAATATATATTTTCTTATGCTGCAGCTCAACTACAATAATTCATCTATTTAGACATACCAAGATCTACAATAATTCATCTATTTAGACATACCAAGATCTCTTTTTGTACAGGCACCCCCATTGTTTATTGTATCTATGGGCACGTTTCCAGATCACTTATATTTTTTGTACCATATTTATGATTTTTGTTTTATCTGAATATATTTTTTAATATATTTGTAATAACAATATAATTAATACTACTACACTTACAGTAATGTATGCTCTCTCCTACCCCTTCCCTTCTCTATAGATTGTATTATAACTATATCAGTAGAAAGCATTTGAAACCAAGGGCCTCATTCAGCAAGAAAAAGTAAAACAATTCTAGAACATAGGAACTGCTCCATAGGGGACTAATTAGGCTTTTAACCCTTTGACACTAGAGAGATCTGTAACGCATTGCGCAGAAAAGCGTTGGAGAGCTCTCTAGCATTCAAAGGGTTAAAACATTGTTTTAAATAAATGTGAATTCTGGGGGATATTCAATTTCCCCTATGCTGAGGTTAAGTTGTCTGAGAATTGTTCTATTTTATTCTTGCTTAATTAGGCTCTAATCCCTGTGGGCACCACTGAACCATAGTATTTTTTTGTAATGCAAGAGTGATTTTCCAAATTCTACACTGTACTTGCAAAGGTAACATGTGTTGTCCTAGACATGGTTGTAAAGTTTCTAATTAGACAAAGGGTGGAGAACATTATTGCTTCAGAGAAAATTTCAGAGCAAAAATATTACAGGAAATAAATTCAAGCTGTGAGATATGCAATTGTTTTAATAAAGTCGGCTTCATGAGTCATTGTTCTCACAAGAGTTAGCCAGCTGTATTGTCTAAGGAAAGTCTACCTTTCTTCACGAAAATATGTGTGGAGTTGTTCTAATGGGGTTGACCTAGAGTGTTGGGTTGCAGCTGTAAGCGTGTGGACTCCAAATGCTATGGTTGTAAAGCAAATGCTCAGTACCTTCGCAGCTCATCAGGAAGCTTTGGGAAAGCTCACTCACAAGAAGTTAAATGCATAACATAATCTATGATATCGCTACAGCATGCCAAAATCCAGATGGTTTTACTGTAGGCTTTACACAACCTTAAGCATTGCCAGGAGAATGTGATTATGAGTTTGCTAATGTTACACTTTGCATGGGAGATTCTGCTTCAATCACACATACAGCAGCAAAACGTAATAATCATTAAAATAATAAATAAATGCATGTTTTTTGCCTTTTGGTTAATAATATAAACTAATGATCTCATCTGCAAGGAGAACTCATTGAATGCCAAAGATCAAGGCTTTGCCCACCTATCTGGCACTCAAAGTTAAAATGAATTATAATATTCAGTTTAAGTATATACATTTTTTTTAGTTTACATCACTTGTCATCCAATAGCTTGGATTTATAAGCAGTTAAACCTTAAAGCTGCATTTACAAATAAGTGAAACTTGAGCTATTTGGTTTGTAGATCAATTTGACAGATATTGACAAAATATGAAGTTCTGGGTGAATTGATTGGGAATTAATCTACAGGGGGAGAATGAGAGAGAGAGTGAGAAAGAGAGATGGGTGAGGGCTAGAGAGAGTCATAGAGGGAGAGAGATATGAGAGAGAGACAGAGAGAGAGATTAGAGAGATAAGAGAGAGAGAGAGAAAGACAGAGAAAGAGAGGGAGAGAGAGATAGAGAGAGAGAGAAAGAGATATGAAAGAGAGACAGAGAAATGAGGGTAAGACGTCCTATGTTGCTCTCACAAGCTGCAATAGAAAGGGAGAAAGACAGAGAAAGAGAGGGAACAAGAGAGATATTAGACATAGAGAGAGAGAGAGAGAAAGATGGAAAAAGACAGAGAAAGAGAGAGATAGAGAGAGAGAGATAGAGAGAGAAAGAGATATGAAAGAGAGAGGCAGAGAAATGAGGGTAAGAAGTCCTATGTTGCTCTCACAAGCTGCAATAACCCACTCCTCCAGTTCTCCTCCCTGACTCAGACTAGTAATAACCTGTACAGGAACTTATTTTTAATGATTATCCTATATAATAATTCGCTAAAATGTGTGTAACGATGCAGTCATGCGCAGTAGAGACTGCCAGCGCAGCGGCTGATACAGAGCTGGACGCTCCTTCGGAGCATCCAGCTCTGTATCAGCCACGGAGTGGGCAGTCTGTACTGCGCATGACTGTCTGTGTAATGGTCTCTTCAACTAGTATGTAATAATACGCTATTATAAGTGAAGGAGGGACTCTAAAACCCCTCTAGTCAACCCTAGAGTTAACTAAAGGTAAAATAAAAACAAATGCAGTTGGATGCATTACACTAATCTACCCCCTAATTATCTGTCCATCTGTTAATGCAGAGATCGTAACCTGATGACAATATATTCCCAAGATCCAAATGATCACGTTCCCGTGATTCCAGCTGCTGGGCGACATTGTTACTTACGGGTTTACCATTGCCTTATTCTTATTAGCTTTGGGACTCTGGCTCCTCCCAGGGCTTGCCTTTATAAACTCACTCCTGTCATTGTTACACTGCCCTTTCATGGTGTACCCATGCCTAGCGTTTGTTTACTGCTTGTTCCTGTTCCGTGTATGACCCGGCTCGCCTGACGATGCTCCTGGTTCCTGACTCTCCTGTGATCCCATTCCGTTACCGACTAGAACTGGCTGACTAACTCCGTGTGTACCGACCTGGCTTGGCTGAGTATCCAATTCCGTCACCGACTAGGACTGGCTGACTAACTCAATGTGTACTGACCTGGCTTGGCTGAGTATCCAGTTCCATTACCGACTAGAACTGGCTGACTAACTTCATGTGTACCGACCTGGCTTGGCTGAGTATCCAATTCCGTCACCGACTAGGACTGGCTGACTAACTCAATGTGTACTGACCTGGCTGTGTATATGGTTCTGTTTCTGACTGGACTGGCTGACTACCTCTGTGTGAACAGATTGGGGCAACGCTGGCTTCTGATCTATCAGGGTGCGCACCCTGTATCCTATTCCACCTACTCCCACTTGCTATACCATACAATGCCTGCCTGGCCTGTCTATACCCGTAGTCACCAGGGGTCTATGGGAGTGAGGTCACTTGCCAGTGTCTGTGCTGCCTCCGTTAACCCTAGAGTTCTCGGGTCAGGTCACTGCCAGAGTCCTGTCTGTGTTGCCTTTGTTAACCCTAGCATTCTAGGGTTCTGTCACTGCCAGAGTCCTGTCTGTGTTGCCTCCATTAACCCTAGCGTTCTAGGGTCAGGTCACTGCCAGAGTCCTGTCTGTGTTGCCTCCGTTAACCCTAGCGTTCTAGGGTCAGATCACTGCCAGAGTCCTGTCTGTGTTGCCGCCGTTAACCCTAGCGTTCTAGGGTCAGGTCACTGCCAGAGTCCTGTCTGTGCTGCCTCTGTTAACCCTAGCGTTCTAGGGTCAGGTCACTGCCAGAGTCCTGTCTGTGTTGCCGCCGTTAACCCTAGCGTTCTAGGGTCAGGTCACTGCCAGAGTCCTGTCTGTGTTGCCTCCGTTAACCCTAGCATTGTAGGGCCCAGTCACTGCCAGAGTTCTGTCTGTATTGCCTCTGTTAACCCTAGCATTCTAGGGATTGATCTCTGCCAGTGTCCTGCCTGTGATGCCTCCGTTATCCCTAGGCTCCGAGGGAGTTGCCTTGCAGTCACCCATCACCCTTTCTCACCTAGTTCTGGTGTGGGGCTGTTGTGGTTCTGCTTGTTCCTGTACCTGTCCTCAGATCAAGCCTACAGAGTAGTGATGAGCGAGCACCCCAATGCTCGGATGTTCGGGTGCTCTGACCGAGCACCCCCTGAGGCTCGAGTGCTCGGCCGAGCATCCGAGCCCCATTGAAGTCAATGGGAGGACTCGAGCATTACACCAGGCACCCCCTGCTCTGATGAGGGGAGGGTGCCTGGTCCATAGGAAAAGGGCAGAAAAAGATGGAAACACTACAGAAATGGTTCAGGGACAGCATAGGGAGGATGTCTGGATGCACCTTGGACTCCAACATCGCTGCTGGGAACGATCTTTCGCCCGTAGTACGCCATTTTTACAGACTGACCATAAAACACACAAAAAGGAAAATAAAAACGACTTTAGGCGAAAAATTGTTACCAAACAATATTTGCTGTATATTTACTTGTATATCATCTGCAAATTCTCCCAAAAATTTCCTTGATTTTCAGAATTGAGGCCATGATTAAGAGGGAAACGTGCGCAGAGGCAAATTCTCCCAAAAATTTCCTTGATTTTATTGAACTGAGGCCATGATTAAGAGGGAAACGTGCGCTGAGCTGACCATCTAAAACATTATGGGTGAGGGTCTGCTGCAGAGCTGACCATCCTAAACATTATATGCGAAGGCCCGCTAGTGAGCTGACGCTATAAAACATTATATGAGAGGGCCCGCTGGTGAGCTGACCTATATAAAAATTGGCAAACAGGGCCCGCTGGTGAGCTGGCCCTATATAAAAATTATATCACAGGGCCCGCTGGTGAGCTGGCCCTATATAAAAATTATATCCCAGGGCACGCTGGTGAGCTGGCCCTATATAAAAATTATATCCCAGGGCATATGGAAGAGGAGGAGGAGGATGAGAAGATTAAGAGTCAACCATATACCCGTTTTTTGGGTGGAAGGGGTGAATGGGAATACAGAGTATTCCCATCATTGTAAATAACATATATAAAGTGAGTTTATGTTCCCCCGGGGCTTTCCTCCAGTGGAGTGGAGAAGTCAGGGGAAATCCAGGCCTTGTTCATTTTTATAAGTGTCAACCTATCAGCATTGTCGGTGGAAAGGCGGATACGCTTATCTGTTATGATGCCACCAGCAGCACTAAATACCCGCTCAGACAGAACGCTGGCGGCAGGGCAGGCCAGCACCTCCAAGGCGTAGAGTGCCAGTTCATACCACGTGTCCAGCTTGGACACCCAGTAGTTGTAAGGCACAGAGGGATCATTGAGGACGCTGACACGGTCTGCTACGTACTCCTTCACCATCTTCCAAAACTTTTCCCTCCTTGTGACACTAGGCTGCGCATCAGGGTGAGGGTGCTGCCGGGGTGTCATGAAGGTGTCCCACGCCTTGGAGAGTGTTGCCCTGCCTTTCTCGGAACTGCTGTGTGCTCCCCTTTTCTCCCCTTCTCGGTTGGCCAAGGTAGCACGTACTCTGCCGCCAGCGTTGTCAGATGGAAAATTTTGGAGCAATTTTTCAACAAGAACCTTCTGGTATTGCACCATTTTGCTTGTCCTCTCCACCGGAGGAATGAGAGATGAGAAATTCTCTTTGTAGCGGGGGTCCAGAAGGGTGAACACCCAGTAATCCGTGTTGTCTAAAATGCGTACAACGCGTGGGTCACGGGAAAGGCAGCCTAACATAAAGTCAGCCATGTGTGCCAGAGTACCAACAGTCAAGATTTCGCTGTCCTCACCAGGAGGCTGACTCTCAATATCCTCATCCTCTTCCTCCTCTTCTGCCCACCCACGCTGAAGAGATGGAACTAAAGTTCCATGGCTACCCTCTGTAGCGGAGGCAACCGTGTCTTCCTCCTCCTCCTCCTCCTCCTCCTCCGCCTCCTCCAATTGTCGCTGAGAAGACGAAGTGAGGGTGCTCTGGCTATCACCTTGTGTAAGCTCTTCCTCCCCCATTTCCACCTCTTCCACATGCAAAGCGTCGGTTTTAATTGTGAGCAGCGAGCGTTTCAGTAGACACAGAAGTGGGATGGTTACACTGATAATAGCGTTATCGCCGCTCACCATCTGTGTCGATTCCTCAAAATTGCGTAAAACCTCGCAGAGGTCTGACATCCATTCCCACTCCTCACTTCTGATTACAGGAAGTTGAACGGAGAGGCGACGACCGTGTAACAGCTGGTACTCCACTACTGCCCTCTGCTGCTCACAAAGCCGGGCCAACATGTGGAAGGTGGAGTTCCAGCGCGTGCTCACGTCACACAGCAGCCGGTGAGCTGGCAATTGTAAGCGCTGCTGCAGCTTCAACAGGCCGGCCGAAGCTGTTGATGACTTACGGAAATGTGCACACACGCGGCGCACCTTGGTCAAGAGATCATGCACATTGGGGTAGGTTTTTAGAAATCGCTGCACCACTAAATTAAATACATGCGCTAGGCATGGTACGTGTGTGAGCTTGCCGAGCTCCAAAGCCGCCACCAAGTTACGCCCATTATCACACACAACCATGCCTGCTTGCAGGTTGAGTGGCGAGAGCCACTGCTCGGTCTGGTGACTAATCCCCTGCAACAGCTCTGAGGCCGTGTGCTGTTTGTCCCCAAGGCAGATCAGCTTCAGCACGGCCTGTTGACGCTTCCCCACTGCAGTGCTACACTGCTTCCAGCTACTGGCTGATGGGGGAGTGGCGGTGTGTGTAGAGAATTCGGAGGTGGAAACGGAGGAGGAGGAGCCAATAACGTAGGTGCTGGTGGAAACCCTGATGGAGGTAGGGCCCGCAATCCTCGGCGTGGGTAGCACCCGTGCCATCCCAGGGTCCGAGTCGCTCCCAGCCTCCACGACATTCACCCAGTGTGCCGTCAGGGAAATGTAGCGTCCCTGGCCACAAGCACTTGTCCATGTGTCAGTCGTTAAGTGGACCTTCCCAGTAACTGCGTTGGTCAGGGCACGGGTGATGTTACGGGACACATGGTGGTGTAATGCGGGGATGGCACACCGGGAAAAGTAGTGGCGGCTGGGGACCGCGTACCGAGGGACAGCTGCTGCCATCAGGCTGCGGAAGGACTCAGTGTCCACAAGCCTAAATGGCAGCATTTCGATGGCCAGTAATTTTGAAAGGTGTGAGGTTAGTGCTATGGCCTGTGGGTGGGTGGCTGGGTACTTTCTCTTGCGCTCAAATGCCTGGGGTAACGACATTTGGACGCTGTGCTGGGACAGGGAAGTGGATGTGGTCGCTGATGGTGCTTCAGATGGTACAGGTGCAGGGCGGGAGGTATGCGGGCCTGCGCCTTCGACAGGCGATTGGCCGGCACCGAAAACAGGGGAAGAGGAGGCAGTGGTGTGGCCTGCAGACACAGGTGGGCGATCCAGGCGTTCCTCCCACTTACTACGGTGCTTGGATGCCATGTGTCGGATCATGCTGGTGGTGGTGAGGTTTCTAGTGTTCATGCCTCGGCTCATTCTGGTGTGGCACAGGTTGCAAACTACAATTCTTTTGTCGTCCGCACTTTCCTTAAAAAAACGCCATACCGCGGAACACCTACCCTTTGGCAAGGTAGATTTACGCAAGGGGGTGCTCCGTGGAACATTTGCGGGCCGGTTTGGTGCGGTCCGCCTTCTTTCTGTAGCCACACCACTGCCTCTTCCAGCCTGTTGCGGTGCTGCAGATGGCTCACCCTCAGGACTGCTGTCATCGCTCGGCTCTACACCTTCCCAGGTGGGGTCAGTCACCTCATCGTCCACCAAGTCCTCCTCCACTTCCTCACTCTGATCATCCTCCTCAAGTCTTGATCCCACCACATACTCAGTCATTGACAACTGTATAACATTCTCCTCAACAAGGTCTTGAGACGGAAATAGTGGTTGATTTAATGGCAACTGTGTCTCATCATCATCATCATCATCCACTACTTCCTTTGACCTTAAATGCCGTTCACATCTGTCATCTTCTTGTGATTGGGTAGCCTCTAGAGGTTGTGAATCAGGGCACAAGATGTCATGTTCCTCTGCAAGCGTGCTTGGAGAGAGGGTCAAATGAAGGATTGGTGATGAGACGAGCTCATCACTATATCCCAGTGTGGGATCACTTCTTTGACCAGACCGTGTATGGTGGGAGGAAGGATGATCAGAGTGAGGATTATGTTGACCAGACTCTTGGCTACTGAGAGTGGACTTGGTGGAAGACAGGGTGGTGCTTAACCGACTGGAAGCAGTATCAGCTGTCATCCAACCGACCACCTGTTCGCACTGGTCGGACCTCGAGAGTGATGTCCTGCGACGCCCTGTGAAATCAGACATGAAGCTAGGTATGGTGGATGTCTTTCTTTCTTGTGCTCTGGCACCAGGCACAGTTTCTCCGCGTCCTGACCCGCGCCCTGAACTTTCAGGATCACGTCCACTTCCCCGTCCCTTTTTACCCGCCTTCTTCATCTTACACAGAATATGTGACTTTAATATTTGAGTTTGAAAACTTAACAGTATTTCTTATAATTCTGCAACTGTACAGAGTACACAGAATAGGCTGTTAAACGGCGTTGAAACACACTGAATGGAATATGTGACTTTAATATTTGAGTTTGAAAACTTAACAGTATTTCTTATAATTCTGCAACTCTGCAGAGTACACAGAATAGGCTGTTAAACGGCGGTGAAAGACACTGAATGGAATATGTGACTTTAATATTTGAGTTTGAAAACTTAACAGTATTTCTTATAATTCTGCAACTGTACAGAGTACACAGAATAGGCTGTTAAACGGCGTTGAAACACACTGAATGGAATATGTGACTTTAATATTTGAGTTTGAAAACTTAACAGTATTTCTTATAATTCTGCAACTGTACAGAGTACACAGAATAGGCTGTTAAACGGCGTTGAAACACACTGAATGGAATATGTGACTTTGATATTTTAGTTTGAAGACTTAACAGTATTTCTTCCTATTCTGCAACTCTGCACAGTACACAGAATAGGCTGTTAAACGGCGTTGAAACACACTGAATGGAATATGTGACTTTAATATTTGAGTTTGAAAACTTAACAGTATTTCTTATAATTCTGCAACTGTACAGAGTACACAGAATAGGCTGTTAAACGGCGTTGAAACACACTGAATGGAATATGTGACTTTAATATTTGAGTTTGAAAACTTAACAGTATTTCTTATAATTCTGCAACTGTACAGAGTACACAGAATAGGCTGTTAAACGGCGTTGAAACACACTGAATGGAATATGTGACTTTAATATTTGAGTTTGAAAACTTAACAGTATTTCTTATAATTCTGCAACTCTGCAGAGTACACAGATAGGCTGTTAAACGGCGGTGAAAGACACTGAATGGAATATGTGACTTTAATATTTGAGTTTGAAAACTTAACAGTATTTCTTATAATTCTGCAACTGTACAGAGTACACAGAATAGGCTGTTAAACGGCGTTGAAACACACTGAATGGAATATGTGACTTTAATATTTGAGTTTGAAAACTTAACAGTATTTCTTATAATTCTGCAACTGTACAGAGTACACAGAATAGGCTGTTAAACGGCGTTGAAACACACTGAATGGAATATGTGACTTTAATATTTGAGTTTGAAAACTTAACAGTATTTCTTATAATTCTGCAACTGTACAGAGTACACAGAATAGGCTGTTAAACGGCGTTGAAACACACTGAATGGAATATGTGACTTTAATATTTGAGTTTGAAAACTTAACAGTATTTCTTATAATTCTGCAACTCTGCAGAGTACACAGAATAGGCTGTTAAACGGCGGTGAAAGACACTGAATGGAATATGTGACTTTAATATTTGAGTTTGAAAACTTAACAGTATTTCTTTATTTCTTATAATTCTGCAACTCTGCAGAGTACACAGAATAGGCTGTTAAACGGCGGTGAAAGACACTGAATGGAATATGTGACTTTAATATTTGAGTTTGAAAACTTAACAGTATTTCTTATAATTCTGCAACTGTACAGAGTACACAGAATAGGCTGTTAAACGGCGGTGAAAGACACTGAATGGAATATGTGACTTTAATATTTGAGTTTGAAAACTTAACAGTATTTCTTATAATTTTGCAACTCTGCAGAGTACACAGAATAGGCTGTTAAACGGCGGTGAAAGACACTGAATGGAATATGTGACTTTAATATTTGAGTTTGAAAACTTAACAGTATTTCTTATAATTTTGCAACTCTGCAGAGTACACAGAATAGGCTGTTAAACGGCGGTGAAAGACACTGAATGGAATATGTGACTTTAATATTTGAGTTTGAAAACTTAACAGTATTTCTTATAATTTTGCAACTCTGCAGAGTACACAGAATAGGCTGTTAAACGGCGGTGAAAGACACTGAATGGAATATGTGACTTTGATATTTTAGTTTGAAGACTTAACAGTATTTCTTCCTATTCTGCAACTCTGCACAGTACACAGAATGTGCTGCTACACTGCGGCGAAGCACACTGAATGGAATATGTGACTTTGATATTTTAGTTTGAAGACTTAACAGTATTTCTTCCTATTCTGCAACTCTGCACAGTACACAGAATGTGCTGCTACACTGCGGCGAAGCACACTGAATGGAATATGTGACTTTGATATTTTAGTTTGAAGACTTAACAGTATTTCTTCCTATTCTGCAACTCTGCACAGTACACAGAATGTGCTGCTACACTGCGGCGAAGCACACTGAATGGAATATGTGACTTTGATATTTTAGTTTGAAGACTTAACAGTATTTCTTCCTATTCTGCAACTCTGCACAGTACACAGAATGTGCTGCTACACTGCGGCGAAGCACACTGAATGGAATATGTGACTTTGATATTTTAGTTTGAAAACTTAACAGTATTTCTTCCTATTCTGCAACTCTGCACAGTACACAGAATGTGCTGCTACACTGCGGCGAAGCACACTGAATGGAATATGTGACTTTGATATTTTAGTTTGAAGACTTAACAGTATTTCTTCCTATTCTGCAACTCTGCACAGTACTCAGAATGTGCTGCTAAACTGCGGCGACGCACACTGAATGGAATACGTGACTTTGATATTTTAGTTTGAAGACTAAACAGAATGTGCTCTAATCTGCAACTTTGCACACTAAACAGAATGTGCTCTAATCTGCAACTTTGCACACTAAACAGAATGTGCTCTAATCTGCAACTTTGCACACTAAACAGAATGTGCTCTAATCTGCAACTGTGCACACTAAACACAATGTGCTCTAATCTGCAACTTTGCACACTAAACAGAATATATATATATTTTTTTTTTTTTTTTTTGTTTTTTTCCCCCCACACCAAATAACCTGCTGCCCCCACACACAGTAGTCCTAAAAAGGACTTTTGGTTCTTTTTTTTTCACAATTTTTGTTTTTTTCCTCCCTACACTGCCTTTCCCTTCCTATCCTCAGCTCTCCCTGGCTCAGACTGAGCCGAACTCGCTGGTCAGGTGCTATACAGCACCTGACCACGGGTTCTGGCCAGCCAATCAGTGTAATGCCAGCAGCCAACATGGCTGCTGGCATTACACCGATGTCAGAGCCTCCCTGCACGTTTATTGGCTGCGCAGCAGCCGCAAAACGTGCGGGGAGGAGACCCGAACATGGCGGGCGAGCACATGCGGTACTCGTACGAGTACCGACATGTGCCGAGCAGAGCGATGCTCGAGCCGATCCGAGCATCAGCCGAGCATGCTCGCTCAACACTACTACAGAGTACTATTGTTGATTACTACTGTGATATCCATACATCGTGACCTGAGTCAGATTTGAGAAGTACTAGGTACGGACCTCATCTGGATCTGAGTAGGGTGATTGTTCCTTTTATTTTCAATAAAGCTTTTAAACCTTACCTAACTGTCTGAGTGTTCTTACAAAATCCGGGACACAAATACTGATAAAGTATGTAAAACTAATCCCCTTGGTTAGCAAATAAGTATTTTACTAGTCTCAGGTTTTGAGAAAAAATACAAATATGTTAGTCTTATTAACGGGTTAGATAATCTGGTGCAAAACTCCACTTAAATAAGTAATATTACATAGCATCACTAAATTATCAACATACTATATAAGCATAGACACAACAGTATTGGGGGTAATATAAGTTGAACACCATCCGAACACCCGCTATCACCATGACTGATTTCCTCTCTTGTTATTAGTATAACGCTCTATGCTATAATTCCTAGTACTATGCCCCTGTTATGGAAAAGGTGGTTTAAAGGGATAGTAATACTTCGTTTTAACTTTATTTTATTTTGTAGGCATTAAAAAAACATGAATAATGATATAAGTCTTATCTCCTAAACCTTTATGGTTTAAGAGATATTCACAAGCAAAGTGTCCCCCTCCCACCCCTTTTACTGATGTAACACTGCTCAGCCAGATCAGAAGGGAGCTGCCCAGGTAGACTGCAGAGAGGGACAATCTTCAATTAAGATAACGGAAAAACCTGAAAAGCTTGTCAAGGGGGGCAGGGCTTTCATTGTTCTCATAGGAAGAAGATTGTCCCCTGTTGTTATCTGTCTGGTCTATGGACTGCATTCCACATCTGAGAAGAGATGGCTTACACTAGGTAAAAGGGGTGGGAGGGGGAAACTTTACTTGTGAATATCTCTCAAACCATAAAGGTTTGAGAGATAAGACTTATATCGTTCTTCATGTTTTTTTAATGCCTACAAAATAAAATAAAGTTAAAACGAAGTATTACTATCCCTTTAAGTGTCCTTGTAACATTAGATACATTAGTATCAGTATTGCTATAGAGCAAAATACATTTATTAATAAATTCAATATTGAGAAACTTATCCCACCTCTCCTACAGTCTCATCTCATATATATCCCCTCTCTCTTCCTCCTTTACTCTCTCTCTCCTACTAATCTCCCTTCATATCTCCTATCTATTTTTCAATCTTTTTATCATCCCTCCTACCAGTCTTCACTCATCTCTCCTCTCCCTTTCTCTCGTTTACTCTCCTCTACTCTTCCTTGTTTTTATCTCATCTCCTACCAGTCTCCACTCTTGTGTCCTCTTCCTCTCTTCCTTGCTCTTGTTCACCCTTTTTCTCCTTCCTGTTTCTTCTCACATCTGCTCTCTTGCTTCCTTGCTCTCCTCTAACCCTTCTCCTACTAGTCTCCTCCTCTCATCTCCTCTCTCTTCCTTGCTCTCGTTAACCCCTTTCTCTCCTAATTGTTTCTCCGCACATCTCCTCTCTTGCTCTCCTTTACCCCTTTTCTCCTAATCGTTTCTCCTCACATCGTTCCTCTCACATCCTTGCTCTCCTCTAACCCCACTCTTGCTGATCTCCTCCTCACCTCTCTTCTTTCTTCTTTGCTTACTCTATTTTACCCCCTCTCCCACCAGTTTCCTCCTTACATCTCCTCTCTCCATTCCTGCTTCCCTTTATCGCCTTTCTATTAGCAATGTTCCCTTCACATCTCTTCCCTCCCTTCCTCACTCTCCTTTATTCAATTTCTCCCACCAGTCCCACCTCACAACTTCTCTCTCACTTCCTAATTCTTCCTTGCCACCCTCTCTCCAACCAGTCATTGGGGCGTTGCATACCACTCTGGTTCTTAAGTGATTACAGTGTTTTGTGTGTATAGAAGAAACCAAATGCTTTTATGAACTTCAAGAATTTATAGGAAGTTACTTCTAAAGCATTCCATCAGTTTGTTACCACACTTCTTTTCCTTAATTACACATGGCCACACAGAGACATTTATCCCTAGTGACTGGAGGTTATCATACTGTAACAAAATACATATGAAGACATACGCATTAGAGACATTTTAAGATAGACACTTATTTCAGACTTAGAAAGCTTACCTTCATCAATGCTTTCTATGTGCGAACATTTATGAACACTGACACCAAGACTTTTGGCACAAATGTCCTTGGATCGTTCATTTGGAAGATGACCACAAAATTGGGTGCAATATGAAAAATATAAATAAAAAAAGTAAAATGCTACTGTACTAAAGGTGTTTCTTACCAGTCAATTCTTTTTTTTTCTTATTTATTTTAAGCAATTGGCAAAAAGGAGAAATCAAAACAAAACTTCAGAGATGAGTTGACAGTTGCTATGTGCTTCTGTAATGGCCTAAATTAAACTTTTATTCAGTGTACACATTTTAGGTTCACCAACAAAATACATTTGCCCACACACATTTTTTAGATGTTAAATGTTAAGATAATAGTTAAAATAAGTGAAGTTTTCGAGGTTTATGAACCTGTTGGTTAGCAGAGAACCTGCTTGTTTACTGACTGAACTGAGAACACAATCATTGCCTTAGCAGATCCACAATGTTTACCCTATATTTTTCAAGAGAACTGAAACACGTTTTGGCACTCATAATCTTAATAAAGAGTAATAGGCAAAAAGTGACCTTATTGAGTTGAATACTGTTAAAATAAACACATATTAAGATCTATAAATTTATAAAAACTATATTGTAGAAAAATTTACCGTAGTTGAAGAGCACGTTACACGGGCCACAGTGCCACTGCCAGCCGGTCGCAGGGCAGTCATGTGCTCCTTCGGAGCGCCCAGCTCTGTATCAACCGCAGTGTGGGCAGTCTCTGCTGCGCATGACTGCAGGACGCACAGCAGTCTCTACTGCACATGACTGCGTCATTACACACGTTTTAGCTGGACTCTCCTGTATAAGCCATGGCGCGGGCAGTCTCTACTGCACATGACTGGTCATTACACATGTTTTAGCAAATTATTAGATAGGATGGTATTGTCTAAGGACAGTCACCATGATAACTACTCAGCACTATAATTAGCTTATTATTTGACGGTTCAAAGAGGAGCATCACATAATAAGGAAACAGTCATATTTAACTGGGAGACAAAAATAAGTGTATTGTAATCCTATTTGCTGTGAGAGAATTAGAAGTTTCACCAGATTAAATCTTCCTCTCTAAAGTCAACATTTTACTAGAGATGGACAAAAATTTCCAGTTTCCCCATAGGAATATTTGCGGAACACTACAATTTTCTGCTTTTTCAGTAGACATGTCGGTATATAGACACACCATAAAACCTCCACCTTTTCTCTAACCCTGCAAAAATTCCCAAGAGAACTTTACCGTTTTCCACCCATGCCTGATACATCTTGCCAGGATTGACAGTTGTAGTTTTCTGGCTTCCAGTGTAGAAAGACAAAGCTGGGCCTAGGTCGGTATGGGTGGTTCTATGGCTACCAGAGCAGCAGTCCAAGTCTGGGGTGGGGGGAGTCAGTATTTGTGGTTCTATGTGTAACATGATAGCCTTTCAATGGGTTCAAGTTCCTACAGATTTACAAAGAACAAAAATGACAGGGCACCAGAACATCTAAGTGTAGCAGTTATAAACAGTAGCAAGGAACTCTATATTATAAGCTGAAACTCAGTTTCAAAGGCTCAATGGCCAAATTGGAAGAAGAACACTTCAAGCGAATTGGTACATTGGACTAAAGACTACACATATTAGAAGGACTGTTCAAGTGTCTACCACATTACAAGATGAAGTGTGATCAAATAACTATCCAGGGTTCATCATTCGGAACCCTATACATATGAACTATTAGTGTTGATAATAATCATCTTTATTTAACCATTAAGTTGAGGACCATATATATCTATCATTATTACTAATCACTCCTTATATCGATACATTGAGTGTGGAAGGCAGGACCACTTTTAACTATATTGCTGTCATCTCCGTTGTGTTTAGTAACAACAATATATTTTGTAGAGCCCCAACATATAAAGCTCTCACTACTCCAAACCTGTATCGATAGTCAATAGGCAAACCCTCCAGAATTTAAAATACTGGAGATATTCAGGCTGAGTACGTTATTGTTTCTTTCACAGGTGTACACTTGTGTCATTTTGGCACATAAGACAACAGTTCATCGGAATAATAAATATATATATATTTTCACCAGTCCACTGAACATCCACTAGGTACCCTCATGTGGTCCAGGATTGTGGACAGGAACAACTCCAGTTCTCCATTATGCAGTCATATCGATGTGTGTACACCTGTGCCGTCCAGTATGGAACAAGAATCTGTGAGGGAAAATACTGTAGCAAGCAGGAAGGTCTGGAGTCGAGGAGTATATAAAAAATAATAATTTACTATTAAAAAATATCATTTACACCCTTTACTGGTTTCGGCGTACACAGTACCCCTTTTATGTGCTAATCGGCTCTTGTATTAACAGTTTATTATAGAATTACAGCAGAGAACAGTGAGAGATGGAACAAAAAGGAATTTATTTCCAAAGGACAGGAACAAAGCTCTCTTAAAGCAGAACTATCACCCTATATTAAGTCCCCTACCCCCCAATAATTAGGCATATGGCGATTAGGTTCTTAACAGCACTATTATCGGGCACAAGTACCAAGTTCTAAAGTAATCCTTCTTCTTTTGAGAACAGCGGACAGTCTCACACGCAGGCATCTTGGCTTAGAGACGTCTGCACACCTGTGCTGTCCATCCCGGTCTCATCTAGGAGGCATCGCATGGTACCTTAAGGTACTGGAAGGGACTGACGGTGCAGGAGTGCAAACAGCTGTAAAGCAAGACACGTCACTTATTTTTTTCTCACAGCGCTCCTGTGGGGGCACTACTGGACTGTGAACCTGGCCACTCCAAGACTGTGATCAGTATCAGTCTCTTGTTCGGCAAGCGGAAGACGTGATCAGTCATGTGTGCCGGCTCACCGAATGAAATCAAAGCAATCCTTAACCCCTTATACCAGGACCATCACGGCTGTCCTGTACGTCATCGAATTCAGGGGCCCACAGGTGGCTGCATGCCGCTCAGGTTAACGGAAATCCACTCCGCCAGGACCACTGGTCATTAAAGGGTTAATTTAAATAGTCTAATGTATAAAAGTGGAGTAGTGCAATTCTAGGGTTAACAAAACGTTTTATAAGAGACACTAAAAAATTCTCCAGATAGCCATCTGTCGTTGTTGTTTTTTTAATGGGGTTTTTAAAGGGATAGTAATACTTAAAATGTAAAAAAATATATGTTGTAGGGTTTATCCCCCTGAGTAAAACAAGGGTACTCCCACCGCTAAGAGATATTTAAAAAATTATAACAGCTCAAACTTAAATTTTTTACGTGCAATATCACAGTGGCCTGAAAATTGTACAGTGGCACTGTTGCTACACCATCCTATGGACTGCTCTGGTCTGTAGACCATAAATCTCCATAGGATGGTGTAACAACAGCACCACTGTAAATTTTCAGGCCACTGTGGTATTGCAGGTAAAAAAATTCAATTTTGAGCTGTTATAATTTTTTTAATAAAAAATCTCTCAGCAGTGGGAGTACACTTGTTTTATTTGGGGACATAAACCCTACAACATATATTTTTTGACATCTTAAGTATTACTATCCCTTTAAAAGCAAAGAAATGCATTCCGTACCCCTCTGGCACTCAAAGGGTTAACCTTTTGAATGCTGGAGACCTCTCTAGCATTCAAGGGGTTAAACATTCCTTTTAAATCAATTGGATTTTTTTATTTATGGAGAAGTTGGCTTGCCCCACTCCGCTTTTATACGTACGGCCCAACGTTCCGTAAGTTCTCACCGGTAAGTCAGTATCTGCTGTTAAGTCAGCCCATCTGGGCGTTCTACTGGGTGGCCGGAGCGCACGGGGTAAGTGCTACGAGCTTTATTAGTAAACTGCTCGCAGTATAATAAGGTACTCAGAGAAGTCACTCGGTGACCTTTCCACGGCAGAAAAGTAAAAGTAAATAAAAACAGGGCCTCCCGGAGCAATGAAACTGGAAAAGCTGAGTAGTAATAGAATGACATCATCCTGACATCACAGATCATCGATGCCAACTATCGTGCTATTTACTTTATAAGCACATCATCGTCTGCTCCCCAGTGTCTATAATCTTTAACCCTTTGAGTGCCAGAGGCAAGGAGTTGGACCCCTCCCTGCTTGCAGGATTAAGAGAGGAGTAAACTTTTTTTTTTTTATTTTTTTTATGAAAAATAAACATTGCAAGGCTTTTTCTACAAGTGTACTCCTTTTCGATTATAAAGATATTACAGGCAACAACTTTTTGTTTTTTTAGTTAAACTGCATTTTTCAATTGTGGACAGCAGGCGGCGCTGTTCCGATCACTTACTATGGATAGTAATGTTTCACAAAAAAGCAGCTCTGATTAATCTTCATAGTATTTTGTCCATGGAGAGTGTTATTTCAATACTGTCAGAGTTGTAGTTCAAGAATAATTGAATGATAAAGTGTCCCCTTCTCATACCTTCCCCAGAAATGGATCTCCAAAATGGACTCTTTACTTTCCTCACTGGCCCAACCCCCTCATGTCACTTACACAAGAGCGTGGGAAGTGTACCTCACCCTCTCCATTTCCAGCTCTCAGTGGGACAGTATGTTTAGCCTCAGTGAACATCACTTGACTTGCCTCTCACTCTGCTACCTAAGCTTCAAACTCATCAGGAGATGATAGAGCACCCCCTCTGTCCTCTCAAGTTTCTACCCCATTATACCCAATTATTGCAGGAGGTGTGACAGTTCTGACGGATCCTACCTGCACATCTGGTGGTCCTGCCCTCTGCTCACCCACTTCTGGCAAGAGGTACATGCCTACTCTCTCTGACATTGATGTCCCATCCTTGCCTCCTTCCTCTCTCCTTAGCCTCCTTCTCCCAATCATTACCCTTGTTCCGACTCCCTTACCCACTGGATACTGGCAGTATCTGCTGCTAGAGCTTGCATTTCTGACTTTAATGGACTGAAAGATTAGACTCCACTTTATCTATGACTACTTCTATTAACGCTTTTTGCCTGCACATCTGATAAGACTCTATACTTTTATTGTTCATCACTGCTTATATGGCTTTGAAACTCCCCTCCCCCTCCTTTTTTTTCTCCCACCTCTTACCCACTCCTCTTTCCTCCTTCATCTTGCACTTTCATCCTTTTCTCCTTCCTTCTCTTTCACTCTCCCTCTCTCTTCTTAGCTCTTCCTGCAGGGGAGCATATTCTCTGGTCCGCTTGCCATATAGTTTCTGTTGGGACTATAGCCTGCATGGTATAATCACTGTTTCATAGAAACACCCAGGCCATGACACCTGATAACGCATTTGTCATTTATTGACTGATATTTTGTGCTGTTATGTTATGTTCCCGTGTCCCTTGCCTGATCTGTGTTCTCCCTGCTGATATACTCAATAAACTTAAAAAAAAGCCTAGAGGAATATAAAAGTAGTGGAGTAGAATTGTGGGTAATGCTGACAATGATATAATTATTGTTGACAATGTTAATCTGGAATGTATCCATCCAGGATCATCCTCTTCTTCTGATATAGATGAAGCTGAGAGTGAGATAGATGATGACATGGTCAGAAAATTAGCTGAAAGCAGATGGCTCACTTTTCCACCACTGGATAGGTGTGCTATGCCTTTTTATAAATGGTTTTAAATATATTGGGAATTCTAGCACTGGAAAGATACCAAAAATACACAGTCATCTTATCAGTCATCGTAATCATCATCATCATCAGTTCCAAGTCCAGCCCCACCCAGACATACACACTGTTGTTGGGTAATCAGCACAACACGGTTCATCAACATCCACAGTGCTAGCGATGATGAGTGTGTCTGCTCCTGTTGGAAGTGTAGTACCTAGTAGTACAATTGCAGCATCTAGCCCCAATAGTATAAGTATCCCCCTCAGGGATCCCTCACTCTGTGAAGTCCATTGTACTGAGATACTTCCCTTACGTTGATATCTGTTGTTTGTGTAAGAGGAAGGTGAGCAGGGAGAAAACAAAATCACACCTAGGCATATCTTCATTGAGATCCCACTTGAAGCAAAACCACATGTCTGATTGGGAGACACACTATCAACATGTCAGAGGTGCCACTACTATTATTATTAATCTTTATTTATATAGCGCCAACAAATTCAGCAGTGCTTTACAGTAGGGAGTAGACATACAGAGGTATTAAATAGTACAATCAAATGTGGAGAACAGAAGGATCAGAGGGCCCTGCTCGTGAGAGCTTACAGTCTAGAGGAAGGTAGGTTGGACACAGAAAGAGTAAGAGCTATTGGGTGTAAGTGCCTCCTGCCAACTGACCTGCCAGTCAGCGGGTGGGAGTGAGAAGTGATAGCAGCAGAAGAAGCACTCCTAAATGTTCCTGTGGCTTTGAGGCACATCATGGTAGTGCTGTAGATGTGTTAGAGAGTGTGTTAAGATTACTTTCATTTACACTAACACCCATGGCTCGTGCTGCTTTTCTCAGTATGCCTGATTTTTTTGGAGAAGATGACAAGCGTCAAAGAGAGCCCACATTTGCCACCGCCACCTCTTACACTGCTACAAGTCATGTTCTTCCACTATGTACTGCAATCCCACACTTCCTGAGTTCTTAGAAAGGTGTCAAAGCCTGCACAGAAATAATCCAAAAGTACACCTATAGAATAGTAAACATGCCAAAATGTTGGAGGTTGATATACTGACATTTTTTTTGTTGAAAACAGAGGCTTTAACAAACTGATGTTATGTCTTGCACCCTGCTGGCATATCTCAAGCTGGAGTTATTTTTCAAGGATTCTTGTTCCAGAGTTGTATAAGCATGTGGCTAGTGCCATGGCAGAGGACAAAAGGACTTAGCCTTCTAACATTCTGTTCAAGGCATATGTTGCCTGCTCTCAGCTTTTCTTTCAGCTGTTGAATTCTCCATGTCATCTCTCAGCAACAGTAGTATTAAGGAGGGAAATATTGCTGGAAATGTATTGGCATTGGCAAAAAGGAGGACGTTTTATGTTTGTTCTGTGGACATGTGGGAAATGCATGAAACTGCTAATTTTCCACAAAAATTTCTGCGGAAACATTTTTTTTTAAATTCACCCATCCCTAGCAACAAGTCCCCCAATGGAGGATTATAAATGGGGGATGATGGCTTCAGGGAAGGTAAATCTCAGTCTTTGGTTTTAAGCCTTTCGTTATAGCTGTGCTGATGATGTCACTGTTGACATCCTTAGCAGTTTTAGGGTATCTGTTGACGACGTTTACAGTGAAGTTCATATTAGCGAAGTAGTTAAGGTGAGGGTTTATTATTATATGTTACTGTATCCTAAAATACATTGTGAGTCACATTCCTATATGTAACGTTCCCCTTTAAACCTTTTATTTTGACTTTTTCTGCAAGAGCTAAATACATTATGTCAAATTGCCTAATCTTTATTATTACTTTATTGATTAATTAATTGATTTAGTCCACCTATTTTTGGACCCTTTTATGTGCTTGCTATGGAGCTTCCTGGATATGTTTCCACAGAGCTTCTGGTCAGGAATTATAAAGGGAGGTATACTGGTACAAAATACAATATACAGCAGATAGCATACAGCATGCAGAGATCTCTGTGTTGCAGGGATAGTGCTACACTGTATCATTCCTGCTTTGATGCTTGAGTGACCAGCAAATGCTCTTGAAAAAGAGGTCCAGGATGTTCCCCATCAAGGACATAAAACTGCAAAAAAAATACATAAAGCGTGAAAAAAGTATAGTTGATTTGACTTTATATATTATGATCTGGCAGAGTATGCAGAGACAGAAGAAAAGATAACTATCACTTTATACTGAATGGAGAGTTTTTGATGCATGGTAGTGAGGATTAAGACAAAAAATACATGTGAACTAGTTATATTTGGTGTGTGATGAGTTGAGAATTAGCAAAATGTCAAAATCTCAGAGAGTAAAAACAGAACTATGAAGTATGCATTGCTGCAAAAGGAAATTCTCATGATTAATGCGAGATGAAAATATTGATGTGATTTGCACTGACATCAAAGACAAACCACAGGAGTTGTCTGATGGCAGGTGAATCACTTCCTTGACATAAGCTCAGCTCTTGTTGTACGTGATGGATCTCATAAACAAATGCTCCGACAATAGTATGCCTACGTATAATCAAAATGCCCAACAGCTCTGTATGTGGGAGAAACTGGACAAGCACTACATAGGAGATTTAATTCCCACAGATCCAGTGTTAATAACAAAAAGACAGAGACACCAGTGGGAGAACATTTTTGCCAAAATGGGCACAGTGTCAAGGATATTAAGTTAACTGTATTGATGGGACTGTTCTGCACTCAGAGGGACAGAAAGGTATGGGAAGTAAAATTAATGTTAAAATTTAATGCAATTTGTAGTGGTTTGAATAGGGATAAGGAATTTCTGTCAAAATACAATTAAATTGATTGACCTTTCCAACACACCCAAGAGCATCGTAAATACCTCTAAAGCCTCAGAGGAAGACTGCAATTTACTATTGACTGATCAAAGTATCTGGATCTGGACTGCATTCTGTTATCTGATTTCCATTCTAAACAATGTGATGTGTACTTGTACTTAAGAGAGATGTTTTCATATTTATCTGTATAACATGCCTGAGGAAGAGACCTAAGGTCTTGAAAGCTTGCATTTAAATCTGCTTAGTTAGCCAATAAAAGGTATGAAAAACTATATTTGCCTTACGTATAATCATGGAATTATGGAACATTGAAGAAGACTTAATCTTTAATTTATGAAAAATGTTATACTCTAGTGCAGGAGTGGTTAATTGTTGGACCTCTAGCTGTTGGCAACTACAGCTCCCATCATTCCCAACCAGATTTTGCCTGGTTGGGAATGATGGGCGCTCTAGTCTCCAACAGATAAAAGAGGGTGCTAGTCACATTTGTTTGTTGTAGGTCTCCCTAAGTATAAGGGTATCCCAGGTGTGGACCCTTGTTCCATGTGCCTAGAGGTAGTCAGCTGCACTACATAGGTCTAAATGTATGTCTGTGGTTTTGCTGTCGTTCTCGTGTAGGGAGGATTTGTCTGTCATTTCAGAGATGGACTTTGTATAGCCAGGACCAGTCTGGTATGGATATGGACATTTCCTCTTTGCAATGGCACATAGGAGTGAAAAACATGACTTGTAGCTCCGTTGAGAGGCCACCATGCCTAAGAACAAGACAGTTTATCTCCTTTATGCTTGATGGGTGCTGGTCACTTTTGTTTGTTGTAGATCTCCCAAAGTATAAAGATATGCCAGGCATAGGCCATTGTTTTCCATGTGCCTAGAGGGAGTCAGCTGCACCACACCGATGAGGTCAACATAAGCTGATACATACATCTGTGGTTTTGCTGTCTTTCTCACGTGGAGAGGATTTGCCTGACATTTCAGAGCTGGACTGTCTGTAGGGGCCAGTCTGATATGGATATGGAAATCTCCTCTCTGCAATGGCACATGGGAGTGAAAAACATGACTTGTAGCACCACTGAGAGGCTACTGTTCATTAGCACAAGACACTTTATCTTGATTGTGATTAATGGGTGCTCGTCACCTTTGGTTGTTTTAGTTATCCCTACATTACCTCCCCCACTCACTGACTCTGCTCAGCAATGCACTGCTCTCCTTCCCTAGCACTGAATTCCTGTCTTATCCCTACATTGTCTACCCACTCACTGACACTGCTCTGCAATGCATTTCCCACCTCCCCTAGTACTGACTTCCTGTCTTATCCCTACATTGTCTACCCACTCACTGACACTGCTCTGCAATGCATTGCCCTCCTCCCCTAGTACTGACTTCCTGTCTTATCCCTACATGACCTTCCCACTCACTGCTCAGCAATGCATTACCCACCTCCCCTAGCACTGACTTCCTGTCTTATTCCTAAATTTCCTCCCCCACTTACTGCCACTGCTCAGCAATACATTACCCACCTCTCCTAGCACTGACTTCCTGTCTTAACTCTACATTACCCCCCCACACACTCACTGACACTGCTCAGCAATGCATTGCCCACCTCCTCTAGCACTGGCTACCTGTCTTACCCCAACATAAACTCCCTGCTCTTTGCCACTGCTCAGCAATGACCACCTCCCTTTGCACTGACTTTACTTTCTTACCCTAGCACTGACTTCCTATCGTATCCCTATATTTCCTCCCCACTAACAGGCACTGCTCAGCAATACATTGTGGACCTCCCCTAGCACTGATTTCCTGTCTTATCCCTACATTACCTCCCCACTCAATGACACTGCTCAGCTTTGCTAGCACCCATTCCTGTCTTATCCCTACATTACATCCCCTTCTTACTGACACTGCTCAGTAATGCATTGGTCACCTCTCCTATCATTGACTTCCTGTCTTATACCTACTTTACCCCCCCACAATCTATAACATTGCTCAGCAATGCATTGCTCTCCTCCCCTAGCACTGACTTCCACTCTTATCCCTACATTACCTCCCCTACTCATTGACACAGCTCAGCAATATAGTCCCCACATCCAATAGCAATTAAAGGGACACGGTCACCTAAAATCAGCTTTGTAATTTTGAAAGAAATCAAAAAACCTGTGTTTTATTTAGAAAACTGTTTTTTAGTTATTTATATTTCTACATTATGCTAATTTAGGCATGCCATGTAGGCACTTCTTGTCTTAGCCCTATAGTACATTTTCCAACTCACTGACACTTAGAACTTTCAGTGCCAGGAGAGGTGGGCAATGCATTGCTGAGCAGTGTCAGTGAATGGGGGAGGTAATGTAGGGATAAGACAGGAAGTCTGTGCTAGGGGAGGTGGACATTTCATTGCTGATCAGTGTCACTGAATGGAGTAGGTAATATAGGGATAAGACAGGATGTCAATGCTAGGAAAGGAATTGCATTGCTGAGCAGTGTCAGTTAATGTGGGGAGGTAATGTAGGGATAAGACAGGAAGTCAGTGCTAGGGGAGGTGGGTAATGCATTGCTGAGCAGTGAGTGGGGAGGTAATGTAGGGATAAGACAGGAAGTCAGTGCTAGGAGAGGTGGGCAATGCATTGCTGAGCAGTGTCAGTGTGTGGGGAGGTAATGTAGGGATAGGGCAGGAAGTCAGTACTAGTGGAGGTGGGAAATGCATTTCTGAGCAGTGGCAGTGAGTGAGGAGGTAATGTAGGGATAAGACAGGAAGTCAGCGCTACTGGGGATGGGCAATACATTGCTGAGCAGTGTCAGTGAGTGGGGGAGGTAATGTAGGGATAAGACAAGAAGTCAGTGCTAGTGGAGGTGGGCAATGCATTGCTGAGCAGTGTCAGTGAGTGGGGAGGTAATGTAGGGATAAGACAGGAAGTCAGTGCTAGGGGAGGTGCGCAATGCATTGCTGAGCAGTGTCAGTGAGTGCGGAGGTAATGTAGTTATAAGACAGGAACTCAGTGCTAGAGGAAGTGAGCAATGCATTGCAGAGCAGTGTCAATGAGTGGGGAGGTAATGCAAGTATAAGACAGAGAGTCAGTGCAGGAGAGGTGGGCAATGTATTGCTGAGCAGAGTCACTGAGTGGAGAACATTATACAGGGCTAAGACAGGAAGTGAATGCATGGCATGCCTTAATTAGCATAAGCTATACAGCTAGCTAAATCAAAAATTAGTTTTCTAGATACTACATGTCTAATATTATATACTGGTGATTTTTAAATATCTTTTAAAATCAGATTTTTTGGTAATAATGTCCCTTTAAAGGGTTAAGTATCAGTGAGTGGAGGAGATAATATAACATTAATATAATTGATGAGACTGAAAAATAGACTTGTCCATCAGGTGCAGTGACTGCTATATCAACCTTGTTGATCTTCAGGAAGGCAATAAATAAATAAAAAAATACTGAAGCTATTTCCATTTAAGACCCAACTGGGAAAATCATTTATTTCTGACACCCAAAGGCAGTCATAGTTCTCAGTATTATTCTGACCTAGAAAGGTACTGAATACATTTTTAAAGCATCTACAGTATCTGCAAATACAGATTGCTGAGGAAAATAAATTAATAGTCATACTACCCTTGCTATAAAACATCCCTACCTTTGCTTTGGTTGAAAGAACCTTTTCCATAGTCTTAATGGATGACCTCTCATTTTTTCACCCTGAGATCTTTAAGAAAATAATTGTTCAGAGAGTTAATTGCATTGACCTCAATTATATTTGTAATTGATAATCATTTTATCCTTTAAATAGCTCTTCTCTAATGTAAACAAGCACAGTTTGGCTAGTCTGTCTTTAAAATCCTCCTCAGAAGTGGTGCCCAGAGCTATACTTCATATTGTAGATGAGGCTGTATCAAAGATTTATATAGTGGTGGAATTATTTTCACATGCCATACAGCTATCCCCCTTTTTGTACATGCTAGCATCCTACTACCTCTTGCATTGGGTGAGTGACACTGTCTATCATCTGTCAGTACTCCTAAATTTGTAGTAGTTTTTCCATTTAGTGTATATGTAGCAATAGCATGTTTGTTTCAGCAGCCCAAATGCATATCCTTACATTTATACGGTAAACCTCATCTTTCACTTTCCTCCTATTCACCCATTTTATTGTTTTGCAAAAAAAAAAAAAAAAAAAAAAGCTGAATCCTTTTATCCATAATCCTTTTTACCTGAGCTGATTTAGTCTGGCTGAGACTCTATGGATCACAATTTCACATACTCTGTAACTTTCACACATTCACTCCAACATCTCCAAGAACAAGAAGGACAAGCGAGGTGTGGTTGTTTGCTTTATTTATTGCAAGCTGGTCATGGTTCTTAAGCTAACACAGGTCTATGCTGTACAGTAAAAACTAAAACTGCAGTCTATGGGAGAAAAAGATAATTTTAACCAGGTATTCTGGTTCTCTAGCCATTTCTGGGATCTCAGCCTTTTCTAGTTCATGCCCTTGTTTAGGGTCTATATCAAGCGCTAACACCCTTGTGTCAGTTCATGATCAAAGTGTTCAGTATATCGAATCTTTGAGTAGTGTTCCTTTTGTATCAAGTGTATTGACCCGGCTTTTCCCGACTTTGTCTCCTGTCTCGTGATTTGGCTTTGACTGCTGTGATGGTTTTGACCTTGGCCTATTTTACGACTCATCTTCTGCCTGCTGAATTTGCACGTGCTGCTCTATTGGTTTTGACCCTGGCTTATTCGAATATCCCTTTGTCTCATCCTAGGTACCATCTTTGCCCGCCTGTTGCTGACCCAGATTGTCAACCACCCGCCTTTTGTCCTTGAAAGGTCCTCGAAAGGTGCCCAGTGTGTCACGTACAATGATGTTGACTTCCCCATCGGGTTCGTCTTGTTCAACTTCTCAACATTAGACCCCCATATGCACGGTAAACCTTACGACCCCCAATCGCACGTTAAAACCTACGACCCCGAGTGCTGCTTACCCAGTGTTCGACAAAGACTTCCATACTGCTGGTAGGTTTATAACATTGATTCCTGTCTTGGTGAGTAGTTGTCTGTGTTCCAGGTGGCTGTCCTGTCATCAGGCTTCCTGGCCTGTTACACCACCCAGCCTCAACCACAGCAAGGCCTCCTGAAAGCAGCCACAGACTGCTAGCAGCGCTCTCAAGCCTTAGAACTCCAGCTTCTGGCTCACTGAGGCCTACTCAGTAAGTATCTCCTGTCAGCAAATACATTATACATATTAAACTAGCAGCTTGCTACCTCTTGTGGGGTTTTCCCTCCTCAAGGTTCTCAGGCAGCTTACATTGGGCACTTCGGTCAGAGTCTTACATAGTGTAGATCCATAGAGGCAAAAAAGGAGAGCTAAGGTTGCTTGTGATTGCAGGGAGTATAGTTTAGTAAATAAATAACTTTTTGACTATTCGTTGACACAAAGACAAGCAGGAAATTCTTCACCTCAGCTGCAATTGAGAGTAACAGTAGAAGAAAGACACATTGATCATTTGTTATTTTCAGACAAACAACATGCATTAACAGCCATGTGATGTACTTTATAGTGAACATCAATGCTATCTTCATTACTTCCACCAAATGTGTTAGGGGTAGGTATAAGGAGAAAGAAGGAGGAGTGTAAGGGAAATGTTATTGGAAGTAAAGTCGTACTGTGGCTGTGGTTCCTGCAGCTTGTGCAGTAAGTGATGATGATGATCCTCTCCCTTATGAGCAGGAGGTAGTGGTTCTAATTTCAGGGTCGTTATGTTGCGTGTGCTTTATTAGCATGGATGTGGCTGATTGTGACCCCTCCTTCCCATTCTTCATAACCTTGTCACAGAGTATGCACATTACAGTTGGGAATGACTGTACAACCCCTGCCCCAGGGAAAAATATTCCCACACCCATGATTTCAGTGGGAAAGGTAGAGAAGGAGCTTCTTGACTGCACACCTCCTCCCAGATGCATCTGAAGTGGCTTGTGGTGCTGCTGCTGCCTCATCATCATGACTAGAAGTAGGAAGTAGAACATCCACTTATTCCATACTACCGCTGGTACTTCCACTAACACCTACACAGTCTGTGGCAGGGATGATGATGACCACACACCAGTATCCAGCATGGTGGACACATGAGCCTGATGTTGCTCTAACATTTAATGATGATGGTAAGTCAGGGATTCAGATAATTCAGCAGCAGGGATTTTGGAAACTAACAATATATCACCACCAAAAAACATCATGTATTTGTTGGTAGTAGTGAAACCCTTTCCCACTATGACTTTAGCCCACTTCAGGAAAGCTATCATCATGACAGCAGTGGCACCACCAACAACCTCATCAGCAAAGCACCACCACCACCACCACATTCTTCCTCTTCTTTTGCTGGTGATGGTTCAGTATGATATAGGTGTAGGTGTGCACCTGGTGTCACAGTCAAAGACCCAGCACCAGCACACTCAGCAACTGTTACTGCTGCACACAGACATTCAGGGAAAACACATTTCACCCTTTCAGAAATGAACTCCAGTACCCCGGGGATATGGTTGCAGCACTATCTGTTGGGTGGGTGGTGGCAAGTGCAACAGTATCTGGTGCTTTTGAGTTAAAATTAATGGGGTGGTGATACTGGTTGAAACAACACTCTTTTTTGGTGGGCTCTGATATCAATGAATTACACCACGGGGAGTGTTGTGGGTAGTGACAGCAGCTGATACAACACTATATGCTGTTGATAGGCCATGGAGTCTCAGTCATTGTGGATGTTGTGAGGGTAGCAGCAATACTATCTGCTATTGGTGGGTTTGGGAGTCTCTCAACAAGAGGGGATGTGGAAGGAGTGGTAGCAGCACTATCTGGTAGGCTCTGTTGTTAACAGCTGCTACTGTTGGTACTGTTGATACTTCTAGATTCCCCTACATCAGCAGCAGCATTCCACCTACTTCTCTTACACATTTTTTTCACTCCATGCACAGTGAATTGAGCAATAGCTGCAACAGGTGTGCTGGTGGTGCTTGCTAACGCTTCCTCACTACACAACTATTCCACAAAGTATGTTTTCTTCTCTCTCTAGCTATCTGCTTTGTATGAAGTTCCATATTTTTATAGTAGTGGAGAGGTACTTATCTCAGCCATGGTAAGCAAAGGTGGGAAATAGCGATCTTCTAGTAAAAAATGAAATGGCAGTCGTGGAAAGGTGGAAATAATAAACATTTTTAATGCACAGGGATGTTTGCTGGAAAAGTCGCAAATCATGGATTTTCCCTGAAAATCCCAGCAAAAAAAATCCTACTCTTTGTCCATCCCTAATCAGCAGCAATTCCCTTTTCTAAATTACTTAACTTTTTGTAGAATGTAAGTAATGTATGTTGACAACCTATTCTTCATAAAACCATTGTGACACTTACTAATATGTCATCATTTGTACTGAATGTTATTGGCTAATAATTCTTCTAATATCTTATCCACTATGGATTCCAAACTCACAGGTCCTTAATTTCCTGCTTTAGATCATGCCACCTTTCTTATGAAATTGCTTTGCAATTTTTTTTGCAGAAACCTCTCTAACATCCAGGAGGTTAATTCATGAAGATCACATTTCTGGAAAGCAGTAGGTGGTAGCACCGAACTCTAAAACTTATTATTTAAAATTAATAAGGTAGATAGGCAATGAACTGTCAGCAACCAGAGGTTGGCCCATCTGAATCAGTACAGCACAACGGCATCACCAGTACTAGTCTGATGGGGGCACAAGATGACCCATGCGTCAAACCAACATAAATATGTTTATAATTTGGAAACCTTCTCTTTACTTTAAGTACACTGCGTAATAATAATTTTAAGTCACAATTGAAGCCAAATTTCCAAAGTGTTTAGACCAAAAATCCCACACCCATCTCACAAAGCCAGATATTCTTATGATTTATGTGCTTATAGCAATGTTTACATTTATAGACTTGAATGTTTTACAAGTCATTCCAGCACTGTAGTGGTCATAAATACACTTAGATGAAAGAGATATTCTTGGTCGCAACAGAGGGAATATAACATGAGAAGTAAGAGAGATACAAAGGGGGAATGTACAAAGCCACCAGCACCATTCATTTACTGCACTGGGGCACTGGCTCTTTACTCATGATGATATTCCCTAGAGCAGTACATTTATGTTGTCTCACTTGTTGGCCACATGATCAGAAATCAGTATGTGTAACGCCACATTCATACTTTATTCATATCAAAGGTGAATTACAGCCTGTTATAATAATAATAATACAAAAAAAAAAAAATATATATATATATATATATATATATGTATATATATATATATATATGTCTCAATACATAATCACACACAGGACTTAGAAGAGAATTGATAAATCAAAATTTATTGTGCACCTGAAATGTTGATGAATACATTTTGACTTATCAGTTCTCTTCTAAGTCCCGTGTTTGTGCTTACTTATCGAGATACAATATACAATACTGGTACAGGTCAGGCTACAAAAATGAATAGTAACCCACACAGGTCCAGTAGATACAGATGTTATAATACTGACACAGGTCAGGTCATAAAAGGTGTAGTAACCCACTCAGGCCCAGCAGGCACCAAAGGTACAATACTGACACAGGTCAGGTCACAGTTCGTGTGAATCTGGTACACAAATGAGCAATGACACTACTAGGCCAGGAATGCCAGCAGGCCCTAGCAGTGCCATGGACAATGGAGACTTCCTTTGCAGGGAGTGAGCCCAATCGGTAAACCACCAGTAGGTGACTGAGAGGAAGCCTCTACTATCCCACGGGACAGTAAGGTAGAGACTAGGCAAACGGAACAAACGAGTCCCGGAACAGGAGACCAGTGGACAAATACCTAGCAGTCTAAGGAAGGCTACAGACTGTAGGGTACTATAGGCAACAAAGGCGGACTGCCGTGTAATGAGGACAAACGGTACCGACAGACAGAAAGTCATGGGAAACTCCTGGATAACAGAGCAGAGCTGTGACCCTGACACGCTGTAGCACCAAACCTGGACAATACTGCTTAGAATCAGAGGGTAACAGAGGTGCCCTGAAACCATCCAACCTAGGTAGGTAAGAAAAGCAGGTCAAGCGTAACGGGTGCAACCACAACACCTAACACCGTAGTGAAAGGATAACAGCGCAAGGTAGTAATGCAGGGTCACGAAGCAGTGCTGCAAGTAGATAGATGGAGGCAACAGTGACTGTCAGGAACAGCGCAGGTACGGAGGAAGGACCTCCGAATGGCAGGCAACTGGGTAGTATAGTACCAGGAGGTACACAGAGCAGGAACGTCAGCTAGGACGGGTTGGTACACAGAGCAGGGACGTCATCCAATCCGGTTTGGTACACAGAGCAGGAATGTCAGCCAATCTGGTTTGGTACACAGAACAGGAATGTCAGCCAATCCGGTTCAGTACACAGAGCAGGAACGTCAGCCAAGCCGGGTCGGTACACAGAGCAGGAACGTCAGCCAATCTGAGTCGGTACACAGAGCAGGAACATCAGCCAAGCTGGGTCGGTAAACAGAGCAGGAACGTCAGCCAGGCCGGGTCGGTACACAGAGCAGGAACGTCAGCCAAGCCGGGTCGGTACACAGAGCAGGAACGTAAATCAGGCAGAATAGTCAAACAGTCCGGGTCATACACAGGATTTACACGAATAACAGGAACAAGCACTGGCAACTGGTACACCACGAAAGGGCAGCTCTGAAGTGATAGGGCTCAGTATAAAAAGGCTAGAGCTGGGCGGAGACAACCCACAGTAGCCAATAAAAGAGAATCAGGAAGTAGTTTTGACATAACAATGTCGCCAGCGAAATCACGGGCACCGTGATAATCTATCTATCTTTCTACCTGACTATCTATCTATATAAAAGAGAAAACCTGCATCTCCAGCCACACACACCCAGGGGTGGCAGTAAGGAGGAGATATTCATGTCTTATCACTACTGCCACTCCACAACACACACAGGGGTGTGGTTTTTGTAGTTAAACTTAAAACTATGTTGTTAACCGTATGAGTGCCAGAGGGGGTATGCAGCGCATTGCAGAGCGATGCATTGCGTACCTCTCTGCCATTCAAAGGGTTACACTTTTGAGCATCATGCCTTCACCTATGAGTCGTCATCCCACAGATTACCTCACATCCACTCATCAATAAAGTCAATTAGGTCTGCTAAAATCACTCTTTTCATTACAACCACTGAAGATGGGTAAGGATTTTGGGAGTTGTAGTGCTATTAAACTATGACATGTTTCAGCATGATTACCCTTTCCTCACCTGCCAATCCTATAGCTCTGTGTGTATACCATTGTCTGGATTGTGTTATACATACTGCATTTTTGCTGTACTCTCTTTATATATATTGTGTCTCTATCAATATTGTCTGTTCTATATGTGTTTGTGTGTGTGTTGTGACAAAGTGTATGGGAGGATTGAAAACGGAAGGTATTTAGAACCCAGAATCCTACATAGCCTCTACTCCTCCGCCTGTCCCAATTAGCAGGTTTGACTTGCTGTAAGCTAGAAGTGCAGAGCAACAAAGCAGGACTTGAAAAGATTGGTCACACCTGTGCTATTTTCATACCTCACAACATTTCAAATTGCCAAAGAGGGACACTTGTGTTCTAGGGGGTGTTTCTGGGGGACGTGACTGGTGGGCGGGGCATTACCGAGAATTTTTAGGCTAATTCATGACCTATTGACACCTCCTTGTGTAACCTAATAAGTGACTTATAACAAGACCAAAGTATTTTGTTTACACACACTCATTTATAAACACATATACTGATGTTTAAACAAACAAAAGTGTGAGTTTAATTGCTGTAGATCAGTATGATACACTTATATACACACCACATAATCTGATCTCCTAAAAAGAGGGACATCAGGGTGGGAAAGAGGGACAGGGGGATTTGGGTCTAAAAGAGGGTGTGTCCCTCCTAAAAAGGGACACTTGGGAGGTATGTATTTTTGTTACTTTAGGCCCTTGAAGTAGAAAGGGGAATCAAGTTGAGCTAGGTTTTTATTTGTAGTGTGTTTTCGTTTTGTTTTGTAAAACACTGCTTGCTGATTGTGTTTGATACAATGTCAAAATAAACCTGCAACTCTTTTGTACGAACTGTGGACTGTGTGTGATATCCTACAAGACTGTGCTTGCAGTCCACCCGCTTATGGTTTTTCATAGTATGTTTTGTGTATTGTACATGTGTATGTGTTGTGGTATATTGTGTGTGTGTTGTGCATGTGTTTGTTAATTTTATGTGTTTGGTGTTTGTGTATGGAATGTGTTTTTTTGTGTGCATGTGTGTAAATTGTGTGTGTTGTGCGTTTTGTATATATAAATATATATTTCATCTTCTACAGCAACATCTGGCTGGCAGAGGTCTCCGCCACAACCCCTTTGGCACTCAAAAGGTTAAAATGAATCTGTTTCTCTCTTCCTTTTTTCTCCCTAGATGAAAGGTACAGAGAATGCTTTCTTAGAAAGTTTCCTAATTATCTGTATTACAGACTTCCTTCTACTGTCATCAGCTCACAGGGCTATAATGTCAGCTTTTGGACAAATGACCAGTTCTCAGTCATATGCAAGAACTGCCCAGTATGATCCTGTACTTTCAATGTGTATACAGATCTGCAAATCACATATGTCCACAAGGAAAGGCCATTTTTTGGTGTAAAAATTCAGCTGATCCAGAACTTCTTTTGGAGATTATATGTACCATACCCCTAATTGTCCCTTTTTAGGAAATATTAGGAGTCCATATCTCCCACGTGTCCCTCCTTAGGAGATATTACGGGTACATATCTCCCAAGTGTCCCTCTATCAGAGATAGTAGGATTCTATACCTTCCAAGTGTCCTAGGAGATATTATGGATCTGTACCTCCCAAGTGCACCTCTTTAGGAAATATTATGGATCTGTACCTCCCAAGTGCACCTCTTTAGGAAATATTAGGGATCTGTACCTCTCAATTGTCCATCTTTAGGAGATATTGGAGGTCTGTATCTCCCAAGTGTCCCTCTTTAGTAGATATTAGGGGCCATACCTCCCAGTGTCTATCTTTGGGCGATATTAGGGGTCCGTGCCTCCCAAGTGTCCCTCTTTAGGAGATATTATGGGTCTGTACCACCCAAGTGTCCCTCTTTAGGAGATATTATGGGTTTGTACCACCCAAGTGTCCCTCTTTAGGAGATATTATGGGTCTGTACCACCCAAGTGTCCCTCTTTAGGAGATATTAGGTGTCTATACCTCCCAAGTGTCCTGTTTAGGAGATATTAGGAATCTGTACCTCCTCTCAGCCTTGTCACACTTCACTGGTAGCCACAGAACCACCTATACTGACCTCCCATCCTTGTCCCTCTGCACTGGTAGCCATAAAACCACACATTCTGACCCACAGCCTTCTCCCACTTCAATGGCAGCAATAGAACCATACATACTGACCCCACATATTAAAATCTAATATTCTGTCATGCTAGCCTTGCAAGATAATATCTGGCGTTCAATACACATATTTACCTAGATCATGTTAGCTCATTCAATACCGATCTGCCTCTAACCATTAATGGTAAATTCCTTTTGGAGGTAAAGATTGGTCTAAGCAACACCAATGTGCTATGCTACACAGAATCTCCTATATAGCCACACTATATGAACTCTAACAGAGATAACAATATATTTTTACGTTACTTATGTTAGTGCTATGACTCAAGAACCTTATGTCTCAATTTTAAACTCTATGCATTCTTATTCATTCCATCATCTAAATTCAGCATCGCACACAAAATGCATAGACAACATGTGTGAATTTACCAATACACGTTGGAAATGAAAGGAGTCATTTGTTTCTTCTCACATTCTTAAAAATCGCAACACCTCACAGTGCTAATCAGGTTACACTTTGACCCTTAGTCAAATATATAGCTGTAACAGAGAACGAGCCATTTAATTTACCTCCTGCTTCTCACCTCACAGTATTATTTTGTAATCACAAATGAATAAGTTGTTGTGAAAACCACTGTATACCACGTCTATATGTCTGTGATGCCGAACATCTCGTATCTACTTGTTTAGATCTTCTTTCTAATCATCTGTCCTGTCACAAGCATACCAACCATTAGGCTCTGCTATATGATCCATAAGCAATATATTTCATGGGAAGACTACTTCATTTGGACTGCAAACCTATTCTGCCTTATGGGAACCTTACATTTTCACCATTAGTTCAATGCTCGGCTGCCAGAAACAGTGATGCTTCTCTGCCAAACAGGAAAGTATAAAATTCAATTTTCCACTATGAATTCTCAACAGGTGTAGAAGGATCATCCAGAGAACAACAGCAAGTTTCATTGCACCACAGTCCGTCTGTGATTATTATTTGCTGGAGTTCCTTATGTTTATTTATTGATTGTTTAACTAATGTTCAGTAAATATCTTTATTCTCTTTCCTAGTTTAAAACAAAATAGCAATACAATGATTTGGAGGAATCTCTTACATTCAAGAGGTGAAAAGCATTGTCATTTCCTCCTTCAGAGAATTTACATGGAAAAGGACATATATTACTCCTTTTTGCAATAATTGTAGCAGAGAAGAAATGCTGGTGGAACTTATCTCCAGAAGGTACAAAAACTGCCATTGTGACCTCACCAAGTTCCTATATTCCCTCTACAGGTTTCCGCTGCTCCTGTGGTGAAGCACTGACACACGCATGATGCATGAAAACATCAGGATTCATGACTCATACATTTACTGATTAACAAAAGTTGTCAAAGGAATGGAGGACTTGACGACCAGACAAACTTGGTTTATTTACTCTAGAGAAAAGATGACTAAGAGGAGACCTTATCACATTGTACAAGTGTATGAGAGGTCAATACAAGGATCTCTGTGGTGAGCTATTTATTCCAAGGCCTGATCAGGTGACCAGGGGACACCTCTTGAGATTAGAGGAAAGGAGGTTTAGACTTCAGCAGAGGAAGGGATTTTTTACGGTAAGGTCTGTTAAACTGTGGAATTCATTGCCCAAAGAGGTGGTTATGGCAGATAAAATGGATACATTTAAGAGAAGATTAGATACATTTCTTTCTAAAGGGAACATACAGAGTTATACTGTTTATTAGACTAACTCATTTGATATCAGGAAAGCTATAAAATTCTCAGTCACTGGGGTATGAGGCAAAGGTTGAACTTGATGGATTTGTGTCTTTATTCAATCTAATATACGATGTTACTATCTTACTATATTACATATGAACTCACTCCTTGCTAAGGCACAGAAGAGGCTGGTGGGCAGGGCCATTCCTCAGATTATGCCTGTAGTAGCCTGAAGGAACTGTTTTTAGCCTATTTCTTGTCTCTGCAGATATACTGCACATGTATAGGGTCTATTTAAATTACTCAAAACATGTATTTGTTCTGTAACGCTGATGATGTGGTTCATTTGTTTCAGAATTGCTTCTCCTGTGTCCTTTTACATATGATGCATCCTTCTTCATCTTCTGCAGTCAGAGCAAGTCGGGAGTGGGCTACCCTTGTCTTTGTAGCTGCTGAGGACTATAACTTCCGTTAGTCCCAATCAGCTGTTGGGTGGGGATGATGGGAGTTATAGTGTTTGACAGTTGGAAGTTCACAGGTTGCCCATCCCGGGAGTGAGTAGCCTTTTCAATGTGTGTAATGTAACTGTGATATCACTTAAGGAACTTTTGCCACTCTGCCTGGTGCTAGATGCACAGGAACAACACCACTGCTAAGGATTGTACTTTGATGAAACTACACTTTGATTAACTCTTTAAGGACCAGAGGGGTGTGAAATTCATCCTGGTTCTTAATTAGTTAAACATTTCCGATAAATAAAAAAAAAAAAATAGAATTTTAAGCGCAAATTTATTTATTTTTTTTTTATTTAAAGGACACCAATATTTTGCAGTTTAGAGATATGGTCATTTTCTGGTACAGTATATAATACAGTATATAATACTGTCATATTAAAGGGGGAACTATCACCCCAACCTGATGTAGTCTCTATGTTTAGTTTGCAGCAATATATACAGTGCTGTTTAGTTGAATTTTAAATGAAATGAATCGTTTAGTCATAAAGTTTAAAGCAAAATCTACCTTGTGACTTGGAAACCAGAGGAGATGCGCATGTCAGACTTGTTACCTTAAGGTAACGTTGTCACTCCCACTGGTCTCCTCTGTCCTGCCTGCATCCTCCTCTTCCTGAACACGTGACCTGGTGTGTACTAGCTTTCCAGCATGTTTAGGTCACTGATATTGCCTTACACACATTTTAACTAGCGATACGATGTGTGTAGACTGTACTGCGAGTGTCTGACAAGGAGGAGAATGCCACATGAGGTAATCTGCATGCGCCTCTCACAGTGGTTCACTGCAGACAGGATGACTATGGGATGGTGATTGACAGGCAACAGAGCAGGCAACGCATGTTTGGTGGAGCTCAAAAGGCAAGATGGCTGCGGTCTTTTAGTTTGCCTTTGAGATTGCTGGAGCTATTGTGCAGAGATCTACCAGTCTATTAACGCTGGGACCGGATTATGATCTACTGGAGGAACCCGAGTGGAGACGGGATAATATCTCCACGAGCTTTGAATTCAGCTTAGTCTGACAAACTTGTTTGTGAGCATAACTTTCATTACTCCTCATAACATCAAGTATAACAGTAATACACTACGAGGCGCTGCGTGTTCCTTCTGTTTTTTATGACTGGTTGCTTTGGCCTTTTGGAGAGAGCGTGCATCACGAGAGCAGCCCAATCCAGAGATCTGGTGTAAGAATGATTTTGGGGAAGTTTAACTCCCAGAGAGACGCATTTGCTGTGTTCTACATAAGCAGGTTCACAGCCAGCTATTTTGTGAGTATCCATCTATTTGGGTGGATTAGTGGTGGAGGTTGTTGATTCGTGAGATATCGCACAAGGAGGCGCTCTCCTTTTTTTGTTCTCTCCATTCTGTTTTGTATAAGATGGCTGCGGTGTACTTCTTCTTGGGGCTTCCAATAACGGTGAGATTTAGGAATATACACAACGTTCATACATGTTTAACATACGGTATCAGGTTTACAGTAGAAACATCTACTTGGATAACCAAGGCTGATATCCCATGATAGTTCCGCTTTAATATTCAATATTATAATTCGCTAAGGATGTTTGTCAGAAGCCGTCATGCCCAGTAGAGACAGCTGCATGCGATGCAGTCATGCTCAGTACAGACTGCTCGTGCCGTGGCTGATAGGGAGAGGGGTGCTCCGAATTCAGGACGGAGTCCTCTCTGCGCACATTTCTGGGACTCTGAATTCAGAGTGCCCCGCTCCGTATCAGGCGCAGGCAGTCAGTACTGCGCATGAATTTAGCTCTGCCATTGCTGGCCCGTGTACATGGGCTTTAAAACTAGTTCAATATATTTTATAACTATATGATTCAGGTTTCAGATATAGAAGTGCTCTTCATTACAGAACAGACAGTACTGGTAGTAAAGTGTGAAAATGTGCATGGAACATACTGAAAGTAAATACAAAGTATTTGCCCTGACAATGGTTAGAGTGAGAGATGTTCTTAACCCCTTGAATGCTAGTAAGATTTCCTATGCAATGCTTCTATAAAGGGATAGTAATACTTAAAATATAAAAAAAATGTTGTAGGGTTTATCCCCCTGAGTAAAACAAGGGTACTCCCACTGCTGAAAGGTGTTTCATTCAAAAGTTATTAATTTTCAAAGTTGAATTTTTTAGGTGCAATATCACAGTGGCCTGAAATTGTACAGTGGAGCTGTTGCTACACCATCCTATGGAGATTTATGGTCCCAGGACCAGAGCTGTCCATAGGATCGTGTAGCAACAGCGCCACTGTACAATTTCAGGCCACTGTGATATTGCACCTAAAAAAATTCACCTTTGAAAATTAATAACTTTTGAATGAAACACCTTACAGCAGTGGGAGTCACCTTGTTTTACTCAGGGGGATAAACCCTACAACATATTTTTTTTTTACATTTTAAGTATTACTATCCCTTTAACAAAGGGGTAATTTTCAGAGAGTGTCGACTGTGATCAGAAATATGTTGTACAATTCCTGACTGAAATTTCTGTATGTAAGGACAAAAAGTCTTAACTAAAGACAAAGTGTTAGTGTATATATATATATATATATATATATATATATATATATATATATATATATATGTATGGTAATTGAGATTTGTTGTGTTTCCTTCAATCATTATAGGTTTCTCTTCTTTAGAACTTCACATTCCCTCCACTTTTTTCTTAATGTACAAATTTTGTCTTTTGCAAGACTTTTTTTTGTCATTGTATACGACAATTTTTCTTTTCCTCTATACGACACTAGAGAAGAGTTTAGCCACGCCCTTGCCCCACCCCTTTGCCTGACAATTCTGGAGTTGTGTCGTACACAACAGACATTAATAGTTTTTTGTTGTATACTCCATAGAAAATACGTCATTCATGCATACAACTACGTATTTTTGTTGTTCATACAACATTTTTTTGTCATTATCGCTTTGAACCTATGGCTCTATGTGTTTATACATGTGTCTCCCCCATTTAATAAAACATGATCTGTCAGATTAAACTGGCCGATGGAAACTGGTGATCTATCTGGTAGTGGCTATTATTCATTGATGAATAAGCGATGGTTGGATACGATGCGGCTCCCCATAGCAATCTTAACTATTAAAGGAACAGAGGGGTGCGCAAAGCATTTTTTGTAATGCACTGTGCAGCATTCTGGTTCAAAAAGTGTTAAATAAACTCCTACACTCTCCTGCTTCAGTTAGGAAAAAAAAACTGGCGGCAGTAATTATGTCCACCTTCACCTCCACCTACATCCACTTTTGATTGAAGACGGTATCTTATAAACAAAGGAAAAAAAGGACAACATTCCTAATGGCTATTAGAATTTTGGAATATTGTAAGGTTATTAAGGGTTATTATTAGTTTTACTTTCCTTTTATTAAAGGGATAGTAATGTTTTGCAAAAACAGCAGCTCCAATTAATCTTCATAGTATTTGGGCCGTGGAGAGAATTATTTCATTACTGTCAGAGTAGTAGTTCAAGACTAATTGAATGATAAAGTATCCACCTCCCGCCCGGCTCTGCTGAAGATCCACCTCAAGTCACATGATTCGACTTTCCTTTACAGCTGACATCAGTGCAAGGGGAGGGGGAACTTTAAAATGTTATATCTCTCAAACAGTGGCATCTATTGATTTATTTGTTGAATATCTACGATATTATATTTTATAAATAAGACATTACTAATCCTTTAACCCTCTGAGTGCTTTACAATGTGTTCCGTACCCCTCTGGCACCCAAAGGATTAAGAATTTTTAATGTTCTTTTAAATTGCATTGCTCACGGGAAAGATACATGGGAACTTTGCTGAACATGACATATTTACCAGTGATCTGACTGCAAATTACAAGCGTTTGAAGTCTGCAAATTGTGATGACTTTGCAAAGTTTGGCTAAGTGGCCTCGATCCAAAATGTAACAGATTCACAAACTTGTCCAAAGGTGAATAGTGCTGGAACAATATACATTTTGCCAAGTTCTGTGTTCAAAATATTGAAGTATAAGAGATAGATCAAATTATGCAGTGCGTAAGTCCTTTAAAATGACATGTTCTGGGTTTACTGTACTTAAAGGGATAGTAATGTTTCATAATAAAAGCAGCTCTAATTAATCTCCATAGTATTTGGACTTTGGAGAGTGTTATTTCAATACTGTCAGAGCTGTAGTACAAGAGTAATTGAATGATAAAGTATCCCCCTCCCGCCCCTTTTACTGATGTAACACTGCTCAGCCAGATCAGAAGGGAGGTGCCCAGGTAGACTGCAGAGAGGGCCAATCTTCTATTAAGATAAGGGAAAAACCTAAAAAACTTGTCAAGGGGGGCAGGGCTTTCATTGTTCTCATAGGAAGAAGATTGTCCCCTGCTGTTATCTGTCTGGTCTATGAACTGGATTCCACATCTGAGAAGAGATGGCTTACACTAGGTAAAAGGGGCGGGAGGGGAAACTTTGCTTGTGAATATCTCTCAAACCATAAAGGTTTGAGAGATAAGACATATCGTTCTTCATGTTTTTTTAATGCCTACAAAATAAAATAAAGTTAAAACTAAGTATTACTATCCCTTTAACCATTTTAGTGCTAAGGAGGTTTATAATCCATTAAACTTCTCTGTCATTCAAAGAGCTAAAAGATGATTATTAATATTCCTTTGCTGACTACCCGTCTCTCCCAGCTGGTGCAGTCTACCCTTGCTGAGCAGGAAACAATGTATCCCCTAAATCAGTGTAATTTATAATACCAGTGTATCAAGAGCATTTGTGAATTATGGGAGCTGTAGTCCGCCTTGTTTAAGACTATGTGGTGCTATGAGTGTGATCATTAGTTCCCTTACACTTTGTACATGTGGTCTCCCGGTGCTGTGCTGGACACGTTTGCTTATGTACAAAGTGTAAGGGAATGAATGATCACACACGTAGTACCACATAGTCTAAAACAAGTTGGACTACAACTCCCATAATTCACAAATGGCCTTGGTTTACACTTACTGGTATTCTAAATTAAGCTGATTTAGGGGATATGTTTACAACCCTTCACATGGTGTACTGCTCAGCATGGGGAGATCGCACCAACAGGTTGAGATGGGAAGTCAGCAAAGGAATGAAAAGGGCAGACACAGGGCTTTGAACTATACATCATGGGAACTTACAGGAATAGTAATACTTCATTTTATCTTTATTTTATTTTGTAGGCATTAAAAAACATGAAGAAGGATATAAGTCTTATCTCTCAAACCTTTATGGTTTGCGAGATATTCACAAGCAAAGTTTCCCCTCCCGCCCCTTTTACCTAGTGTAAGCCATCTCTTCTCAGATGTGGAATACAGTCCATAGACCAGACAGATAACAGCAGGGGACACTCTTATTCCTATGAGAACAATGAAAGCCCTGCCCCCCTTGACAAGTTTTCAGGTTTTTCCCTTATATTAATTGAAGATTGTCCCTCTCTGTAGTCTACTTGGGTACCTCCCTTCTGCTCTGGCTGAGCAGTGTTACATCAGTAAAAAGGGCGGGAGGGGGATACTTTGTCATTGAATTACTCTTGTACTACAGCTCTGACAGAATTGAAATAACACTCTCCAAAGTCCAAATACTATGATGATTAATTAGAGTTGTTTTTATTATGAAACATTACTATCCCTTTAAGCCTGCGATATAAAAATCTCACTGTTTTCATGTGAGTGAGATTCTGATGGTACTCTTTTTAACCATGAGACATTATGAATGCAGTGTTTTCTTGGTCACCAATAGAGGTGGGCGAAAAGTGTGAAAAATTTCCCACAAAAAATTTCATGAAAACGTGCCGATTTCTTGCTTTTCCAGTGAAAAATTTTGCCTTTCTGCCTATGCAAAAATTTCCGCCTTTTCGCCTGTCTTAACAAATTTACCTCCTATGTTAACACATTTTTCGCCTATTTTAACACATTTTTCGCCTATATTTCCTATAGGTACTACATTTCCCACTGTAATATTACTTCTTCTGAGGGCTGAAGTTTAGAAATAAGTGTCTGAAAGTCAAAGTTGTGAGTCCTACAGCAAAATATGGCTTGAAAAATGTGTTAGTATGCAGAATGCGTTTGTTCTTTGCCCACAACACTAACTTCCTGCTTAAGTGACACTGGTACATATTTAGGATATTAAGTAATAAAAAATAAAGTACAACCTACAATGTGGTAGATATGTATTTAAGTGGTGGTGGTGGTGGACTGGCATGGTGTGATTTGTGTATGTATTTTTACCATTATCATACTCTATCCTCCTTCTCAGATTATTGACACACATTACTTATCGGTCATAGCAGCGCTGCGGAATTAGTTGGCGCTATATAAATAAAGAATAATAATAATAATAATAATAGCAGTGGTCCAATCTGTGCTCCACCTCCTCATCTGTGCTGCTGTTAATATATTTGTCCTGGCTTTGTCTGTCATGTGTGGTTTCTGCTACTACTACTATTGGAGCTAGATGTTGATGTAATTCTACTGCCGCTACTACTAGGTGTCAAAGGTGCAGCACTTACAGCAGCACCACCAGAGATACTCGTCATATCTAACACTGTGGATGTTAACCTGTGTTGCTGTTGCTGGGTATGCAAAACAGGTGTGTGTGGCTGAGTGGGACTTGGACTTTGAAGAGGTGATGATGCTGAGGATGACTGATAGGGTGACTGTGTGCTTTTTGACATCTGTACTTGTCCAGGGTCAGACTTTCCAATGGTTTTCTCAAACATTTTATAGACAGGCACAGTGCTCCTTAAAAGTGGCAGAAGATACAGCCTTTGACTTTCTGCTAACCTTATAGCCCTGTCATCATCCTCACTCTCAACTTCATCTGTATCTGTACAAGAGAAGGATGCCTGAGGGATATATTCTAGATCTGCATCATCATCAGTCATCATTAGGTCATCCTCTGCAGCATCAGCATCACATCATAATTCTTGTCCACTACTACCCTTATATTCCTCTAAGCTTTTGGAGGTCTCAAACAATTTATTTTTACTTTTACTATAACAAAATTCACTACTACTTTGAGGACAGGTGTTTTGGTGTCTCACTGTCTGATGCAGCAGACGGTTCAGCTGCTACACCTTCCTCTATTAAGCTGTTGCCAGAATCATCAACACTTGAATGTGACTTTTTGTCGTCTATATTTCTACTGGTACTGGTGGTGCTGGAACTAGTTTTGCTGGGATCTTGACAAACTGCATCCTCCCTTGGAGTAAAGGGATCAACATCATTGATTGTACACGCTGCAGTAACCATTGCTGCAGCAGGTTTTTGAAATAATGCTTTACTCTCATGTCCCTACACTGCTCCATCCCTCCCCCTTCCCCTTGTGCGTTTGCTGGACATTCTGCAACTACACTGTGTATTTGTACTGTACGGTGCACAACACAACTGATGGAGCTGTATGATGCCTTGCCTAAGCCCAGTCAGCTGTCTGTCACTGTCACCTAAGATTTTTGTTTTTTATTCTTTTATTTTTATTTAATTTTATTTATTTTATTTTTTAAGTTGTCCACCCTGTTGTCTTATCACAGTGTGTCCAAAAAATAATGTAACTGAAAAACAAAATCAACAATGTCTTTCCCCAGATTTCCCCACCCAGCACAGGGACAATAACAGCAAGATCAGCAAGCAAATAGGTCCCTAGCTGCCTGTGTCTTGCCTGTCAGTCACATGGAATTTTTATAGTATTTGGGGGACAACCTCCTTCCTCCCTTCTGATCCCCTAGAGTGCCCCCAGACTCCCCTAATACAGAGAACAAATGTCCTACCTAAATGACTCCCTAAACTAAGCTTCAATTCCCCTTTATTCCTCTATCTCTTCTAGTTAAAAAACATGCTGCTCTCTCCTCTCACAAACACAAAATGGCTGCTGTGAGACCTGACAGCCTTTTATATGTCTGTACACAAAATGGCTGCTGTGAGACCTGACACCCTTTTATATGGCTCTAGAAAACTTTTCTTCCCATTGATTTCAATGGGCGGAAAAGGCGGGAAAACTGCACTTTTTGTTGGAAATTTTCCGCCAGGCGGAAAGTGCCATTATTCGCAGATTTCAGTTTGAGGTGAATATTTTCTAACATCTCTAGTCACCAAATAAAAGGCGACGTTTCCATAGTGAACCCCCAATAATTAATCACTGGATCCCTGCTGCTGGCATTTTTCATATAGGGATTATAAAGGGATCATCTTGGATTGGAGGTTATTATCACACTGTAGAAGTTATCTGCTCTTTACCTTTTTTATCATACATTAGTACAGTGGTTCTTAATCTTATTTTGTTCTGGCACCCCTACCAACAAATCTAGATTTTTTTTTCGGCGCTCCCCTAAAATGTAATTGGTATGTCTGTATGTGTCTTATTTATATAGTGCCCTACACAGCGCTTTACAGAAACATTAATAGTTCAATGCAAAAATACAGGACATGGTTAACCCTTTGAATGCCAGAGGGGTACGCAACGCATTGCTTTGCAAAGCCTTGTGTACCCCTCTGGCACTCAAAGGGTTAAAAGCATCAGGCTAAAGTGAGATCACTACATTATTAGCCGGGAGAAAAGTGCAGCATAGGGAAGCCTACATTAGGAAGGGGACTGTACAATCCAATTAGCATACCTCCCAAGTGTTCCTCTTTAGGAGGGACAGTCCCTCTTTTAGACCCAAATCCCTCTGTCCCTCTTTCCCACCCTGATGTCCCTCTTTTTAGGAAATTGGATTGTGTGGTATGTATATAAATGTATTATACTGATCTACAGCAATAAAACTCACATTATTGTTTGTTTAAATATCAGTATATGTGTTTATAAATTAGTCTGTATAAATAAAATATTTTGGTCTTGTTATAAGTAATGTATTTGGTTGTACAAGGAGCTTTCAATAGGTCATGAAATAGCCTAAACATTTTCGGTAATGCCCCACCCAACAGCCACACCCCCTAAAACACAAGTGTCCCTCTTTGGTAATTTGAAATGTTGGGAGGTATGAATTAGTAATCATGACAACATACAGAGACAGTTGGGGAAAATGATAAGTGCAAGTACATTTCAATACTTCAGTAAGAGAAGTGCAGAATGATTTTGATGTGGCATAATAAATGTAATAAAAGTAATATATATAGTAACTCCTAGGCCTCACAATCTGAGCAACAAAAACATATGTTGGTGATAAAAAGTTTCAGAAATATATATTTAAAACTCAACATTCACATATTTTTTCAAAGTCTTCAGAAAAAGCAAGGGGTACCCTAAGAGGGCATCCGTGGCAAAAACCAAAATGCCAAGGCACCCTGGTTGACAACTATGATTTATGGCTGTTGCTATGGGTTATAACCCCCATGGATTTTAGCGGCCTCAGCCATAACAATAGATATCACCAACCGCGTGTCTAGTAGAATGTAAGCCAAACACCAAAGTAGAAATAAATCCTATATAATAATTCACTAAAACGTGTGTAATGGCGCAGTCATGTGCAGTAGAGACTGCTGTGCGTGCTGCAGTCATGCGCAGTAGAGACTGCCCGCGCCATGGCTGATACAGAGCTGGACGATCCTTCGGAGCGTCTAGCTCTGTATCATCCGCGGCGCGGGCAGTATCTACTGCACATGACTGTCCTGCGACCGGCTGGCAGTTGCACTGTGGCCCGTGTACCGGGCTCTTCAACTAGTAAATACATAAATCATACTTTAACCCCTTAACAAGTACTCGATCCGGGAGCCATGACACCATTTTTTTGGGCGCAATGCATTCTGGGATGACAGAGCGGAATGCAGCTGTGGATTTGTGTGACGGTCCTGGCACGTCATGTGTCGCTAAGGTGGTAAATAAAAAGAAAAAAGAAGAAGAATATAAAATAAAGACAGACCAGAGACGATGTCATCTTGCTGTTTCTGTGGAGATAAAATGAAAGACTGTGTTGTGATCCCTGGAAAAAAATGATGGAAGAATAATGGGACAGGCTTTCATTACTGAAAGGATACACAGGATTCTTGTGACAGAAAAAGTTCTGTCATCTTCAAAACAGGAGCAGAACGTGCAACCAGTCACACATTCATCCTGCACTAAATAATCAGACAGCAGTATCTCCAGGATGATATTATGAGTGGACATGGCACAATTCTATACCGCAAAGCACATATAACAAATATCAAAACATCCATTGATTTAAAGTGATGGTAATGCATATTTTGTATATATTGCCTGAGTCTTCTATACTAAAATGAACAAATTGCTCTATGTCCAAGCGCTTACTTCTTTGTAGTTCAAAAGCTATGAAGCACTGAAGATCACTCAGAAGATGCAGTCTGTCCCTTGCTGCAGCCGTCGAGTCACATGACCCAATCTCAGATTCCATGGGAGGCGGCCAGAAAGGGGCGGGCGGTGAAGCTTCAGTGCTACATAACTTTTGAACTAGAAAGAAGTAAGCGCTTAGACATAGCACAATATGTTCCTTTTAATATACAGAAGACTCGGGGAACTAATTTTAAATAGACATTACTATCATTTTAAATTGGGATTATAACTATTTCAATGCTTGACATGTCTCCGTTGCAGGGATCTCCAACCTTTTCTTTAATGGGTGCTACTTTTAATTGATGAAACATGTACTGAGATACTTTAAAACATATATTGAAAATATATGAATTTATAATTGAGAGTATCAAACCATCTTCAAAGCTGTCCTTGCCTTTGCTGTATTCCTTCCCACCCCTTCCAATAACACAGTGCTGCACAGAAAACATGCGACCGTCTTAACAGATCAAGGTATCATTTTTAGCAAATGAAATCCATATTAACTATAGAAGACAAAACATGTGGCTCTCCAGAGAGACACATATTTTCTAATTGATAGTGCCTTCTCATCCTTAACCCTTTGAGTGCCAGCTGCATTGACCTGCCATGCGTTGAGTACCCATCTCACACTCAAAGGGTTAATAACACTATCACATATTACTTTGCATGTTTAAACTTATTAGAATATTTTCTCATTTTAACAAAAGTAACAGAAAGCTGGTAATGTTTGTTATCATGGGTGAGTGAATATGGACTTACACTCTGGCTCTAACCCACTTTGACACCACATATTTCACACAACACTTACTATATGTCATCTTTACAAAGCATAACGGATGATCTGTAAGCAGTAATTATGGCAATGGGATAAATAAACCATAAACATTTTTGTAAATGTATTTTTATAGCGCCAACAGGTGTATCTAGCACTTTAAAATGGTATACATTGTGGTATGATGTCCCTGCCCCGTAGAGCTTGCAATCTAAGTTTAGGATGGGTGATATACAGGTACAAGCAGGCAGAAGAAGAAGTGAAATTTTTGACATATGAGATAATCCTATATAATAATTCGCCAAGATGTTTATCAGAAGCCGTCATGCTCAGTAGAGACTGCCAGAATGCACAGAATGCTGGGAGTTCTGTTCTGGGAGCACGGAATGCTGGGAGTTCTGTGCTGGGAGCACGGAATGCTGGGAGTTCTGTGCTGGGAGCATGGAATGCTGGGAGTTCTGTTCTGGGAGCACGGAATGCTGGGAGTTCTGTGCTGGGAGCATTTCGTGCTTTCAGTAGTCTCTACAGTGCATGGCTGTGTCGGTAGCAGGACGCAGAGCAGGACTGGCCTCTTAACCCTCTGAGTGCCAAAGGGTTAACATCGCCTGGACCTTGGCCCGTGTACAAAGACTTTTACACTAGTGTTTCCATATCACGGTAGTGCTACATTTAAAAGGTGCTCTTTTAGCTTGGACTTGAAGTTGTTGAGGGTCAAGGTTTGGTGAATGCTGGGTGGTAGGAAGTTCCAGAGGTAGGGGGCAGCAAGGGAAAAGCCTTCAGTCGTGAAACAGTGATAGTGGTTTAAGGGGCAGAGAGTCACCCACCATGTGTGCTGCGTAGTGGACGTGCAGGAATATGGCGGGATATGAAAGATGAAATATAAGGTGGGGATAAGTGTTGGAGAGCCTTGAAGGTAATGAGGAGTAATTTTGAATGTAATACGTTGCTTTATGGGAAACCATGACAGTGATTTTAAAGGTGTAGGGGTGAGTACTGTTCTGGAGGAGAGGAGAGTATTCTGGTGGACAAATTAAGAACTGATTGGAGAGGAGCAATATGGCTTACAGGCAGACCATTAAGTAAAGAGTTGCAGTAGTTCAGGTGAGGACTCTGTCTGCATTGGTGTGAGGCCTGTATCTTCATTATGCTCAACTCTCTGATTGGATACTGCTGGGTACCACAGATACAATCTATGTCCATATTGGCTTCAGCCAGTTGGGAACCAGATTTGAACCACTGGACCTGTCTCTGACAGACCAGATAGCTTGATACCGGATTGGCCTGAAGAAAGCTACTTATTGGTAGCCAAAGAGATACCAGTAGCTCCCAAGCTACTTGTTGAAGACTCCTGCTCTACTGCATTTGTCTCTGGCATTCAAGGGGTTAGACATCCCATTTCAATCAAAGTGAATTGTTATTTGCCCCGATGGTGTGGTAAAATAATTTCGTTTCAGTGGGATTTCCTTTAACCCCTTTGACTGCCAACTGCAGAGCAATGGCTTGTGCACCTTCACTCGAAGCAATAAGGGACACACTTTTCTTCTCCAAAACCATAATGCTGCTCAGTTCCTTTGAATTAAAATGTCCAGTTATCCAATTCATGTGCCCTCACTCAAATGAACATTTAACCATTAAATGCTTCTAATGTTACATGGATCCACTTCTCGTTTCTCAAACTATCATAATGTTTAATGTTTCTACTCATTGCATGTATATTTATCTACAGTCATCACAGGTGCTGTATGTCTAAGAAAATTAATTCTTGGTCTCAAATTTGTATTTTTGTTCTTTAAGTAATTGTAGCTTCTGACTCTCTGGATGTTTGTTAATGAGCTCTAAGCTGAACCACATTCTTATATTGGCTAAAGCCAATCATTTTTTTTTTCTTTCTTCTCTTGTCCTTGAAATACCACAAGAGCAGCAGTTTTTATACAATTTCAACTGAGAAGAGTAGGATCAGCTGACCCAAAAATGTCTAGAGGAGAAATACCATCATACTTATTTTTAACATACTAATGTTCTATGGAAACATAACATGGGCGAAATAAATTTTTTGAATAAGACAACTTGATAAAGAGGTGGTTTACCACAAAACATGTAGTCTTTTTTATACCACATATTTTTTATAGATTTTATTTTCAACATTAATGTTGTTTATTTTAATTTGACATATGTTAAAAAACATTTTGGATACCAGGAGTGTGGATGGTTTTTGGAGCAGAAGTGAGTGGAGCAGTTGACTGTGTGGCACCGAGTGGGGACCACCATAACTATACTCCAGTTTTTGTAATGAATTACCTGGTATCTTACTGATTCTCCGCTGGTGGGAGTTTCTTATGAAACTCTGCCCACTTCCCCTCCTTCCATCCTGTTCCTCCTACTTCTTGCCCACTTCTCCTTCTTCCCACCCTGTTCTGCCCACTTCCCACCCACTATGTCACAGCCTGTTAAGCCCCACCTCTCTGTGATGCAAATCACATCATTTAAATCCTCCCAATGGCATCACATGAGTCACCTCTGGGGACTGTAGAAGACAATGAGGAAGATTCAGTAAGTGGTGAAAAAGAGGTGATATAGTAGAGATGACTTCTCCAGTGATTTCACTTCTCTAATTCATATGTTATTCTATTCTATTCACTAAGATCTCCAAAGCTGAAGAAATCTTAGTGAATAGGCTCCATAGAATAACATAGGAATTTGAGAAGTTATAAACTGGAGAAGTTATCTCCACTTTATCACCTCTTTATCACCACTTAGTGAATCTCCCCCAGAATTCCCAGGGATGATCATAACCACATGAGCAGGTGTCTGGTTCAGAACCAGAAGGACTGGGATTGGCAAGAATAGGTGTAGTGAAAAAGTAGGTTGTTTCTTATTCTGCTTAACCCTTAAAGGATCAGAGAGGTTTTCAATGAATTGCATTGAACGCCCCTCTGGTCATTAAAGGGTTAAAGTACCAGTAACACCAGCTAATAAAAAAAACTGCAAAATCAGGGACATATAACATTTGGCATTGATTTAAAGCGGAACTACCACCCCTGTTCAAATTTGGCCCAAATAAATACCCATCTGGTGACTACCTGCTCATTAGTGCTAGTCACCAGAATTATTACCTTGTAATAATGAATTCTATACTGCTACCGGACTGACAGCCAGGAAACAGCGCAGACATCTTTCCATAGTGACATCTGCGAGCCTGCTGGGACTGACAGCGCTACTGAGCAGCTAGTCGCCAGATGGGTATTTATTTGGGCCAAATTTGAACAGGGGTGGTAGTTCCATTTTAAATAGGCTTTTAAAGTGATAGTAAAATCCCCCAAAAAAGTATCCTCTAAATGGTAGCTGCAATAAAAAAACACTTAATGCGCTTAATCCTTTCTCTCAAACCGTTATGGTTTGAAAAATGTAATAAAATAAAGACCTTCGCTCCCTCCCCTTTCTGCCTGGCGAGCTGTAAAGCTGTCAGAGGCAGAATCCGGTCACCCGACTGTAGGCGGCTCTTCAGGAGAGCTGACATCGGGATATCTAACTATAATTACTTCATCGGTATGGTCTATGTGTCTGGCTTGCAAGAACACATTGTCGACCATTCTGATGAAGTAATTATAGTTAGATATGTAGATGACAGCGCTCCTGAAGAGCTGCCATCTGGTCCCGGAAGCAGGATCTCATGACGTCCACTATACAGCGGACACATGAGAAGGGGGAGGGAGCGGAGGTCTTTATTTTCTTACATCTCTCAAATCATAACGGATTAAACGCATTAAAGGGACAGTAATACTTAAAATGTAAAAAAAAATATTTTGTAGGGTTTATCCCCCTGAGTAAAACAAGAGTACTCCCACTGCTGAAAGGTGTTTCATTCAAAAGTTATTATTTTTCAAAGTTGAATTTTTTAGGTGCAATATCACAGTGGCCTGAAACTGTACAGTGGCGCTGTTGCTACACGATCCTATGGACAGCTCTGGTCCCGGGACCATAAATCTCCATAGGATGGTGTAGCAAAAATTCAAATTTGAAAATTAATAACTTTTGAATGAAACACCTTTCAGCAGTGGGAGTGCCCTTGTTTTACTCAGGGGGATAAACTCTACAACATATATTTTTTTTACATTTTAAGTATTACTATCCCTTTAAATGTTTTTTTTTATTGCAGCTACCATTTAGAGGATACTTTTCTTGGGACATTGCAATCCCTTTAACCTTTCAGTGTATTGTCTTACATAGAGCTGGACACGTGTCTACCAATTTACTCTACAAAAGCTCCATGAAAATCGATGGCAGTTCTGAGAATGATAACTTAACCCTTATGGTACAGTTGGTTTGCTCCATATTTCTTCCAGCTCTCTTTAGTACATGAGCCTGTTTTGCACCCTCCTTCTCTCTGTGCATGGGGTGTGTTTGTGGGAGAGGTGCTAATCACAGTCTGACCATTTTGTACTTCTTGTTCCCCAATGGTTAGAAAATAAAACAGAACACAATGCACCAAATACTTTACCACCAAGAGACCGTTCTGTGTCTGACCACATGAACATGCCCATTGGTTTACCTCATGGATGTCAAATTCGACATACTTCTATATGGACAAAAATAACGCCTAGCTTGGATGAATTCTTTTTTAAAAACACAACTTTATCAAAAGACTAAGGGCTCGATTCAGTTGTCCCCGTTAGGCCAAAAAAACCTACCGCATTTTTTCACGCACTGTAAGCCATTCATTTATCTGTGCTGTGAAAAACGTGCCGGCAAAAAAACCTTTGTCGGGCGATAAAGTTAGAAAGGTTTTGGCCCATTGAAAAATGAAACAAACGCCATAAATTGCAATTCAATAGACTATGTTATTAGACCATAAGGTCTGATAAGGGACTCACTTTAGTGCCCTAACGCAGGAAATTTAAGTTTTCTCAGACTGAAGCCCCATATCAGACCTATTGAAAGCAGAAAAAAACAACAAAGTCCCCAGCGGATGTGTTTATATGGGGACCTAAGCCCCATATCAGTACTTCCAAGTGCCTAAATAGTGTTCGGTGTTTGTAGAATTAACCCTATGAGTGCCATCGGGGTATAATTACCCTGCCGGCACTAATAGGGTTAACCCAACTAAAATTACAAAGAAACTGGGAGTGGGATTTGGCCAAGGTGGGACCAGCACTGGTGGCGGCATCGACTAGACACCAAATGATACAGCTTAATATTTTACACAGGATTTACTATACGCCGGTCAGGCTGCATAGGATGAGGAGTTCTAATACTGACTATTGCCTTAGATGTGATAGTGTTCATGGCACATACTTTCATATGATTTGGGAATGTCATGGAGTCAGGGTATTCTGGAGAGAAGTAATGCGTATTGTAGCCCTAGTGTTGAAGAGACCTGTTCCTGTGACTCCAAAGCTTTGTTTATTATCTATCTTTCCCAACGAGCTTGAGGATGCAACCAGTGAGCTCTTGGTGATGGCAAGAAAGGTGGTGGCTTTGAACTGGATGTTGAGCAGAGCTCCTAATTGTAGGGCATGGATAAACCTAGTTTTACAGTGCGTTCCACATTATAAACTGGTTTATTTACACCGGGGTAACCCAAACAAGTTTGATAAGATCTGGGGTAGATGGCAGAATTGGTGGACGAATGGAGCAGATGCTATTGTGGCACCTGATGATATACATCTTACTGGTGCTGTTTGATTAAGGTCATGACCGCTTCCTGAATTGTTGGCTGAGATGAATAATTGAAGATGTACTTTATAGAAAAAATTTGCGGTATACAGGGGACATATATAAATTAAAAAAACAAAAAAAAAAAAAACAAAAAAAAAACACTATCTATGAACCGTGTCCATGCTGAGACCTTACGAAATTACTGGCTGTTGGGCGGGTGGGGTGGTGGTGCTGCGGGCTCGGGAGGGAGAGGAATCTGGGAACAGGGGTATAGTGAGATTTAGGTTAGGTTAGATTTTAGAAGTTTGTGTTGTTGGAGGTTAAAATAATAATAAAACCTTCAGGTTGGCTCTGTACACCCTAATGATATGCATATGTTCTTTTCATTGATACAAATTACTATATACGCTTGCTGTACTTGGATGTTATTACAGGCACTTTTCTGTATTTAAGATGTGTCTGGAGTGATCTCATAATAAAATCTATTAAAAAAAATTAGAAAGAAACATCCCATTAAAAGTAACACACCATTAATCCTGATGTCCAGCGGAGTCCTGGTCAACTACTGTTCATCTTCTTTCTTCTCCTCTCTTTCATCTTCTTTCTTCTCGTCTATTAAGAACTGATGGTTAGCTTATCTGTGTTACACTTACCTGTCATCCACTGTCTGTCTCCTATATTCTCTTCTTTCATATGTCCTGTATCTTCTTTCTTGTCTTCTCTTCTTTCTTTTTGTCTTCTGCTGTAAAGAAACCAGAAAAGTATAAATAAATGTTTTGCTCAAATATCCCTCACACTCATACATAGTTTAACCCCTTGAGTGCCAGTGAGGTACTTGGGGCTCAAAGGGTTAAAGATGTATGAGTGTGCTGGTGAAGATAAATAAAGATGCCTCCACATTGTTTAAAAAAATGGCTCCACGTTGTTTAAAAGAATGCCCCAATATTTGTAGAAAATAAACTCATACTTTGTTATTTCTCCACCGCTGTGTGTGGCAGTAGAGGTGGCAGAGTAATGAATATGCACAGAACCCCCCCGTTCTTCCCTCCCGGGTCGATGCCATTTCACACTGAGGGAATCTGAACAGAGACTGCCTTTATATATATGGACAGTCTCTGTTCAAATTCCCTCACAGCCATTGGCTGAGATGTGCTTATTCACATCCCAGCCAATCAGTTTCAAGCACCGCTACTCGTGAGGGAATTTGAACAGAGACTGCCCATATATAAAGGCAGTATCTGTTCAAATTCCCCCAGTGTGGAACAGGCATCGGCCCAGAAGGACGGGGACCCTGTGCACATTAATTTCTCATCCACCACCGCCTCTATGGCCACACACAGTGGTGGAGAAATAGGAAAGTAGCCAATACTTAATACATTATATAAACACAATGTCTACTCACCACGGCTCAAAGCAATTGTGGATCCAGAGCAATTCCCCACAATCCTGGCCAGGAATTTCGACAAATGGGATGACACTGGAGGGGAGTGCTGCCACAGATCCACCGATCATCAGCAGCCAGAGAGGACCCAATAAACGTGTTGAATAAAATCAATTTATTGCTTCAAATAATATCATCTTCTCAGATAGAAACTACATGTACAAACACAGAAACTATACACGGTATAACATCAGGAACACAAAATGCCTAATGTGTTTCGTGAGAGTATCACATAATCATAGGCTCAAGTGGTAATACTCTCATGAAATGCGTTAGGTGGTTCCTGTTCCTGATGTTATACCGTATACAGTTTCTGTGTTTGGGCATGTAATTTCTATTTGAGAAGATGATTTTATTTGAAGCAATAATTGATTTTATTCAACACGTTTATTGGGTCCTCTCTGGCTGCTGATGATCGATGGCTCCATGGCAGCACCCCCCCCCCCCCCAGTGTCATCCAATTCTCGGTTAAATCAACAACATTAAGAAAAATAATCCAGCCAATCAAAGATCACTAGATACCCAAAACACCTCTCTGTATGGTGTCAAGAAAAATAATATGCATACGTGGTTTTAAAAAAATAACATCTCTATTTACCCAAAATACAACAATATATGATTTTCAAGAAAAATAATTCAGCAACTCAAAATATACCATTAAGAAAAGATACTCAGCTTCCCAAAATATCACTGTTTATCAAAGAGATCTCAGTATATGGTATACAAAAAACAACAACACTGCTCGTAAGATCCCAAAAGACCTCAGTATATGTGTTGAAGAAAAATAGCCCAACCACTCAAAATATTTCTTGTTACCCAAACAACCCAGTATATGGTTTTCAAGAAAAACAACCCAACCACTCAAAAGAGCTCTGTTTCACCAACATATCTCAATATATGGTTTTATAGAAATCTAACAAACCTACTTAAAAGATGCCTAGTTAAAATAACCTAACCAATGAAGATCCCTAGAATCCAAACAACCTTGTGTGTTGAGTTTGTTAAGGGAACCTAGGAAGCCTAGAGGTGCCTGAGATTTGAATCTAGCTATTGGAATCTATCCTTGGAATAAGTGTGCTTTATTGTGCCTAACAGAAGGAATTACCTAAGCAAATGCCTTTTATAAATAGGTAGTTATATCTACTTAATATTTAGATTTTTTTTCCTTAACTGTGCTATGGTCCACATCTAAGAGAGCTTCTGGTAATGGTACAAAAGGTTTTGGCCTTAATGTAGATGGCAGAGTGGCCCACTAATGATATTAACTGTGTTAATATAGTCACCTTGAGTGTTTCACATTATATATTGTTATATATGCACAGAGGATTCCCCCCGTTGTTTCACGAGATGTAGGACTCATGGCTTGACAATAACACACATGTTCCTCAATATTAGTTAGTACTCATTCATTGGTGAAGCAATTTCAATCTCATTCTCTATTTCAATGTCAATTTCAAGGTCAAGCTCATTCTCAGTTTCAATCTCAATGTCAATTTCAAGTTTCATTTCAATCTCACCCCCATTCTCATTTTGTATTCTTACTGTTTTAGTACAGCATACATAGCAACATTTGAGATGAGTTTGGTTCTCTTGGGGAGTGGAGATGCTCAGTTTGCAGGTTTGAGAAGTGGTATGAGTTTTTCATATAGGTGAGTGATAGCTAGGGGGAAGTATATTGGACATTTTCTGGACTGTTTCTTTGATATGCTGTAACACATACATATGCATATATCAATGTGTTCCATAATCAGCATTCTCGTTATGGAAGTTGTATCTGTTGACTGAATAGTTTTCATGCCAGTGTTGTCCTCAATAAAAACATTTTTCAAAAATTCCCACAAAAAGTTGAGTTCAATGGAGTTTTTAACCTTTGAATTCCAGTGAGATATGCAAAACATTGCTTCTCAATGTGAAGCAATGTGTTCCATACCCCTCTGGCACTCAAGGTTTAAGTCAATAGGATTTCTTTATTTCTACCCTGTGGTTTCATTACTTTGCCCCAGAATTATTCCACGTTTTCTAGACAAAATGTGCAATTCTGAAGCAAACCATCTGGGGAGACTGAGCTTTCCATTGCTTTAAATTTGTCTTTTAAGCTTGTAAATGGTAGGGAGTTGTTCAATACATTGTTTTACAATCAGAAAAGAAGAAAAGAAAGGAGGTACTCATGGGATTAATAAGCTGTTGAACGGTTGTTCAAATTTAAATATTAAAAATGAACTAACGTATTCATGGCCACATTACGAATACTTGTGGCTTGATGGACTCCACAACAGCAGCTCCCTTATGAACCATCTTCAAAAGAGGGAGGAAAAAGCACAGAAAAATGAAGGACACAAAAGAGGGGCGTTTTTTACACAGAACAGATTCTTGATATCCTGTGTAATAATTTGCTAATGTATGTTTGTTAGAAGCTGTTATGCGCAGTATAGATGGCTGTGCGTGCTGCAGTCTTGTGCAGTACAGACTGCCCGCGCCGTGGCTGATAACAGAGCAGGGTGCTCCGAATTCAGACTGTAGTCTTCTCTGCGTACCTAAGGTGCACAGAGAGGACTACGGTCTGAATTCGGAGCACCCCGCTCTGTTATCAGCCACGGTGCAGGCAGTGTCTACTATGCATAACTGCACCGCAGCCATTGCTGCCTGGCTCTGTGGCTTGTGTACACGGGCTGTTCAACTAGTTTTAAAATAATTGAATTACTCACAATTATGAGAGTTCTGTTTGTATTCAAAACAACCGGTTTAGAGCAACAGGGGATTCATCAACCTGCCCCTGTACAGGCATCCACACATCTCACTTCCTGTCTTTTGTCCTTTAGTTATCATAACCAACAATCCATGTTCAAAAAGTATACTTTGTTTATAATCCTATATAATAATAATTAGCTAGCATGTTTGTCAGAAGCCGTTATGCGCAGTAGAGACTGCCCAAATGCACAGAATGCTGGGAGTTCTATGCTGGGAGCATTCTGTGCTTTCGGGCAGTCTCTACAGTACATGACTGCATCGGCTGCAGGACGCAGAGAAGGACCAGCCTCTTAACCCTTTGAGTGCTACAGGAGTATGCAACGCATTGCAAATCAATGTGTTGCGTATCCCTCTGGCACTGAAAGGGTTAACATCACCTGGACCTTGGCCTGTGTACACGGGCTTTTACACTAGTATCAATTAAAACAATAAAACACACCAACGCGTTTCTGGATCATAAATCTGTTTTACAGGGTGTTGGAATCTATAGATTGATGAATCCCCTGTTTCTTTGAACCGGTTGTTTTGAATACAACCGGAATTCTCATAATTGTGAGAAATTCGATTATTTGAAAATATCAAGAATCTGCACTATGTAAAAAGCTCCCCTTTTTTTGTGTTATTCGTTTTTCTATGCTTTTTCCTCCTTCTTTTGAATGTGGATGATAAGGGAGCTACTGTTCTGGAATCCATCCGTGTCGGGGTAGTGTAATATCTCCCACTTACGTTTACTTGTTCTAAAATTATATTTTATTTATAATATCAATTAAAACAATAAAACACAACAACGTGTTTTTGGATCCAAATTCCTTTCTTCAGGGTGTTGGAACCTATAGATTGATGAATCCCCTGTTGCTCTGAACAGGTTGTTTTGAATACAACCAGAACTCTCATAATTGTGGGTAATTTGATTATTTGAAAATATTGAGAATCTGTTCAATATAAAAAGCGCCCCCTTTTTTGTGTTCTTCATTGTTTTACAATGCACTTGAGACCCGTCAAGGTATTAAAGCCCCATTTAAATCAATGTTCTTTTTTCCCCTCCCCTATGCTACAGTTAGTTTATCCCACAAATTACTCAATTTTTCTTTTGAACATACGACCTTAATTTGTTTTTCTGCAGTCGTAATGAAGTAAAATAAAACCAGTGTTAGTCCTCTTTATGGTAACCCTGTATATTATTATTATTATTATTATTATTATATATTTATAGCACCAACATATTCTGCAGAGCTGCACAATAGTTCATAGACATACAGAGATATTAAATAGCACAAATGAAACATAGAAAGGTTCAGAGGGTCTTGCTCATGGGAGCTTACACTCTAGAGAATACAAAGCTCTTTCAGTTTGACTTGCTCTTGTTTGTGAGCTTGTGTGTCAATTTCTCTAAACAAAAGCTGTGCTTGTATATCCAAAATCTATATTTTTAGCTGCACTTAATACACAAGGGAACTCTTCTTAACAAAATGTTAATATTAGATCACAATAAGCTTTCCCCTTCCATACTGCAGAGACCTCTAAGATATTGCCACAGATTGTTCCAAAAGATGTCTCCAATACAGATGTGCTGAAGATCCGATTATCTCCTTGTGGGAATTTTTTTTTTTAACGTTTTCAAATGCTTTATTGAAAAAAGAGCATGAACAATAACAGAAATGAACGCCACCATGGCGTGCAATATATAGGAAACATACAAGGTACATAAAGTTCAATGCAATCTTAAGCATATTGCCAACAACATGAAAGAAGGAAACCTCAGAGAAGGCTGTATGGAAACAGCACGCATTGGACAACGTTCAATGGTATAGAGGGAGAGAAAGGGAAAGAAAGAAAAGAAGAAAGAAGAAGAATAAGAGAGATGGAGGTAAGAGGGACAGAGGGGGAGTTGAGGGGAGAAAGGGAAGCTGCTATGAGAGTATGCACCTAGGAACAGAACACAAGTCATGAGTCATGTCCTGGGGATTTAGACGGACAAAAGTCGGGCCAAAGTCAGAAGGGGCAAGTAGCAAAAAAATCATCAATTGCATTTGGATCTCCACCCTTGACAGTAATATGTATCCTCAACATAGATATATGCTGTATAACTCCCATTGCCCATTCTGAGAAGGTAGGGGGGGCGACATCCTTCCAGTGACGAGGAATTAGAGTTTTAGCGACCAGAAGCATGGTCAGTAGAATAGATTTCTGTAAATACGGAAGTCTAGAGAGTTTTAGGAAAAACAATGACTGCCAGATATCGTGAGAGAGGACAATACCTAGACTTTTCATAATGGAATCCAAGCATTCTGTCCAGATTGGTTTAATTTTTGTACACATCCACCAGATATGCGAGAAAGTGTCTTTATTGCATCTCCAACAAGTCGGACTGATCGATAAGGATATAGAGTGGAGTCTAGAAGGGGTCAAGTACCATCTGGAGAGAAATTATAGTAAGATTCCAGTGCAGATGCAGAGATCGATGCAGAGGCCGCCTCCCTCCAGATGGAGTCCCAATCATCTATCGTTAAGGGCGTGCCTAATTCCCTTTCCCAGGCTGTGGCATATTGTGGTCTGGAGGAGGGATGTACAGAGGAAAGAATAGCATAGATCTTCCCCAACATACCAGAAGGCTTTTTAGGAGCCAACAGAAGAGATTCAAATTTAGTAGGCCGGGAAGTCCAGACTAACCGCAAAGACGGTTGTTCTAAATAATGTTTGATACGTAGAAATCTCCATAGTTCAGAGATCGGTAGGTTGTAAGCATCTTTGAGGTCATCAAAGTGACGGATTACGCCATCACAAGTCAAATCTGTAATATGCAAAGGATTCCTTGTGGGAATTTTAACACAAAAGGGTCTATAACCCCCTTCCTGCTGAAATTACTGCATGGAGAAAATAACTGAGAATTCCAGCTTTCCCGTATGACATTCTCACAATGATATCCTGAATTGCAAACATACATGTCATCACGCATACATGCACATTCACACATTAGTTCACTCCAGTGCACATTACAGAAGAAGGTGTTGGAAAGAGGCTTCCAGTAAGAACTCTCTGTTTTCTGCAGATTTCTACCTATTGTGGAAAATTTCACACATCCCTACTCTCTAATATCCAAGGGGTTAATACTAAAAAGTCAGGTAAGTGAACTCATGCACAAATTGGATTTGATAATAAATCCCTTGTATGCACCATATATCCAATACATCTAATGACTGAAACTGGGTGAACACCTTTCTTCCCTTCTCAATGGAATTGCCAATTAATGGGAGACATTTTTTGCCTTTCCCAGAAGCTAATGCAAAAATCTACAGAACGGTATGGGCAGAATGTGTAAATCATTGATTTCAATGGGCTTAACCCCTTAAGGAACGGCCGCGTACGCATGTGCGATCACTTAAGGACCAGGGACCATTTTTTTTTTCGGATTCCTATTGCGGACTCCCCGAACGCCATGCAGCCGCGCGGGGATCCCAGAATTCCATAACGGTCCAGGACCATCATGGGTTCTTAAGGGTATAGCAACCCATGACGGTCCAGGACCATCATGGGTCCTTAAGGGGTTAACCTTATGACACATACACGTTTCATCACTCATGCTAACACCTACCCATATAAGTCATCATGTACACACAAACACATGCACATACACACCTTCCTAACATCACCAGGCCTATAGATTTAATGGTGAGTTATCAAAAAGAAGATACCAAAGACTATATGCAAGATGTAGGCAGAAACACTTGGCTTTTAGGCCACTCCATCAAGCCACTAATCTACTGTTGTATTTTACAATAAAAAATAGAAGCATTAAAATAAAAAAAAAACAAAGAAACAAACCATCAGTACCTTATATTTTTAATTCAAAAATTTAGTCTTCAGGCCAGCCTAATTGGCCATATTTTAAAGAAACACCAATAATGCAAATTAAATTCTAGTATACAGTTTTCATATCACCTGTTATAGAAAGCATCTGTAAAAATGTGTTATTTTGAGTCAGATCCCTAAAATTGAATCCTAACCTTTCATTTGAATGCATGTGTACACCTTACTATATGGATACCACTTGGTTAATTGTGTTTCTGCAGTTTGTAATGAGAGACAAGTCCTAATACATTTATTTCATTATGATTACTACCCACCACTCTTGCATGCAGAATGGCTATCACCTTATCTCAGATCACGTAAAGACAATACAGCAATATCATACATACATACATACATACATACATCATTTGTGAGACTCATATCAAGATTGATATAGTAATGTGAGTTGGGCAGCCTGAAAAAGGGAGGTTAGGTATGTAAAACTAGGTTTTTTTTGTTTGTTTGTTTTATTTATTTTTTTACATATGCTAGCATGATGTACAAGGGATATAAATGTATATAACCACAGATAATTTTTAAGTATATCCCTGATTTGTACTAGTAGACCCTTCACAAGGTCTGATTGGATGTAGGCTTATCCTAAAACATGAGTAAGGAGCTTTCATCACTCCAGCTACTGAAGATTTCAAATCTTATCATCCCCAGCTGACTAGAGATGATTGGAGTTGTAGACCCTGATAGCCAAAGTGTCAAAGGTTCTATCCTCCTGCCTTAAAACCTTATGTGTTTGCATGTCCTGGCAACTGATGGTGAGAATCATTGACTTAATTAGAGACAATTCTACAAGCCATACATTCTTGGGATCAAAACATTTTCTTATCCATGTCCATATCCATGAGTCCCCATATTCCAAATGAAAAATAGTCTTAAATGAGCAGCAAACTTTTTTTAAACACTATGGGAGTTGTGCACTAAGGTGTGATAAACAGGTGATAAAATGGAGATGACTTCTCCAGTGATATCACTTCTCCAGTTCCTAAAGATAGGAACTGGAGAAGAGACATCACTGGAGAAGATATATCCAGTTTATCACCTCTTTGTCGTGCCTTAGTGGATAACCCCCTATATGTTTTAAGTTTTTACTGTTGAGTAAAGCATGGGTACACCTACCACTGGCAGTTGTTTTATTCAAATGTTATAACAGTTCAGATTGTCAGGAAGTGAATTACAGTGTGATTACTTCCTGAAAGCTCAAAATGATAACATAATGCAGCAGTTTTTATCAAATTTTATGGAGCACTGTTTGTCAGTGACTTTACTCTCCCAAAGAATGCAACATAATAAATTAGTTAAAATGTAAAAACAAAACAAAACAATAATTTAAACTGCAATAAATCTGCAAAGATGCATCCCACAGCAGAAGTAGTTCATGTTTTTTTACTCAACAGGAAAAACACTACAATACGTGTTAAATTGTTTCATTCAAAAAGTTTACTGCTCCTTTAAAAGATCATGTTCACAGCAAAATTATCTAAATAACACAAAGCGCTAGAATGCGTCGCTCCCTGTGTGTGTAACCACACATGCGCAGTAGAGAAGGATGCAGTCATGTGCTGGGCTGCAATCAGAGACTTTGCTGGTCCGGAGCAGGGGGATCAGAACAGTCCAGCGCCCCCAGCTCTGGAGCAGCAGCCGGGGACACTGGTGCCAATTTGGCCCATGTACACAGGACTTGAGTACTAGTATATATATATATATATATATATATTTATACTAGTTGAACAGCCCGTTACACGGGCCACAGTGCCACTGCCACCTGGTTGCGGGGCAGTCACGCGCAGTAGAGACTGCCCCCTCCACGGCTGATACACGCAGCAGTGTCTACTGAGCATGTCGCAGCATTACACACGATTTAGCAAATTATTATATAGGATATATATATATATATATATATATATATATATATATATATATATATATATATAAACAGATTTTCGAAGAGATAAAGGAAATTTTGTCACTAGTTAATGTCATGATAGGCGGTTTTACAGAAACATGATCATGGCCAAATATTTTTGTTATTGCGTCCAAAAGAAAAATGGAGTAATCATGTAGGAAACCAAATGAATTAAGTTTTAACCCATCACAATGCATTGGAGACCTCTCTAGCAATCAAGAGGGTTAAAATACTTTGTTTAAGTCAATGGGAATTTGGAAATTTTAAAATTGTTCCTATGATGCAGCTGGTCCCCCCCAGAACTGTATCACTTGTTTGTATCCATGTGACCTAGAATTCCAGTTCTACATAGGGCCCTTAGACCCATATCTTACACACACATTAAAAATAGCCAAAAAACAAGGGAAATGGACATAGAACAGAAGAAAAAAAAATATAATTTCATTGTTCTCTTAATGGACTGGGCATAGGTTTTTGGAGCAGCATAAAAGGTCCTTCTGAAGAATCTGAAAAGGTTTTAGGATTTTAACATTGTAATTTCAGCATTCTTTCCACAATAAAATAAATGAGGGATGCGTTCTGCAAGCGGATAGCCAAGAGGACCGGATCCAAGTCATGCCCAGCTTCTAGACTGGAATCGAGCAATTATATTGTACTTTGTATGCACGTAGCTGGTTTTATAACATCCAGACCGAGGTTCTGGTTTTCTTTCCAATGATTCATAAAGGAGAATTAACACCTTCTAACAATAAATCCCCATTTCCCAAAAAATCCAAAAAGCCCCTCAGAATTTACCCTTGTGCTTTTGTTCAAGAGATAGATCTTCATCAGGGGTGTCAGGTCCATGGAGGTGGACATGACAGTTATGTTATACAGAAGCAAGCAGGGATAGATTTAAATTCCAAGCACCCCTAGGCAATGACCTTTAACCCCCGCCCATAGACCAACCCAGTCCTCACATGATCCCACCCACAATGCTGTTGGCTGTTTCCTGGCACGGAAAATGCCATTGGCTTATAACAAGCAAGAATGAAAAAAGCTTTAACCCATTGATTGCTAGAGAGATCTCCAAAGCACTCTTTTTGCATTCAAGGGGTTAATAATAGCCTGTAAAGGAGTATATAACCTGGTTCCGGGACATTGAAATTGCTCAGACCACACCCCCATTCAAAATGTGGGTGTGGCCAGCACAGCTAAGGTGCCAGTCAAAATGTGGAGCTCTGCGAAATTTCACTCCCAAGTTAACTGGGCACACAGCATTCACATGTTAAAACTTCACTTTTAATAAAACTTCATAAAAGACTCCAACTTTTCAGTCCACAACAGGGACTTTTATCAGGGACTACCATATCATCTCTGACGAAAGTTCCTGTTGTGGACTGAAACGTTGGAGTCTTTTATGAAGTTTTATTAAAAGTGAAGTTTTAACATTTGAATGCTGTGTGCCCGGTTAACTTGGGAGTGAGATTTGGGTTTATATGAGCCAGGAGCACCGGCGCAAGCTTTGATGAAGTGTGTGCTGTAACAATTGAGGAGTGAGCTCTAAGAAATTGCCTAGTCTGTCTACTGGAAAATCTGGCCCTGGAACCAGACAGAGTGCATGAGATTGCTTACCCCTTTAAGCACCAAAAGGGATGCACTAAACATCATGAAGGGTTAAGAATACAATGCTCAGTGAGCAGCCTCTGGTTTTGCTACCAACTATCATGTCTGCCTCCACTCACACGATATCCTGCACTGGTTAAAGATTTTATCTCTTGAATAAAGGCACAAGGAAATAAATGGGGGTCATTATGGTTTTCTGTTCATAGTAAGGAAAGTAAGGGTTTATAGGAGGAGTTAGTTTTCCTTTAACAGATTTAAAGGTGCAGTAATCACATTTTAATGAAAAAAATGTTATATGGTGTTCTGACCGAGTAAAACAAAGACACGTCAACTAAAGGGTGATTTCTCATTTAAATGTTATTACAACTCAGACTTTTCTTTTTTTAACAAACTGTAGCAGCAATGCCATCTAGTGTTTACAAAAGGCATTTTTTTTAATAGTTCAAATAAACAAGAGAGGAGAAACAAAAGGGGTGCGCCTTGTGCAAATATCACACAGACAAACTATGAACCTCCTCCAGTAACATCTGGTAGTGAAAAACACTTTGGTGTGATATTACGATCTTTAATCTTTAATATCATAGGTCATCAGGATGAACATCAAACATCAGAGATTCAGGGCTGCTCATTTAAGCATTAAACCACGGCACATTTTTTTCCCCATAGAAGTGTTCAGTGATCACAGCATAACTTGTAGCCAAAAATGTGATCACAAACACGTCTATGACATGCCAGGACCAACATTGGTTCTTAACTCCCAGACAGCCGCGACAATTCTGGCATCGCATTGGGCATTAAGGGGTTAAACTCTCTAGCTACAAACAATCAGGTATATAAAAAAGAAAAACACATACAAAGTTCCAAGTAGTGCAATACTGTAATAATATAAATAAATTGTTGTCACTGATGGCAAGCAAAGACAGGAGTCAGACAGTATAGTAAAAATCCCATTTATTAGAATGATAACGGTAATGAAATATAACAAGCAGAGAGTGACAAGAGAAGCTAGAGACTCTATCAACAACAGGAGTTGCCAAAGGTCAACCACAACTGCTAGAGACTAGGCTGGAGCCAACTGGTATTCTCAATCATCCTGGGAGGAACACAGAACAGACCCTACGGTCTCCCAAAAAGGATCACAACTAGGGAGACTCTTGACTCACGCCTGTAGTATGTCAGAAGAGGCCACTCTCCCAAAGGATGGCAACAAGGGAGACTACTGACTCACGCCTGCAGTCAGTAAGGCTGGAGTCCACTAGAGCCACAGGTCTGCACCTGATAGGACGTCTGCTGGTAAAGGAACAATACAGAAGGGTAGTCAGACAGAGCCACAGGTCAGCACTAGACTGGGTAGTTAGACAAGCCAGGGTCATACACGGAGCGGGTAGTCAGCCAGAGCCACAGGTCTGCACCAGATAGGATGTCCACTAGTCAGGAGGCAACACAGAGGAGATAGCTGGACAGAGCCCCAGGTCAGCACTAGATTGGATGTCCAATAATAGTAGGCAACACTGGGAGTATAGTTGGAGAGAGCCCCAGGTCAGCACCAGATTGGATAGTCAGACAGGCCAGGGTCATACACGGAGCGGGTAGTCAGACAGAGCTACAGGTCTGCACCAGATAGGATGTCTAATAATTCAGGGAGAACACAGAGGATAGTCAGACAGAACCACAGGTCATCACCAGGATGGATGGTCAGACAGGCCAGGGTCATACACAGGAACTCAGGATACAAGCTAAATGCAACTGCACAGGAACAACAACGTAAGGGTAACTGGATAGGAATCCAGTTCCCTTAAATACTAAGAGCCAGGAAGTGGATAGGAGGAGACTGACCAGGCCTTCCTGTATAAAGTTGAGGCCTGCGTCAATACACAGCCTCATGCCCATAATTGGAGCATCTCGCCGAGATGCATCAAATGCCTGCACCTCTCCTGTGTCACTTTGAACCGCCAAACCGCTTGGCCAGAGGACATGGGTGGCCGCTACAGACACCAAGCGTGCCCAGGCCCAATGCCCGAAGCGACATTTCGTGCCATACATTGTCAGCATCAGCCGAAGCGTCTGAGCTGGATATAAGGTAAGCTGTTACAATTTTATCAAAATATTGTCTACTTACATTCATCTCTGACTGAGGTGAGGGGAATATTCTCAAGCACCGGGCTTACAGAAAATATATCCCATGTCCATTTGGGAAATATTCCTTGGTGTGATGAATCAGCAGCTGCACTTAAAAAAAATCCTACATTGGAGAAATTATAAAAATATTTATTGTGATAAGAATAATTACAAGGCTTTTCTAAAACATTTCGCAGGGAGACCCAGCTTTCTCAAAGAAAACTGGCCAAACAATACTAAAAACAAAGAAAAAAGCCACAACATCACTAACAATTATATACACTCTCAGCTGGGGGCATTAAACCAATCACAGCAACCACATAAACTGGCTGATCTATAAAACAAATAACTATTAACCAATAATTTTCTATTTACAATGTATATAAAGTAATTTATAATTATACGGGAATAAAATCACTATTTAATAAAGAGCCATCTTTTGTTCTGCAAAGAAAAATTAATGAATCTCTACAAACACAAATCTGAGAAATATGTGGTGTGGTTTTGCCATATTTGTGTTTTCAGAGATACATTAATCTTTCTTCGCACCACAAAAGATGGCTCTTTATTAAGTTGATTATTTTATTCCCATATAATTAAAATTGACATTTTAGTTTTTACAATGTATTTCGATATTTACAGTACTCACTATTGGAAGTAGGGATGGGCAAAAATGTACGCCTCAAAGTGAAATCGGCAAATAATTTTTGAGAAAAGTGCAGTTTTTCAGCTTAAACCTGCCTTTCTCTCCCATTGAAATCAACGGAAAGAAAAATATTTCTCCAGCACATTACATTTTTCTAGGCCATTTAAAAGGCTGTCAGGCTCAAACAGCATAACAAAGAAAACTCATCCATGCTAACACACCATATATATTGAACACGGTACCTTAATATAACACCTTCATAGGCTGCAGAGAACTCCAAGCAAGTCGTGTGCATCAGCCATCCCAGTTCTCCATTGGCCTGGTCACAAGGTATAATTGGAAAGGAAGTTTCAGCTGCACTCCGACATCCATACACGAACGCTTCTCTCTTATATAAAACTTCAGTTTATTGAAACATATTAAAATTCAAATTCCATAACAATAGCAGAGTAAGATTGAGGTGAGGATGTCCATCCTCACTTCGATCTTACTCTGCTATTGTTATGGAATTTGAATTTTAATATTTTTCAACAAATGGAGGTCTTATATAAGAGAGAAGCGTTCGTGTATGGACGTAGGAGTGAACTTTGTAAAGGGTCACTCCATCCTACCTGGTCTCATCATTGTACAACTGGTTCACTGTTTTAATTTTGAACAGAGACTACTTTTTTACATGGGCAGTCTGTGTTGAAAATGACTTGCAACCATTGGCTGACATGTGTTCTTACGCACCTCCCAGCCAATCAGCTTCGAGCAGGTTCCATCAGTCCCCCACTCAAAGCTGATTGACTGGGAGGTGTGTAAGTATACATCGCAGCCAATGGATGTGAGTCATTTTGAACAGAAACTGCCCATATTAAAATGCTGTATTTGTTCAAAATTAAAATTAAAACAATCTCTGTTCAAAATTCCCTCACACTAGAACGGGCATCGGCCTGTGAGTTACTTGGTGGTGGGGGTCTGTCTATTATTACTTTTGCCACTGATGACAACATCGGCAGAGAACAAAAAAGGAGGCATGTTTATTGTGTTTAATTTTTGACACTAAAGTTTAATATTCTGCTGGAAAACATAAATAAATGATTAGCGGAAATATGGGCAACTGATTTTCTTCTACATTTTTAACTCTGACATTTATGCAATGCTTAATCCATTGAGTGCCAAAGAGGTATGCAACATATTGCTCTGCAATGCATTGCATACCCCTCTAGCACTCAAGGGCTTAAACTATGCACAGATGTCATTATGTTTGGGGTACACATTTGACATGTATCTTTTTCTTTATTGTGCAGGAATGAAAGAAGGAATAGAAAACTAAGGAACAGAAGAAGATGGAGAGAAAAAAGAAGGAGAGAAGACAGAAGAAGATTAATGAAAAAAAGAGAAGGAGGATAGAAGAAGGTGGAAAGTGGATGACAGGTACGTGTAACACATCTGGGTGTTAGGCTAGAGTTAGGGGTAGTATTGTTGCACTTTACTATTAGGGTTAGTGTAGGGTTAGTGTTTGGCAGGGTGACTGTATTTGAGCTAAGATCGGTGCTTGACAGTATTTCAGGCACCGATCATTAGCTTTTTCCCTTTGATGTTCCCATTATTCACGCTATTTAGCATAAGTTTTGGGAACTTAATGCACAAAATGGATGCTTGTCCACGACTCCTTTTCTGTGGCCTAATGTCTGTTGTGCTTTCAGCTGGTAGGACAATTGAATACCAACTTAGACATTTTTTTGTCAGTCAGTAGACAATTTAGCCCGACCGGCTGTTTTATTTCACAGAATTGAATCGAGGCCATAATGTTTAACTATTACACATCCAGAATTTAGTTTTATTGATTTTATTGATCACTTATTACCAGACTGATCATTATCAATGATTACCTGTTACACCCCACATACCTTACAATGGTCAGAAAATCCTAACAGCCCATATGAATTTTACCCTTTAGTCTTTGTTCAAGATATAACATAAGCAACCAGTCCTGCATGTAAAGCCCATGGAGGAAGACATGACAACTGCTGGTGCCATAACCACAAGCCTTAACCCTTTGAGTGCCAGAGTGGTACGGAATGCATTGCTTTGCAATGCATTCCGTACCACTCTGGCACTCAAAGGGTGAAAGGGATAGCAATGGTTGAAAATAAATGCACCCCGATTAATCCTTATATGTTTCGGGCCATGTAGGGCTGTATTTCAATATCGTCCAAGAAGTAGTTCAATAGTAATTAAATTATAAACTATCCCCCTCATACCCTATGTAAAGCGCTCCCAAAGCCGACCCAGAGGGAGCACAGTGAGTGACAATCTTCAGTAAGCATAAGGAAAATCCTACCCTCCTTCTTCAAGGGGGCAGGATTTTCCTTATGATCACAGTAAGAATATTGTCCTTTGCTGCGAGCTGTCTGGTCAAGTGACCAGATTCCACATCTGAGGGGAGGCGGCTTACACTAGGTAAAAGGGGAGGGAGGGGTATACTTTATCATTCAATTACTGTTGCACTAAACCTCGGAAAATATTTCAATGCAGAACTACATGGCCCAAAACATATGGGGATTAATCGGAGCTGCATTTATTTTCAACCATTACTACCCCTTTAAATTCTGCTCACTGCACATGGTAATCTGAGTTGATCAGCTTCAGTATGAAAAAACAAAACTGAATGATTGATATTTATCTGTTGCACAAAGTCACATGGGCAAAATTCATGAGGGCTATTGGGATTTTCTGGCCTTAGTAAGCTAAATGCGGTTATCATTACAGTCCTTCATAACGTCCAGGGGTGTGAAGTGCATTGCACAACAATGGCCCTCAATGAGTTAAAAATGTATGCTAAAAGTGATAATTAACAATTTAGGAGAATAATGTTACTATATTTTATTTAATCATCAACATTTTGATTTTGTAATGAGATTCTGCATTAACCCCTTAACGACCCTTGACGGTCCTATTGCATCATCGGTAGATTTGCGTTAAGGACCCATGACGTGCTCAGACCTGCACGCTGTTCTGGAAGCCCTGAAACTGAATCACAAAAAAAAAAAAAAAAAATGGTCTGTGGTCCTTAAAGGAGCAGTAAACTTTTATTTATGAAAACACATATTTTACAGAGCATTTCCTGCTGAATAAAACAAGGTCACTCCCATCACTGTCAGATGTTTTATTCAAAATTTATAGCAGTTTAATAATCAGGAAGTTAATTTACTGTGTTTACTTCCTGATAGTTCTAACTGACAGGAAGTGAATTTACTGTGTTTACTTCCTGATAGATCTAACTGACAGGAAGTGACTCAGCAGTTTCTATCACATTCTATGGAGAACTGTATGTCTCTGACTTTCTTGACTTTCCTCTCCATTAGAATCTAACAGGAAATCTAATTAGAATTTGACCACTAGAGGGCACTGCTAATGTAAAAAAAATGGGTTTAAACTGTAATAACTCTGGAAATATAAATCTCTCGGTAGTGGGAGTGCCCTTATTTTACTCAATAGGAAAATCCCTACAATATATATTTTTTCATAAAAAAGTTTACTGCTCCTTTAAGTGACGGCCACATGCTCGATCGACCATCCTTTAGGGGTTAAATAACTACTGTCATAGACTTCTAAAAAGCCACATTGATTTTTTTAACCCCTTGTAAGCGTAAGATGTCTTCAATGCATTGCTTCTCAGTGCATTAGAGATTGTCATTAGAATGAAAAGGATTATTTTACCCTTTGAGTGCCAAAGGAATACACAACACATTGCTCTGCAATGCGTTGTGTACCCCTCTGGCACTCAAAGGGTTAAAAACATATACATAAATAACAACACATATTAATTATTTTATCATTGTTACAATGTACAGCTAACTATAAAATATTATAGAGCAATATGGCATTATTTAAAAAATATAGATTTGAATGTATAGTTTTACATTAATATGAGCAACATAACCATTTATTTTACGCATTCTGCAACTACAACATTTCTCTATGTCATATTATTAGAACTTTGAGAGAACTGATACATCTTTGTCATGTTTGGCAAGTTCTTATAAATGAGCCTGTACAGTTGGGTCCATGAATCTCTTCCTCATGTTTTCCCTAGAAGGTGATGGCTTTGTGCAAATTATTTCCAGCTGCCGGGGCAGGCAGTGAGGCAAAGGATTCCATCTGGGGTTGGCAGCTACGTGAACTGGATACGAGCCGGTGACTGTCTGTATTTACCACCAGCAATCTTTTATGCTGGCTTATGGAGCTCTGGTGGCCTTTGGTCTGTTTGAGTCATCATTTTATATAATGATGTTATATATTTCTCACAGAAATGTCACCCAGTCTGACAGAGGGGACTGTCAATAATAATTTTATTTGTAAAATTATACATACGTGCAGATAGATAGCTAGATAGATAGTAGATAGATAGATAGATAGATAGATAGATAGATAATTGGATATGATATGGATAGATAAGGGGTATATAGATAGATAGATATCAGATGGATAGATAGATAGATAGATAGATAGATAGATAGATAGATAGATAGATAGATAGATAGATATGAGATAGATATGAGATAGATAGATAAATAGATAGATAGATAGATAGATATGAGATGGAAAGTAGATAGATAGATAGATAGATAGATAGATAGATAGATAGATAGATATGTGATAGATAGAGTTTAATTATCAAGTTGGACCTTTTTCAAGAAACTATTAGGGCCTCTACAACCCTTTTAATCCATCTATCTATCTATCTATCTATCTATCTATCTATCTATCTATCTCATATCTATCTATCTATCTATCTATCTATCTATCTATCTATCTATCTATCTCATATCTATCTCTCTATCTATCTATATATATATCAGTCATCTATCTATCTCATATCTATCTATCTATCTATCTATCTATCTATCTATCTATATCTTATCTATCTATTTATCTATCAAGCACAGTGCGAGACACAATTTATGAACATAAATAACCAGACTATAATTCCTGCACAGATCCCAGCAGTATGATCTAAATGACTTGATTTGAATGCTCCCCTATGAGCTAGCAGGGTACAGTACTGTTTATATATGTATAATCACCCTACTGATGTCTGGTGATGAATACTTTACCAGAGAGTCCTGACCAACCTCTGCACTTGGCAGCTAATTTGGCTCTCACAGCAATCCAGACTCCTTTAATGATCTCTTAAATTCAGTTGTAATATTTTTGCTGATATAAATCTTCTTTGCTCGTTTGGTAGTGCGGGTCAGTGAAGAACGTGCACACGACATATGGTTTGAGGTAATGAATTAACCAGTAAAAGGGCAGGATGTACCAACTACAACTTGATGCTGTTGTAATAATAAATTGTGTTGTAATTCTGCGTGGATTGGTTCTCCAAATGCAAACATTAATATGCACTGCATACTTTTTATTTCTTTCTTTATTTTTTATTTAGAAAATGTTTTACCAGGAAGAATACATTAAGATTTCTCTCATTTTCAAGTATGTCCTGGAGTGTTTACAACAAAGAGTTGCGTATTTGCACAAAATACAGAGACATAATATATTTACACACATACTAAAAATGTTATCTACAGTTGCATATTGTTTTTAGATATAAAGGAACAGTTATTTTTAAGGATTTTAGGCTGGGAGAAGATTTGATTTGTTTCAGGTAGGTTATTCCAGACTTTCAGAGATCTGACGGAGCTAAGGTAGTGTGGAATAGTCAGTGAGTTGTTAGCAGAGGAGGTTATAGTTAGTATGGAGATCTGGAGTGATCATACTGCTCAGGTAGTGTGGAATAGTCAGTGAGTTGTTAGCAGTGGAGGTTATAGTTAGTATGGAGATCTGGAGTGATACTGCTCAGGTAGTGTGGAATAGTCAGTGAGTTGTTAGCAGAGGAGGTTATAGTTAGTATGGAGATCTGGAGTGATCATACTGCTCAGGTAGTGTGGAATAGTCAGTGAGTTGTTAGCAGTGGAGGTTATAGTTAGTATGGAGATCTGGAGTGATACTGCTCAGGTAGTGTGGAATAGTCAGTGAGTTGTTAGTAGTGGAGGTTATAGTTAGTATGGAGATCTGGAGTGATCATACTGCTGAGGTAGTGTGGAATAGTCAGTGAATTGTTAGTAGTGGAGTGGAGGTTATAGTTAGTATGGAGAGCTGTAGTGATCATACTGCTCAGCAAAGTGTGGAATAGTCAGTGAGTTGTTAGCAGTGGAGTGGAGGTTATAGTTAGTATGGAGATCTGGAGTGATCATACTGCTCAGGTAGTGTGGAATAGTCAGTGAGTTGTTAGTAGTGGAGGTTATAGTTAGTATGGAGATCTGGAGTGATCATACTGCTGAGGTAGTGTGGAATAGTCAGTGAATTGCTAGCAGTGGAGTGGAGGTTATAGTTAGTATGGAGAGCTGTAGTGATCATACTGCTCAGGTAGTGTGGAATAGTCAGTGAATTGTTAGCAGTGGAGTGGAGGTTATAGTTAGTATGGAGATCTGGTGTGATTATACTGATCAGGTAGTGTGGAATAGTCAGTGAGTTGTTAGTAGTGGAGGTTATAGTTAGTATGGAGATCTGGAGTGATCATACTGCTCAGGTAGTGTGGAATAGTCAGTGAGTTGTTAGCAGTGGAGGTTATAGTTAGTATGGAGATCTGGAGTGATCATACTGCTCAGGTAGTGTGGAATAGTCAGTGAGTTGTTAGTAGTGGAGGTTATAGTTAGTATGGAGATCTGGAGTGATTATACTGCTCAGGTAGTGTGGAATAGTCAGTGAGTTGTTAGCAGTGGAGGTTATAGTTAGTATTGAGATCTGGAGTGATCATACTGCTCAGGTAGTGTGGAATAGTCAGTGAGTTGTTAGTAGTGGAGGTTATAGTTAGTATGGAGATTTGGAGTGATCATACTGCTCAGGTAGTGTGGAATAGTCAGTGAGTTGTTAGTAGTGGAGGTTATAGTTATTATGGAGATCTGGAGTGATCATACTGCTCAGGTAGTGTGGAATAGTCAGTGAGTTGTTAGAAGTGGAGGTTATAGTTAGTATGGAGATTTGGAGTGATCATACTGCTCAGGTAGTGTGGAATAGTCAGTGAGTTGTTAGTAGTGGAGGTTATAGTTAGTATGGAGATCTGGAGTGATCATACTGCTCAGGTAGTGTGGAATAGTCAGTGTGTTGTTAGTAGTGGAGGTTATAGTTAGTATGGAGGTCTGGAGTGATCATACTGCTTAGGTAGTGTGGAACAGTCAGTGAGTTGTTAGCAGTGGAGTGGAGGTTATAGTTAGTATGGAGATCTGGAGTGATCATACTGCTCAGGTAGTGTGGAATAGTCAGTGAGTTGTTAGCAGTGGAGTGGAGGTTATAGTTAGTATGGAGATTTGGAGTGATCATACTGTTCAGGTAGTGTGGAATAGTCAGTGAGTTGTTAGCAGTGGAGGTTATAGTTAGTATTGAGATCTGGAGTGATCATACTGCTCAGGTAGTGTGGAATAGTCAGTGAGTTGTTAGTAGTGGAGGTTATAGTTAGTATGGAGATCTGGAGTGATCATACTGCTCAGGTAGTGTGGAATAGTCAGTGAGTTGTTAGCAGTGGAGGTTATAGTTAGTATTGAGATCTGGAGTGATCGTACTGCTCAGGTAGTGTGGAATAGTCAGTGAGTTGTTAGCAGTGGAGGTTATAGTTAGTATGGAGATCTGGAGTGATCGTACTGCTCAGGTAGTGTGTAATAGTCAGTGAGTTGTTAGCAGTGGAGCTTATAGTTAGTACTGAGATCTGGAGTGATCGTACTGCTCAGGTAGCGTGGAATAGTAAGTGAGTTGTTAGTAGTGGAGGTTATAGTTAGTATGGAGATCTGGAGTGATCATACTGCTCAGGTAGTGTGGAATAGTCAGTGAGTTGTTAGAAGTGGAGGTTATAGTTAGTATGGAGATTTGGAGTGATCATACTGCTCAGGTAGTGTGGAATAGTCAGTGAGTTGTTAGTAGTGCAGGTTATAGTTAGTATGGAGATCTGGAGTGATCATACTGCTCAGGTAGTGTGGAATAGTCAGTGAGTTGTTAGTAGTGGAGGTTATAGTTAGTATGGAGGTCTGGAGTGATCATACTGCTTAGGTAGTGTGGAATAGTCAGTGAGTTGTTAGCAGTGGAGGTTATAGTTAGTATTGAGATCTGGAGTGATCATACTGCTCAGGTAGTGTGGAATAGTCAGTGACTTGTTTGCAGTGGAGGTTATAGTTAGTATGGAGATCTGGAGTGATCATACTGCTCAGGTAGTGTGGAATAGTCAGTGAGTTGTTAGCAGTGGAGGTTATAGTTAGTATGGAGATCCGGAGTGATCATACTGCTCAGGTAGAGTGGAATAGTCGGTGAGTTGTTAGTAGTGGAGGTTATAGTTAGTATGGAGATCTGGAGTGATCATACTGCTCAGGTAGCGTGGAATAGTAAGTGAGTTGTTAGTAGTGGAGGTTATAGTTAGTATGGAGATCTGGAGTGATCGTTCTGCTCAGGTAGCGTGGAATAGTAAGTGAGTTGTTAGTAGTGGAGGTTATAGTTAGTATGGAGATCTGGAGTGATCATACTGCTCAGGTAGTGTGGAATAGTCAGTGAGTTGTTAGAAGTGGAGGTTATAGTTAGTATGGAGATTTGGAGTGATCATACTGCTCAGGTAGTGTGGAATAGTCAGTGAGTTGTTAGTAGTGCAGGTTATAGTTAGTATGGAGATCTGGAGTGATCATACTGCTCAGGTAGTGTGGAATAGTCAGTGAGTTGTTAGTAGTGGAGGTTATAGTTAGTATGGAGGTCTGGAGTGATCATACTGCTTAGGTAGTGTGGAATAGTCAGTGAGTTGTTAGCAGTGGAGGTTATAGTTAGTATTGAGATCTGGAGTGATCATACTGCTCAGGTAGTGTGGAATAGTCAGTGACTTGTTTGCAGTGGAGGTTATAGTTAGTATGGAGATCTGGAGTGATCATACTGCTCAGGTAGTGTGGAATAGTCAGTGAGTTGTTAGCAGTGGAGGTTATAGTTAGTATGGAGATCCGGAGTGATCATACTGCTCAGGTAGAGTGGAATAGTCGGTGAGTTGTTAGTAGTGGAGGTTATAGTTAGTATGGAGATCTGGAGTGATCATACTGCTCAGGTAGTGTGGAATAGTCAGTGAGTTGTTAGCAGTGGAGCGGAGGTTATAGTTAGTATGGAGATCTGGAATGATCATACTGCTCAGGTAGTGAGTAATAGTCGGTGAATTGTTAGTAGTGGAGTGGAGGTTATAGTTAGTATGGAGATCTGGAGTGATCATACTGCTCAGGCAGTGTGGAATAGTCAGTGAGTTGTTAGTAGTGGAGGTTATAGTTAGTATGGAGATCTGGAGTGATTATACTGCTCAGGTAGTGTGGAATAGTCAGTGAGTTGTTAGTAGCGGAGGTTATAGTTAGTATGGAGATCTGGAGTGATCATACTGCTCAGGCAGTGTGGAATAGTCAGTGAGTTGTTAATAGTGGAGGTTATAGTTAGTGTAGAGATCTGGGGTGATCATACTGTTCAGGTAGTGTGGAATAGTCAGTGAGTTGTTAGTAGTGGAGGTTATAGTTAGTATGGAGATCTGGAGTGATCATACTGCTGAGGTAGTGTGGAATAGTCAGTGAGTTGTTAGCAGTGGAGGTTATAGTTAGTATGGAGATCTGGAGTGATACTGCTCAGGTAGTGTGGAATAGTCAATGAGTTGTTAGTAGTGGATGTTATAATTAGTATGGAGATCTGGAGTGATCATACTGCTGAGGTAGTGTGGAATAGTCAGTGAATTGTTAGCAGTGGAGTGGAGGTAATAGTTAGTATGGAGAGCTGTAGTGATCATACTGCTCAGGAAGTGTGGAATAGTCAGTGAGTTGTTAGCAGTGGAGTGGAGGTTATAGTTAGTATGGAGATCTGGAGTGATCATACTGCTCAGGTAGTGTGGAATAGTCAGTGAGTTCTTAGTAGTGGAGGTTATAGTTAGTATGGAGATCTGGAGTGATCATACTGCTGAGGTAGTGTGGAATAGTCAGTGAATTGCTAGCAGTGGAGTGGAGGTTATAGTTAGTATGGAGAGCTGTAGTGATCATACTGCTCAGGTAGTGTGGAATAGTCAGTGAATTGTTAGCAGTGGAGTGGAGGTTATAGTTAGTATGGAGATCTGGTGTGATTATACTGATCAGGTAGTGTGGAATAGTCAGTGAGTTGTTAGTAGTGGAGGTTATAGTTAGTATGGAGATCTGGAGTGATCATACTGCTCAGGTAGTGTGGAATAGTCAGTGAGTTGTTAGCAGTGGAGGTTATAGTTAGTATGGAGATCTGGAGTGATCATACTGCTCAGGTAGTGTGGAATAGTCAGTGAGTTGTTAGTAGTGGAGGTTATAGTTAGTATGGAGATCTGGAGTGATTATACTGCTCAGGTAGTGTGGAATAGTCAGTGAGTTGTTAGCAGTGGAGGTTATAGTTAGTATTGAGATCTGGAGTGATCATACTGCTCAGGTAGTGTGGAATAGTCAGTGAGTTGTTAGTAGTGGAGGTTATAGTTAGTATGGAGATCTGGAGTGATCATACTGCTCAGGTAGTGTGGAATAGTCAGTGAGTTGTTAGTAGTGGAGGTTATAGTTAGTATGGAGATTTGGAGTGATCATACTGCTGAGGTAGTGTGGAATAGTCAGTGAATTGTTAGTAGTGGAGTGGAGGTTATAGTTAGTATGGAGAGCTGTAGTGATCATACTGCTCAGCAAAGTGTGGAATAGTCAGTGAGTTGTTAGCAGTGGAGTGGAGGTTATAGTTAGTATGGAGATCTGGAGTGATCATACTGCTCAGGTAGTGTGGAATAGTCAGTGAGTTGTTAGTAGTGGAGGTTATAGTTAGTATGGAGATCTGGAGTGATCATACTGCTGAGGTAGTGTGGAATAGTCAGTGAATTGCTAGCAGTGGAGTGGAGGTTATAGTTAGTATGGAGAGCTGTAGTGATCATACTGCTCAGGTAGTGTGGAATAGTCAGTGAATTGTTAGCAGTGGAGTGGAGGTTATAGTTAGTATGGAGATCTGGTGTGATTATACTGATCAGGTAGTGTGGAATAGTCAGTGAGTTGTTAGTAGTGGAGGTTATAGTTAGTATGGAGATCTGGAGTGATCATACTGCTCAGGTAGTGTGGAATAGTCAGTGAGTTGTTAGCAGTGGAGGTTATAGTTAGTATGGAGATCTGGAGTGATCATACTGCTCAGGTAGTGTGGAATAGTCAGTGAGTTGTTAGTAGTGGAGGTTATAGTTAGTATGGAGATCTGGAGTGATTATACTGCTCAGGTAGTGTGGAATAGTCAGTGAGTTGTTAGCAGTGGAGGTTATAGTTAGTATTGAGATCTGGAGTGATCATACTGCTCAGGTAGTGTGGAATAGTCAGTGAGTTGTTAGTAGTGGAGGTTATAGTTAGTATGGAGATTTGGAGTGATCATACTGCTCAGGTAGTGTGGAATAGTCAGTGAGTTGTTAGTAGTGGAGGTTATAGTTATTATGGAGATCTGGAGTGATCATACTGCTCAGGTAGTGTGGAATAGTCAGTGAGTTGTTAGAAGTGGAGGTTATAGTTAGTATGGAGATTTGGAGTGATCATACTGCTCAGGTAGTGTGGAATAGTCAGTGAGTTGTTAGTAGTGGAGGTTATAGTTAGTATGGAGATCTGGAGTGATCATACTGCTCAGGTAGTGTGGAATAGTCAGTGTGTTGTTAGTAGTGGAGGTTATAGTTAGTATGGAGGTCTGGAGTGATCATACTGCTTAGGTAGTGTGGAACAGTCAGTGAGTTGTTAGCAGTGGAGTGGAGGTTATAGTTAGTATGGAGATCTGGAGTGATCATACTGCTCAGGTAGTGTGGAATAGTCAGTGAGTTGTTAGCAGTGGAGTGGAGGTTATAGTTAGTATGGAGATTTGGAGTGATCATACTGTTCAGGTAGTGTGGAATAGTCAGTGAGTTGTTAGCAGTGGAGGTTATAGTTAGTATTGAGATCTGGAGTGATCATACTGCTCAGGTAGTGTGGAATAGTCAGTGAGTTGTTAGTAGTGGAGGTTATAGTTAGTATGGAGATCTGGAGTGATCATACTGCTCAGGTAGTGTGGAATAGTCAGTGAGTTGTTAGCAGTGGAGGTTATAGTTAGTATTGAGATCTGGAGTGATCGTACTGCTCAGGTAGTGTGGAATAGTCAGTGAGTTGTTAGCAGTGGAGGTTATAGTTAGTATGGAGATCTGGAGTGATCGTACTGCTCAGGTAGTGTGTAATAGTCAGTGAGTTGTTAGCAGTGGAGCTTATAGTTAGTACTGAGATCTGGAGTGATCGTACTGCTCAGGTAGCGTGGAATAGTAAGTGAGTTGTTAGTAGTGGAGGTTATAGTTAGTATGGAGATCTGGAGTGATCATACTGCTCAGGTAGTGTGGAATAGTCAGTGAGTTGTTAGAAGTGGAGGTTATAGTTAGTATGGAGATTTGGAGTGATCATACTGCTCAGGTAGTGTGGAATAGTCAGTGAGTTGTTAGTAGTGCAGGTTATAGTTAGTATGGAGATCTGGAGTGATCATACTGCTCAGGTAGTGTGGAATAGTCAGTGAGTTGTTAGTAGTGGAGGTTATAGTTAGTATGGAGGTCTGGAGTGATCATACTGCTTAGGTAGTGTGGAATAGTCAGTGAGTTGTTAGTAGTGGAGGTTATAGTTAGTATGGAGGTCTGGAGTGATCATACTGCTTAGGTAGTGTGGAATAGTCAGTGAGTTGTTAGCAGTGGAGGTTATAGTTAGTATTGAGATCTGGAGTGATCATACTGCTCAGGTAGTGTGGAATAGTCAGTGACTTGTTTGCAGTGGAGGTTATAGTTAGTATGGAGATCTGGAGTGATCATACTGCTCAGGTAGTGTGGAATAGTCAGTGAGTTGTTAGCAGTGGAGGTTATAGTTAGTATGGAGATCCGGAGTGATCATACTGCTCAGGTAGAGTGGAATAGTCGGTGAGTTGTTAGTAGTGGAGGTTATAGTTAGTATGGAGATCTGGAGTGATCATACTGCTCAGGTAGTGTGGAATAGTCAGTGAGTTGTTAGCAGTGGAGCGGAGGTTATAGTTAGTATGGAGATCTGGAATGATCATACTGCTCAGGTAGTGAGTAATAGTCGGTGAATTGTTAGTAGTGGAGTGGAGGTTATAGTTAGTATGGAGATCTGGAGTGATCATACTGCTCAGGCAGTGTGGAATAGTCAGTGAGTTGTTAGTAGTGGAGGTTATAGTTAGTATGGAGATCTGGAGTGATTATACTGCTCAGGTAGTGTGGAATAGTCAGTGAGTTGTTAGTAGCGGAGGTTATAGTTAGTATGGAGATCTGGAGTGATCATACTGCTCAGGCAGTGTGGAATAGTCAGTGAGTTGTTAATAGTGGAGGTTATAGTTAGTGTAGAGATCTGGGGTGATCATACTGTTCAGGTAGTGTGGAATAGTCAGTGAGTTGTTAGTAGTGGAGGTTATAGTTAGTATGGAGATCTGGAGTGATCATACTGCTGAGGTAGTGTGGAATAGTCAGTGAGTTGTTAGCAGTGGAGGTTATAGTTAGTATGGAGATCTGGAGTGATACTGCTCAGGTAGTGTGGAATAGTCAATGAGTTGTTAGTAGTGGATGTTATAATTAGTATGGAGATCTGGAGTGATCATACTGCTGAGGTAGTGTGGAATAGTCAGTGAATTGTTAGCAGTGGAGTGGAGGTAATAGTTAGTATGGAGAGCTGTAGTGATCATACTGCTCAGGAAGTGTGGAATAGTCAGTGAGTTGTTAGCAGTGGAGTGGAGGTTATAGTTAGTATGGAGATCTGGAGTGATCATACTGCTCAGGTAGTGTGGAATAGTCAGTGAGTTCTTAGTAGTGGAGGTTATAGTTAGTATGGAGATCTGGAGTGATCATACTGCTGAGGTAGTGTGGAATAGTCAGTGAATTGCTAGCAGTGGAGTGGAGGTTATAGTTAGTATGGAGAGCTGTAGTGATCATACTGCTCAGGTAGTGTGGAATAGTCAGTGAATTGTTAGCAGTGGAGTGGAGGTTATAGTTAGTATGGAGATCTGGTGTGATTATACTGATCAGGTAGTGTGGAATAGTCAGTGAGTTGTTAGTAGTGGAGGTTATAGTTAGTATGGAGATCTGGAGTGATCATACTGCTCAGGTAGTGTGGAATAGTCAGTGAGTTGTTAGCAGTGGAGGTTATAGTTAGTATGGAGATCTGGAGTGATCATACTGCTCAGGTAGTGTGGAATAGTCAGTGAGTTGTTAGTAGTGGAGGTTATAGTTAGTATGGAGATCTGGAGTGATTATACTGCTCAGGTAGTGTGGAATAGTCAGTGAGTTGTTAGCAGTGGAGGTTATAGTTAGTATTGAGATCTGGAGTGATCATACTGCTCAGGTAGTGTGGAATAGTCAGTGAGTTGTTAGTAGTGGAGGTTATAGTTAGTATGGAGATTTGGAGTGATCATACTGCTCAGGTAGTGTGGAATAGTCAGTGAGTTGTTAGTAGTGGAGGTTATAGTTAGTATGGAGATCTGGAGTGATCATACTGCTCAGGTAGTGTGGAAAAGTCAGTGAGTTGTTAGTAGTGGAGGTTATAGTTAGTATGGAGATCTGGAGTGATCATACTGCTCAGGTAGTGTGGAATAGTCAGCGAGTTGTTAGTAGTGGAGGTAATAGTTAGTATGGAGATCTGGAGTGATCATACTGCTCAGGTAATGTGGAATAGTCAGTGAGTTGTTAGCAGTGGAACTGAGGTTATAGTTAGTACTAGCAACATGGGACAGCGTTGCCCGTCATGTTATGACCATTGGGCGCACGTGTTTGAAATGCAGACACACTGATAAACACAGACATATGCAGCATACAGGCAGACACATACCATACATCCCAAGTGTCCCTCTTTAGGAGGGACAGTCCCTCTTTGAGGGCCAAATCCCTCTGTCCCTCTTTCCCACCCTGTTGTCCCTCTTTTTAGGAGGTCAGACTGTGTGCAGGGCCGGCTCCACCTATAGGCGAGGTAGGCGCCGGCCTAGGGCGCACACGTACTGGGGGCGCAGGCATGCAGCGGAGAAGAGGTGCGCCCACACACCATGCCAGGAACCACAACACAGTCAGGTCTGTGTTGCTACAGCGCTCCCTCATCTGGTCGGATCTTTAGTAATGCAGAGCGCGCTGGGAGTCATGATCTCCAGCCGCGCTCTGCATTACTGAAGAGAAGACTGCGCGGGAGATACAGGTATGTGATGGGGGGCAAGTTGGAGCTGAGGGGGCATAGTGGAGCTGAGGGGGCAAGTTGGAGCAGATGTGGGGCAAAGTGGAGATGATGGGGGCAAGTTGGAGCTGTTAGGGGAAAGCTGGAGCTGAGGGGGCATAGTGGAGCTGGTGGTGGCAAGTTGGAGATGATGGGGGCAAGTTGGAGCTGATGAGGGTCAAAGTGGAGCTGATGAGGGTCAAAGTGGAGCTGAGGGGGGGCAAGTTGGAGCTGAGGGGGGGAAGTGGAGCTGAGGGGGGGCAAAGTGGAGCTGGTGGGGCAAGTTGGAGCGGATGGGGGGGCAAGTTGGAGCGGATGGGGGCAAGTTGGAGCTGCTGGGGGCATAGTGGAGCTGATAGTGGAAAGTTGGAGCTGAGAGGGCATAGTGGAGCTGGTGGGGGCAAGTTGGAGCGGATGGGGGCAAGTTGGAGCGGATGGGGGGCAAAGTGGAGCTGATGGGGGTAAGTTGGAGAGGATGGGGGGCAAAGTGGAGCTGATGGGGGTAAGTTGGAGCTGAGGGGGTAAAGTGAAGCTGAGGGGGCAAAATGGAGCTGGTGGGGGCACGTTGGAGCTGATGGGGGCAAGTTGGAGTTGATAGGGGCAAAGTGGAGCTGGTGGGCCAAAGTGAAGCTGATAAGGGGCAAGTTGGAGCTGGTGGGGGGCATCTCTTACAGGCATCTCCAGAACAGGGGCAGAGTGGCTCAGGGGGCAGAGAGAGGACAATCATGAAAAGAGGTTGGGTATAAGTAGGCAGGGTATAAAGGGGTGGGACACAAGGGGCGGAGCGAAATGGGCGGCAAAATTAGGTTTTGCCTAGGGTGGCAAAAATCCTTGCACCAGCCCTGACTGTGTGGTGTGTATTACTTTGCTCTACAGCAATAAAGCAATAAACTTCAGTATATGTGTGTATACATTAGTCTGTGCAAATAAAATACTTTGGTCTTGAACTAAATCATTTATTCAGTTACATAAATAGCTAGTAATAGGTCATGAAATAACCTAAAAATTCTTACTAATGCCCCGCCCACCAGCCACACCCCCAATAATATTACCTAAAACTAACATGTCCCTCTTTGGCCCTGTGAAATGTTGGGAGGTATGCACATACACACAGTGAGCGGCAGAAACATGCAAAAGACATGTACACACAGACACACTGGAGATGCACATATGGACACACATATGTAACAGAGATGTACACACACAGACACGCAACATATATGAGCAGAAACACATGTGCTCATGAGTTGTGTACCCCTCTGGCACTCAAAGGGTTAAGGTATAGAGAGGCATGTCAGAGTTAAATAGCAGTGGGAAGTGTGTTCATACCTGGGAACACTGACTTGTGAAGTCCCTAGAGGGGACTGATGTGGTGCTGATGTGGAGAAACAAATGGGGCAATCTGGGTTAAAAGTGGGTGGGGCTTAATCGCGAGTAGGGGGCGGGGCTTAACATAAATGTGAAAAAGTGTTAGTAATAGGCTGGGGAAGGAGGAGAAGTGGGAGAGAAATGCAAGTTTACAGTGTGAGGGGTTTGAACACACTCCATGAGGGGTAAAACTTGATACAGAACCCTGTGGCAGTCAGTGGGTTAAGTGTGAATCTGATGGCTGTCTGTCCTGTGTCTTGCATGGCAAATGGTGACAGTGAAGAAGTAATTCAGCAATGAGGGCCTACCTTAACCCTTTGAGTGCCATTTTGTTCCCCTGCTGATGCAGCACCATTCAGTGGCTTTACTACAGGTCCTGCTGAGGCCACTGGGAGTCAAGGTGAGTGACTGTGTGTCAGCCATCTTTCTTTCTGGCTTTGTGTGTGTGTATGGGTATATGGTGCTGTGTGAGTGAGGCATGTATGTGTTATACCTGGGAATTTTTACTTGTGGAGTCCCTCATGTGGTGCTGATGTGGAGAGAGCAATGGGGCAATCTGGGTTAAAAGGGGGCGGGGCTTAATCGCGAGTAGGGGGCGGGGCTTAACATAACTATGGAAAAGTGTTAGTAATAGGCTGGGGAAGGAGGAGAAGTGGGAGAGAAATGCAAGTTTACAGTGTGAGGAGTTTGAACACACTCCCTGAGGGGTAAAACTTGATACACAACCCTGTGGCAGTCAGTGGGTTAAGTGTGAATCTGATGGCTGTCTGTCCTGTGTCTTGCATAGCAAATGATGACAGTGAAGAAATAATTGAGCAATGAGGACCTACCTTAACCGTTTGAGTGCAATTTTGTTCCTCTGGTGCTGCAGTACAGGTCCTGCTGAGGCCTCTGGGAGTCAGGGTGAGTGACTGTGTGTGTGTGTCAGCCATATGTATTTCTGGCTTTGTGTGTGTATGTGGTGTATGTGGTGCTGTGTGTGTGAGTGGGGGCATGTCTGCTTGGTGCTGTGTGAGTGGGGCATGTGTGTGTGTTTGTGTGGTGCTGTGTGAGTGGGGCATGTGTGTGTGTTTGTGTGGTGCTGTGTGAGTGGGGCATGTGTGTTTGTCTGTGGTGTAGGAGCAAGTGGCGGCCATATTGTTTTTTTCTGACTTTGATAGTGGTGGGTGGGCTGCATAGTGGGGGCGGGCCAACTCCCTGCATGATTGAATCACCCAATGGGAACAGTAACTCCTCCTTAATACCACCCCTGGGTGTGTTTTGGCAGGCACAAAGTCTTCTTTTATATATATAGATGGAGATCTGGAGTGAGAATACTTCTTAGGTAGTCTGGTACTTTTCTAAAGAAGTGATTATGAACCATGCAAGAGAGGTGAAGGGCATGTCTAGATTCGAGTGTTAGTCAGTTTAGTTCTTCATACATATCACAATGATGGGTTGTGTAATTATATTTGAGATAAAGCGGCATAATGAGTTATACAGAATGTCAATTTTAGAAAAATGGATTTGTGGCTCTGGGTCATATACTATGTCCCCATAGTCTGTGACTGGCATTATCATCTGTTGCCACCGTCTGGTATTCAAAGGGTTCAGTTGTATTGGATATCATGCCTGTGGAAGTCTACTTGATTTTTTTTTCTTTACTCCAACACTCCAAACACCTCCCATTGAAAGCTTTTTATTGAAGCTTTGAGCGCCAGAGGGAGTGCAAAGCATTGATTAGCAAAGTGGAGCACACCCCTTGGCACTCTAAGGGTTTAAGAATGAAAATGTTGTTGTAAGTAATGTGGTGCTGGAGCCTTTCAAAGAAGAATCATGTCATCTTCCATGAACATTGCAGGAATTGCTAATAAAAGATCCATTATTATAAAACTCTTCACATATTATTCATAGTGACCATTAGGATCTTCTGCCCAGAGTAAAGTAAGGCGGGGGGGAGTAGTATTTAGATATGTTAGTGTTACTTTAACCCCTTGGATGCTATAGACATTGCCAACACATTGCTTGAGATGTTTGTGAGATGTCACTAGCTTCTGAGGATTTACTGAGTACAAGTGACTATTGAATTCCTCCCATCATTTCATACCATGCGACATTCCATACCTCCTGATATTTCATACCATGCAACATTCCATACCTCCCGACATTTAATGCCGCCTCACATTTCATACCACACATTTCATACCTATTGACATTTCATACAACGCAACATTCCATAACTCCTGACATTTCATACCATGCAACATTCCATACCTCCCGACATTTAATGCCGCCTCACATTTCATACCACACATTTCATACCTACTGATATTTCATACCACACAACATTCCATACCTCCCGATATTTCATACCTCCAGACATTTCATACCACACGACATTTCATACCTTCTGATATTTCATACCACATGCCATTCCATACCTCCCAACAATTTATACATATCGGCATCCCTTACCTCCCAACATTTCATACATACCAACATTTCATACCTCCCAACATTCCATACCTTCCAACATTTCATACCTTCCAACATTCCATACCTCCTGACATTCCATAGCTTCTGACATTCCATATCAACCGGCATTCCACTCCTCCTAACATTTCACACCTGTCAACATTCCATACCTTCTTACCTCCCAACATTCCATACTTTCATTCCTCCTAACTTTTCATGCTCCCAACATTCCATATCACCTGGCATTCCATAACTCCTAACATTTCATACCTGTCAACATTCCATACTTTCATACCTCCTAACATTTCATACTTCCCAACATTCCACACCTCCCAGCATTCCATACCTTCCAACATCCCATACTTCTCAACATTACATATCTCTCAACATTTCAAATGGGAACATTTCATACCTCCCGACATTCCATCCAGTCTGATCTCCTAAAAAGAAGGAAACCAAGATGGTAAAGAGGGACACGGAGATTTGTGTCTCAAAGAGGTACTGTTGCTTCCAAAGAGTGACACTTGGGATATATGTAAAGAGGGACACTTGGGAGGTATGCTAATGTGGTCAGTATGGTTATATACCACAGGAAAATGGTGCTACAGTGTTAGCCAGTAAAGTAGATGAGATTCAAAGTACTGTTTTTACAATAAAGAGCTCAGAAGAGGTGGCAAGACACTGTCTCTTAGTTATACAAAGATTTTCTATCTATTATATATATATGCATCTGGACCTGATAGTATACACCCAAGGGTACTTAAGGAACTTAGTTCAGTAATAGCAAGACCATTATACTTAATATTTATTGATTCACTTTCATTAGACATAGTGCCCTTTGATTGGAGGAAAGCTGATGTAGGTCCGTTGTTCAAAAAGGGGGTTTATACTTCTTATATCTTTATTTACATGTTAACCTATTTTTTTTTGCACTTTTATGCCCCTGACACCGAGCTTCCTACATGGGCTTCCAGTGAGCTTTCTCTTAAGGAATGTAATATTATGAGACTGACGAGCTACCTACTGTGCTAGCAAGGCTGTTTTGCCAATATTTTGTATTCTATTTTATCTATTTGTAAATATTCAATGTGAACTTTATATCAGATTAAATCAATGATTTAACAGCTAGGTTTTTGTGCCTCTATGAACCTTTCACCTATAGAAGTGACAGCTCCTGTGATATTCACTTTCAATAACTTTTTGGGTTGTTTCATTTCAGTCTAACCATAGTCAGAGGGACCTAAGTCTCCTTTATACTGTAAGCTTTCGGGCAGGTACCTCACTTCAGTGTTCACCTTGCAAAGTACTTGGAGCCCTATATTGTCTAAACCCCTAAACTGTAAAGTGCCGCATACACTTGTGGCACTATATAAATAAACATATTCATTCATTCATTACATAGAAGCTGGTGGTGTCAACTATTGATATGCAGAGGATAATCTTTTAGAACAAAGGGGTGTGAGAAAGGCAGCCTAGTTCTCTGGTTTGTGGTAACCCTTTATGCACACCCATGTTATGGGCTGGCCAGTAGCACTTCCATGATGCTATTTCATCTCTCTATCTTAATTCAGCGGTTCTCAATCTGTTTTGGATCAGGGCACCCCAAACCCGCAGTTCATAATTCATAGGGCAAACCTAACTTAAATAGGCCAATTATTAAGGGCCTATTAATTGATACAAATGCAAAAAAATATAGTTATTGATATATTTCACAATCAGAATAAACAAACACATTTTGTACAACAAATTCCCTACATATAGTTTCCCACTTGTGATAAAGTCTCCATAGAAAACCAGTGGCACCCCAAGTTAGTTCTCAGTGCACACTAAATTGCCGTGGCACCTTGGCTGAGAAAAACTCTATCTATCTATCTATCTATCTATCTATCTATCTATCTATCTATCTCATATCTATCTATCTATCTATCTATCTATCTATCTATCTATCTATCTATGTCCTGTCTATCTATATATCCCATATCTATCTATCTATCTATCTATCTATCTATCTATCTATCTTGTATCTATCTATATCATATTTATCTCATATATATCTACATATCGATCAATCTGTCTGTCTATCTAACTCATATCTATCTATCTATCTATCTATCTATCTATCTATCTATCTATATCATATCTATCTCATATCTATCTATCTATCTATCTATCTATCTATCTATCTATCTATCTAAAATTCCCTACATATAGTTTCCCACTTGTGATAAAGTCTCTATAGAAAACCAGTGGCACCCCAAGCTAGTTCTCAGTGCACACTAAATTGCCGCGGCACCTTGGTTGAGAAAAACTATCTATCTATCTATCTATCTATCTATCTATCTATCTATCTCATATCTATCTATCTATCTATCTCATATCTATCTATCTATCTATCTATCTATCTATCTATCTATCTATATATCTATCTCTCTATATCGTATCTCTCTCTACATTATATATATATATATATATATATATATATATATATATATATATATAATAAACCAAAGAGGGAAGCATTCGTGTTTAAGATAGCCAGCTGCCTGGTTGCTATACTTATGATAAAAAATGTATACCACAGAGTGTAAGAAAGCACTCACAGGACTTCAACAGGATGTGATACTTTCAGTGTTTAATTGATACATAATTCTGCTGCTTGTTAGAATGTAAGTATGTACTGCAAAGATAATTTTTTTCTTTAGTTCATTAAGCAATTTTATGTTAATTAGGTGTGCTTGATTGGCCAGTTTCAAGTTTGGCGCCTTTACACGGTGAAGGGGAGGTTTATTAGGAATATTGTTTGTTTGTTTTCACTGTCCTGATGAAGGCTGTGCATCTAACAGCCGAAAAGTATCAATTAAATGCTGAAAGTATTACATCCTGTTAAAGTCCTGCAAGTGCTTTCTTACACTCTGTGGTGTGTGTATATATATATATATATATATATATATATCTCAATCTATCTATTTAGCTATCTCATATCTATCTATCTATATTGTATCTATCTATATCATATATATCTCATATCTATCTATCTATGTATCTGTAACGGAAGCTGAGAAGGCACCACGTCGCCTTCCGCCGTCGTTCCCGGGTCTCTCCTTCTTGACGCAGATAAGCGCCGTCGGATGCACCAGTTGGAGTATGGACGGTCACTGGAAACAGTCACAGGATTAGTTGAAGCAAGGAAGCAGGGAAGAGTCCACGTCGCCACCTGACAGTCCACGAAGTTAGGTCGCAGGAAACTGGCAGCAGGCAGTCGATGATTCAGGATACTTGGCGCAGATGGGTATCAGAGTGGATACTTTAGACCATAAGCAATACAAGACTCCAGGACTCCTTGTTCACTCCAAAACATAACTCACTTTATTGTCACAAACCACAGATATTTATATACAGTACAGTACATTGGATCACATGGGTAAACCTGATACAATAGGGAACATGATTAAATCATAACACATCAGACAAAAGGCCAGCAGCAGATGGTAAGGGCTGACACAATGGGAGCATTCACAGAGGTAATCAACTCATAACATATAATACAAAGGGCTGGCAACATAGTTTCAGGTTATACAATAGGTTACTCACAGACTGAGGGGCGTGAATGGTAACACACACAGCAGGGGGTCTCAGGACAGTTCTCAATACAATGACTTGATTAACACCCAGCAGGAGGTCTTGAGTCAAATGGCTGGAGTGGCTACAATACATATCCTAGGGACCAGTACAATTAAACACATACACTATTTGACAATACATAAAACATAAATCTTTTAACATAAAGATAGTAAACCCCCCCATCTGATGTCAAAGGAGGCCAAGGGGCCATAGTCTTTAGGTAAAACGTTCGAGGTCCAGACAAGGGCCCAAGTAACGGATAAGATCCGTTACAGTATCTATCTATCTATCTATCTATCTATCTATCTATCTATCTATCTATCTATCCCATATCTATCTATCTATCCCATATCTATCTATCTATCTATCTATCTCATATCTACATAACTCACATCTGTCTATATATCTCATATATCTATCTCATGTCTATCTATCTATATTGTATAATTCTATCTATCTATTATCTATCAACTATCTTGTATCTATCTATATTGTATCATTCTATCTATCTATCTACCTATCTACCTATCTATCTATCTGAATCCATATCATATATATCTCATTATCTATCTATCTATCTATCTATCTATCTATCTATCTATCTATATCATATCTATCTATTTATCTATCTATATCATATCTATCTATATCATAGCTATCTCATATCTATCTATCTGTATCTGTTTATATCTATTTATCTATCTATCTATCTATCTATCTATCTATCTATCTATCTTGTATCTATCTATATTGTATCATTCTATCTATCTATCTATCTATCTATCTATCTATCTATCTATCTATCTCATAACTATCTATCTATCTATCTATCTATCTATCTATCTATCTATCTCATATCTATATAACTCACATCTGTCTATATATCTCATATATATCTATCTCATGTCTATCTATCTATATTGTATAATTCTATCTATCTATCTATCTTGTATCTATCTATATTGTATCATTCTATCTATTTATCTATCTATATCATATCTATATATTTATCTATCTATATCATATCTATCTATATCATAGCTATCTCATATCTATCTATCTGTATCTGTTTATATCTATCTATCTATCTATCTATCTATCTATCTATCTATCTATATCGTATCTAATATCTATCAATCTCTCTGTTTAATGTTTCTGTCTCTATCATCTGGCTCTCTGTCTGTCTTTTCACCGGAGAGGTATTGCATGGAACTCTGACAAATCCAGAGTTCAATGCAATACCGCTCTGGCATCAAAAGAGTTAAACAAAATTACACTTACAGAGTGAAGCTCCAGAAATCACTGCTGCTGTCACACCAATGTCACTTGTTACAGCGAGAGAGAGACGGCTGTGAGCAAAATTAGACATCTCAGCAACGCAGGAAAGGATCGTTGCCAGTGATATCTGCCTCTTGATACATACAGCGACATATAAGGAGGCGACACAAGACTCTCAAGCCTTTTATGCATGGTGAGATTCTCATGTCGCCCTTTTAAACAATGTGCCATGCTGAAGGAGCCCTTTCGTATCACGTACTTTTCAGTGCAACCTTTTAAAAAGATCCCCTTTCTGTCTAGCCATCTATCTCAACCTACCTCTATCTATACCATTTTTCTAAAGGGCTCTGTTTTCCAACAAGCCCGTATCATCGCAATGATGCACTTTCTAGGAGTGGACAGCCGCTGATTGTTAGCCCAAAAGAATGAATTGTATCCAAAACATATCATGAACTTGACCAAAGCCAGAAAACATACAGAGAAAATATTCTTAATCACACTCATGTGACATAAAAAAATAAACATTATCTGGATGATATTTCATTTTAAAATACAAGTCATGGCTCTTGCACCCATTTTAGAAATGGTTGACTTGAGCAAGCAGATGGATTGCGCTAGTACGTGTGTGGGGAAGTAAATGATGGACAGAAGGTTTGTGACCACTGGTACCAGCGAGTAACACTGTAGAATGTGCAGGGAATGCTATGATCTGACTCACAGCTGTATATACAAACTACAGCACTTATCTCACACGGAGACCAAATGAGGTGCACTTCTCTACCAGGAGACTAATGTGTCAAATTGCCTTTCACTTCTACTCAAGAAACACACTTTATGAAAACACTTTATCAAGCAGAGAAAAGATACACGAGGAAACACAGGTCAGAAAATTTTACAGATCTGTTTTTCTTTTGCAGTATGGGAGAGCTAAAATGTAATAACAGATTTATAGCCATCAATAAATTATAGTGCACCTAAGAGCTGTAAGTGTTCTGAATCGAGAATGTAAGATGTATTGGAATTAATATAATCTGGGGAAAAACAAGACGCTTTTATTGATGTGTTTTTTATTGCTAAGAATATGCAGAAGTGCTTTCAATTCACATTACTTCGTTTGGACGAGTCGTGATAAATCAGTTGTATAAAACGAGGATCCTATGCACAAAACAAAATTGGAACAATTCTTGGAAAAAGCAATTGCAACGTGTACAAATCCCTGAAATACCTATTGATTAAATGGATAGTAATGTTCCACAAAAACAGCAGCTCCAATTAATCTTCATAGTATTTGGGCCATGGAGAGTGTTATTTCATTACTGTCAGAGTTGTAGTTCAAGAGTAATTGAATGATAAAGTATCCCCGTCCCGCCCCTTTTACCTAGTGTAACACTGCTCACCTCAGATGTGGAATCTGGTCTCTTGACCAGACAAGTCGCAGCAAGGGACAATCTTCTTTATATGATCATAAGGAAAACCCTGCCCCCTTGACAGGTTTTTCAGGTTTTTCCTTATGGTCACTGAAGATTGTCCCTCTCTGCGATCCATTCGGACAGTCTTGCTGCTCTGAGGTGAGCAATGTTACACTAGGTAAAAGGGGCGGGAGTGGGATACTTTATCATTCAATTACTCTTGAACTACAACTCTGACAATAGTGAAATAACACTCTCCATGGCCCAAATACTCAGAAGATTAAATGAAGCTGCTGTTATTGTGAAACATTACTATCCTTTTAAAATGGGGTTTTTAACTGTGTGCTGGAGAGGTATGTAACACATTGGTTTAACCTTTTCAGTTCCTCTGGCACTCAAAGGGTTATCCATTTGAATGGTATTGAGATCTGCCATACATTACAAAACAATGCATTTCAGGTCTGTCAAACATTCAAGAGGTTAAAGACCCCATGAAACTCCTTGAGTGCCAGACAATTATCCAACGCGTTGCAAGAACAAAAATGGGAATTTCAGGAATTTGCATTTGTCACCGATGGTGCAGTTCGTTCGTCCAAAAATTACCTCACTTTTCATTTGAATATTGGCTACTAAATTTGCAATCAATTTTTTCATATAATTTTATTTTTATTGAGAATAACAGAGAATAATCGTACAAGTTGTACATATCAGCAGACAAGGTAAGGAGGAGTAATTAACGATTATTATGGAGTTTATAAATAGAGAAACAAGCAACTGAAATAAGTAGTCTCCATACAGGTGTCCAGTGCATTGCAAAGCAATGCACAGATAAGGCATGCAAGGAGTTAAGCATTGATACAGTTTTTGTTTTTGATATGCAGTCCCTTCATAACATACACTCACTCAGTAAATACTAAATCTTGCTTCTGCTTACACTCCCTCCTTTTTTCCACTGACATACTTGCTCCTCATTAGTGAAACATAGAAATCACGCACTACCATCCAAATAGCACAAGGAGCTCAAAAATAAAAGCAACAAACTTTATTTGGACTTCTAAAATGTACCTGTATCTTAAAGGGATAGTAATACTTCATTTTAACTGTATTTTATTTTGTAGGCATTAAAAAAACATGAAGAACGATATAAGTCTTATCTCTCAAACCTTTATGGTTTGAGAGATATTCACAAGCAAAGTTTCCCCTCCTGCCCCTTTTACCTAGTGTAATCCATCTCTTCTCAGATGTGGAAAGAGGTCCATAGACCAGACAGATAACATCAGGGGACAATCTTCTTCCAATGAGAACAATGAAAGCCCTGCCCCCCTTGACAATTTTTTCAGGTATTTCCCTTATCTTAATTGAAGATTGTCCTTCTCTGCAGTCTACCTGGGCACCTCCCTTCTGATCTGGCTGAGCAGTGTTACATCAGTAAAAGGGGCAGGAGGGGGATACTTTATCATTGAATTACTCTTGAACTACAACTCTGACAGAATTGAAATAACACTCTCCAAAGTCCAAATACTATGAAGATTAATTAGAGCTGCTTTTATTATGAAACATTACTATTCCTTTAAGACCAAATACAGGATCGAGGAGAGGCTCACATGAGGTTAGGCATACAGCTAGATGTTAAACAGCATACTCATTAAATCCACGCGTTTCGCGTATAACACGTTTACTCATGTCAGTCGCTACAGCTGCACGCACAAAAATAGCATTATTTAACCATACACTCACCCGATCCAATTCAGGCTTGATGGCCCTGGTGCTGCCCCCAACAATCACAGTAAACCGATTCCACCTACATGAAGACAACAGGAAGGGAGCGCTCTCGGGACCACCAACAATGCTTGAGCCCAATCCAGATTTCAGTAAAAAGTTCATAAAGTTTATTGAATCATATATTAAAAACAACAAACATGGGATCTTAAACAGAACATGGACTCCCCCAGAGACACCACCTAACGTGTTTCGCGGGTGTGTCCCACTTAATCATAGGCCTAGATAAAAGAAAGATATGAGATAGATAGATAGATAGATAGATAGATAGATAGATAGATAGATAGATATGAGATAGATAGATAGATAGATAGATAGATAGATAGATAGATAGATAGATGATATAGATAGACAGATGAAAGATAGATAGATAGATAGATAGATAGATAGATAGATAGATAGATAGATAGATAGATAGATAGATAGATAGATATGAGATAGATATGCAATAGATAGGTAGATAGATATTAGGTAGATAGGTTGACAGAGAGAGATGATCAGTTGATACTGGGTACATAGATAGATAGATAGATAGATATATATGCGATAGATAGATAGATAGATAGATAGATAGATAGATAGATAGATAGATGATATAGATAGACAGATGAAAGATAGATAGATAGATAGATAGATAGATAGATAGATATGACATAGATGGATAGATAGATAGATAGATAGATAGATAGATAGATAGATAGATATGACATAGATGGATAGATAGATAGATAGATAGATAGATAGATAGATAGATAGATATTCTCTTTTACATGGAAGGTGTAATTCAGTAAGCTAAATGGAAGAAATTCCAGAGCAAACCAACATCATCATAGGGGTGAAATAGAAAGTCCTTTGCAATGTGTTGGAGACCTATCTTGCACTGAAGGGGTTAAGAGCCATAGATAAATCAATGAGAATTAGGGGATTTTTATGCTTACTCTACAATGTAAATTGTTTGCTCCAGAACTGAGCCTCTGTAGATTATCTGCACTTCCTCCTAAGCAATGCAATGCAATGAACGTTCATCAAGTATCCAAAGGCTTAAAGCATTTACACTTAAAATCTGTCCTCCAGACCTGCTTCTAAAAGAATCACTGAATTGACATTTGGTGGTCTTTTCCTGAAATTGGAGTAAATATGACTCATTCTATGTATTTCCCATTTGGAAATGTCATTGGTTCTATTTATATTATCTATTTGCAAAACAACATAATTTGCATTTAGTGGTTGATTTCCAAGTAAAATAGGTGACATGGTCTGAGCAGGATCTGAACAACAGGACCCACAGTGCTCAGTGAAGCCCATGACATGGAAATGAAACGCGTCAGACACACCAAACAACTACAGAAGCCACCAAAAGCTAGGTTTTCTTGTAAAATTCTTGTGATGACACCTTTGTGTTTACTATGGGTAACAAATCCATCAGCAGGAAAGATCCAATAAATGTAAAAAGCAAGTTCCAAATGCATAACGAAACGGAATAATGCTGGGCAAATCAACAGCATAATAGGGGAGAAAAATATGTGCAATGCACTGAAGATCACTTTAGCATACATGAGGTTAAAAGCTCATTCAAGTAAACAGGAATTCTGAGCATTTATTGCTTCCCCATGGTTCAGTTGGATTGCTTCAGATCAGGGCCGGATTTACATCTCAGTAGCCTCTAGGCACAGAAATCTGAAGCGCCCCCCCCCACACCCCATTAGCCATCTCCACTGGACACCTCCACAATGCTCCTAATCTCCACACTGCCCCAATCATCTCCATATTGTCCTCACTTTGCCCCCATCAGCTCCATATTTCCCCAATCAGCTCCAACTTGCCTCCCATCAGCTATATATGGCCCTCTCATTGCCCCTATCATCTCCACATTGCCCAATCAACTACAACTTGCCCCCTATCAGCTACAACTTGCCCCCATCAGCTCCATATTGCCCTCACATTGCCAGCCATCAGCTCCATATTGCTCTCACATTGCCCACATCAGCTCCACTTTGCCCTGACACTGCCCCCCATCAGCTCCAACTTGCCCCCCCATCAGCTCCATATTGCACTCACATTGCTCTTATCTCCACATTGCCCCATCAGCTCCATATTGCCCCCATCAGCTCCATATTGCCCTCACATTGCCAGCCATCAGCTCCTTATTGCCCCCCATAGCTCCATATTGCCCTCACATTGCCCACATCAGCTCCACTTTGCCCTGACACTGCCCCCCATCAGCTCCAACATGCTCCCCCATCAGCTCCATATTGCACTCACATTGCCCTTATCTCCACATTGCCCCATTAGCTCCATATTGCCCCCATCAGCTCCATATTGCCCTCACATTGTCAGCCATCAGATCCTTATTGCCCCCCATAGCTCCATATTGCCCTCACATTGCCCACATCAGCTCCACTTTGCCCTCACACTGCCCCCCATCATCTCCATATTACCCTCGCTTTGCGCCCACCCCCGTTTCCTACCTCCTCTCTGGTGGTCCAGCGGCGTGGCAGGACAGGTCTGCACCTTCTTCGGCACAGACCTGTAGCTGCTGGAGCTCCTGCGCAGTCTTCTGTTCAGTAATGTACGTGACATAATCTCCCAGCGCTCTGCATTACTAAAGAGCTCACAGGGAGCTCAGCAGCTACAGGTCTGTGCCGAAGGAGGCGCAGTCCTGACTGAGTAGGGGGTTAGGATAATTAACGCCTGGTCCGGTGCTTGGTTTGTTCAGGCTGCTCCTATCCTCTTCAGCTCCCAGGAGAGCCCTCCTCTCTTCTCCGTCTCATTGGCTACATTATCTTTTTAAACAGACTACCCCAGGCATAGGGTGCCCATTCCACGAGCTTCCTAGTTCTTGTCTGACTCCAGCTCTGCTTGTTTCTGACCTTTGGCTTGATCCTGATCTCTGGCTTGTCTCCAGTCCCTGGCTTAACCTTTGGCTTTGATCCTGACCTCCGGCTTGTCTCCAGCCCCCGGCTTGACCGTTGGCTCTGATTCTGACCTCCGGCTTGTCTCCAGTCCCTGGCTTGACCGTTGGCTCTGATTCTGACCTCTGGCTTGACCTTTGGCTCTGATTCTGACCTCCGGCTTGTCTCCAGTCCCTGGCTTAACCTTTGGCTTTGATCCAGACCTCTGGCTTGTCTCCAGTCCCTGGCTTGACCGTTGGCTCTGATTCTGACCTCCGGCTTGTCTCCAGTCCCTGGCTTGACCGTTGGCTCTGATTCTGACCTCCGGCTTGTCTCCAGTCCCTGGCTTGACCTTAGGCTCTACGTCTTAACTGCGTTGGTGCCTCCTGTCCAAGATTCCAGCTCATCTCGTTGGCCTGGTTCTTAACGGTAACCAGGGCACTCCCATCCTGGTTGCACCCTGGCTCAACCGGGGTGGAACAATCTGGTTTTGTGACCAGTACCTTTACTCAGTTTGGCTGCAGCAAGAGAGTCCCTGGCACGCCGTCTCCGATGTCAAGCATCGCTCCCCAGCATCGCTCTCCAGCTACTGAACCAGTGCCAGCACCACACGGGTCCCTACACCCCGCGTGGTGACATATAGATAGATTTATTTATTTATTTAGAATACCATGAAGAATACATTGAAATTTCTCTTGATTTCAAGTATTTCCTGGAATAGCTCTCTCTATATAAACTGGAAAGGTTGGGCACACCTTATGCAAAAAATAAAGCTAGTGGCCTTGGTGCTACAAAAATGATACATAGCAATTTGTAGTTGCAACGGTAACAACCAGAGAATGAGCACTCATAAGGACTTCTATAAGCAAAAAAAAATGCCTTTATTGTGGACGTTTTGGCCCCATATATGGACCTTCCTCAAGACTTTCATCAGGAAGGCCCATATAGAGGTCAGAAACGTCAACAATAAAGGCTTATTTTTTTCACTTATGGAAGTCCTTATGAGTGCTCATTCTCTGATCGTTACCATTAAAACTGCAAATTTATATATATATATATATATATATATATATATATATATATATATATATATATATAAAATGTGTAGAAGTGTCAGCACTTTCGACAACTGGCATGGTGTCTGAGTGCAAACCTATATCCAAAATATACATGAGACCACAAAAGAAGCAGCAAAGGAAAGGACTTTTTCAGGAAGCTCAAAAAAACACATAGAGAAGGCACTGTAATGCGCTAAAATGTTGATCTGATACAATAAATGTGTTTTGACCATCCTGAAAAGTCCTGTTGTTTGCTTTCTTTAATTGATTGATGTAAGGCACATTTTATTTGATAAGGTGCTGAATGGTCCAATATCGGGTCTACACATACTCAAAAACGATGACCATTCTGTGTGCAAAAAATGCACCATGTATTTCGAGAACTATAACTTCAAAATAAATCAGGAATGGTGACATTTTTTTTAACCCTTTGAGTGCCAGAATGTGGTAAACAAAAGTGAATAGTCCTCCATAACATAGATCTCTGTAGAATTGGCTTTAGCCCTGACAATGTTTTCATGATGTCATGAAAATTATAGCATGGACAATTGTTTCAGGCCTTTGTTCATTTTCATAGTTTATAAGGGCTGGTACTGACTCCCAAAAGACAGTATTCCTGCTTAATTCATCACTGCAATCAAAGGTTGTGTGTGTGGAAATATAGAAGAGTTATTCAATTACTGTATAACTATGACATCAAGATGGCACTGCCATAATGACAGAGGATGATGCAAAAAAGAGTAATTGATTGTCTCTTATTAAAACAACTGTACCAGAGGGAAAATATAAATATTCTCCAAATTCTCATTGCCTTAAATACTTAAAGGGATAGTAATGTTTCACAAAATAAAGCATCTCCTATTAATCTTTATAGTATTTGGGCCATGGAGAGTGTTATTTTAATACTGTAAAACTTGTAGTTCAAGAGTAATTGAACGATAAAGTATCCCCCTCTTGCCCCTTTTACTGAAGTAACACTGCTCACCTCAGAGTAGCAAGACTGTCCGGATGGATTGCAGCAGGGATGATCTTCAGTGATCATAAGGAAAAATCTTAAAAACCTGTCAAGGGGGGCAGGGTTTTCCTTATACTCACAGTAAGAAGATTGTCCCTACCTTTCCAGTCAGGAGACTAGATTCCACATCTGAGGGGAGGCGGCTTATACTAGTTAAAAGGGGCGGAAGGGGGATACTTTATCATTCAATTACTCTTGTACTCCAACTCTGACAGTATTGATATAACACTCTCCATGGCCCCAATACTATGAAGATTAATTGGAGCTGCTTTTATTTTGAAACAATACTATCCCTTTAAATGGGACATTTAAATCCTTGAATGCCAGAGAGATCTCCAACACAATATGTTGGAGTCCCATCTAGAACAGTGGTTCTCAACCCGTGCCCTCAGTGGCTACTAACAGGCCAGGATTTGAGAATTTCCTTTTAAGAGCACAGGTGAGTTAATCAATACAACTGAGCCTCTGATCAACACACTTGTGCTCTAGTGTGTTAGTGGCCGCTGAGGGCACGGGTTGAGAACCTCTGATATAGAATTCAAGGTAGTTGATGCACTAAGGTGGGATAAAGAGGTCATAAAGTGGAGATAACTTCTCCAATGATATCACTTCTCCAATTCCGATATTATTCAATTTAGCCTATTCACTAAGCTCTCCAAAGTTGGAGAAATCTTGGCTCCATAGAATTGGAGAATTGGAGAAATCACCTGTTTATCCCACCTTAGTGCATAACCCCCAAGGTGGTAAAATTCCCATTTATATAAATGGGAATTTGGGATTAACCCGGTTCTACTGAGTTCATTATCTTCCTAATGGTTTTGATAAAACGAGTCCCCTACTTTACCCTAATATTTGGAATTTGAAAAATTAACATTTTTTTCTGCTTCGGATTAGGCATGTTATTGATGTCTGTCAAAAGTCACCAAAAGCATCTTTTGAATGAGAAGATAAAAAAACTTTCAGTTTTCTATATGTTTTCATGTTTTGTGGCCCGCTTCTTGCTCATAGCTTTATATGTAACAAAAACAGTTTCCTTTGCCAACTAAAAATTACTTCCACATTTTTAAACATGCAAGTTACATTTCCCAATGGATGCAAATCCAAACCTTTTCTTTAATTAGGAGAGGACACATGAAGTCATACCAACATACCACATTCCTTCCTAAGCCTGAAACGTGTACGGTATGAATACGGCATGAAAACATTCTATACTTGGTTTAGAGTTACTAAAATTGATGGTGTTTAGAACACAAAAATAGCAAATGGAATACTACTTAAAGGGATAGTGGGATGAATGTAGAAAAAGGATTTCATGTTAAAACAGGCGGTTTTAACGGAACACCAATTTGAGGAACACCAAACTACGTATTCCAAAATGCCTCTCCTTTATTCCTTGAAGACCAGTCTTCGCAATGCATTGCGAACATCAGCACCTGAAGGGTTAACATCATTTGTGCCAATGCGAGGACAATGGGACAGTATGTGTCAGCTTTGGCTTTCCTTTTCAAAATGATTTGTTCAACGTCATGTTTTAACACCTTGGTGACAAGGATGGGCAATTTAGCTTGTCTTTGTTCAAGCATATTTTCCCTCTAATTCATTTATTACACTCACACAAATTATATACTGTTTTTTTAAGGATAAATAGGACTTTCTTTTGATCCCATATTTATAGGTATTAGCCATCATTTGGTTTAATAATTATATAGAAAGTTGAAAAAAATAAAATAAAAAAATTTACGTTTTCCTGTGATAATTTGTGCTCATTTAATGCATTTTTAACAGGGACTGGATACAACGTATGAATGTTCCAAGTGTCCCTTTTTAGCGAGGCACTATCCCTCTGAGATGCAAATCTCTATGTCCCTCTTTCCCACCCGGTGTCCCTCTTTTTAGGTGATCAGAATGTGTGATGTGAATATAAGTAAAAGTTGGTACTGTGTTCCACGTCGAAAAAAAAGCAGACTGGTAGAGTAAAAGTGATATAATGTAGATATGTGTTTCACATTGTCTACAACAATAAAATTCACATTAATATTTGTTTAAACATCAGTACAAATGTTTATACATTAGTCTGTGTAAAAAATACATTGATATTGCTTTAAATCAGTTATTTAGATACACAAAGTGGTATCAATAGGTCATGAAATAGCCTACAAATAAATGCTCTACCCACCAATCCTGCCCCAGCAACACCACCTCTGTCTCTCTCTTCTGTCTGCCTCATAATCACAGTGAGGAGAGTGAGGCAGAGAACAGTGACATATGAAATTTATACTATACACGATCACAGTGCAAAGAACAGTGACAGATGAAATTTATACTATACATGATCACAGTGAGAAGGTGAGAGGTAGAGAACAGTGACAGATGAAATTTATACTATACATGATCACAGGGAGGAGGAGAGAGACAGAGATCAGTGACAGATGACATTTATACTATACACTATCACAGTGGGGAGGAGAGAGGCAGAGAACAGTGACAGATATAATGTATACTATACACAATCACAGTGAGGAGTAGAGGTGCAAAGAACAGTGACAGATAGACTGTTTACTATACATGATCACAGTGAAAAAGCGAGAGGTAGAGAACAGTGACAGATGAAATTTATACTATAAACCATCTCAGTGAGAATGAGAGAGGCAGAGAACAGTGACAGATATAATGTATACTATACACGATCACGGTGAGGAGGAGAGAGGCAGAGAACAGTGACAGATATAATGTATACTATACACGATCACGGTGAGGAGGAGAGAGGCAGAGAACAGTGACAGATATAATGTATACTATACACAATTACAGTGAGGAGGAGAGAGTCAGAGAACAGTGATAGATATAATGTATACTATACAGGATGACAGTGAGGAGGAGAGAGGCAGAGATCAGTGACAGATGAAATTTATACTATACACTATCACAGCGAGGAGGAGAGAGGCAGAGAACAGTGACAGATCTAATGTATACTATACACTATCACAGTTAGGAGGAGAGAGGCAGAGAACAGTGACAGATATAATGTATAGTATACATTAGATCTGTCACTGTTCTCTGCCACTATTCTCCCCACAGTGATAGTGTATAATATAAATTTCATCTGTCACTGATCTCTGCCCTTCTCCTCCTCACTGTGATATTGTATAGTATACATTATATCTGTCACTGTTCTCTGCCTCTCTCCTCCTCACTGTGATCATGTATAGTATACATTATATCTGTCACTGTTCTCTGCCTCTCTCCTCCTCACTGTGATTGTGTATAGTATACATTATATCTGTCACTGTTCTCTGCCTCTCTCCTCCTCACTGTGATCGTGTATAGTATACATTATATCTGTCACTGTTCTCTGCCTCTCTCCTCCTCACTGTGATATTGTATAGTATACATTATATCTGTCACTGTTCTCTGCCTCTCTCCTCCTCACTGTGATCGTGTATAGTATACATTATATCTGTCACTGTTCTCTGCCTCTCTCCTCCTCACTGTGATTGTGTATAGTATACATTATATCTGTCACTGTTCTCTGCCTCTTTCCTCCACACTGTGATTATGTATAGTATACATTGTAGGACATGTCTCTGCATCGTTAGTGATCCCCAACATCAATCTTACTCAGCCTGCTGTTGACTGAGGATGATGGGGATTGTAGTACAGCTTGTATATGGCACTGCAGTGACACGGGCTCCACGGCTCTCCCAGCAATGGGTTGGACAAGGACTTCTTATGGTAAGAGTATGGAGGAGCAGCAGCGACATTTAATGCAGTGACATGAGAATCTCACGCTTTTCATGCAGGGCAAGATTCTCACGTCGCCCTTTTCATCAAGGCGAACTGGTGAATGTGGTGTTAAGTCACACGCTCAATTGTGTACAATGTTTTAAAAGTGAATCTCAGATTTGTGCTAACAAATAAATAAAGGTATATACCGTCTCAAAAACGATTGTTTGAAGTAAAGAATGGCCAATGACCAAGAAAGAATGATTTTGAAACTCTTCAAAAAAGGAATTTCCATAAAAATATAAATAAGAAGTTGGTGTCCATACAGGGATTATGTGAAACCACTGGCTGGCGGGCGGAGGGGGGGGGGTGCTGCAGGCTCGGAGGAGAGAGGAATTAGGGTTGAGGGGTATAGTAGGAGTTAAGTTAAATTGGATTTTAGAAGTTCGGGTTGTTGAAGGTTGAAATAAACATAAAAAACCTCAGGCCAACTCTGTACGCCCTACCACTATGCATATGTTCTTTTCATTGCTATAAATGTTTTCATACTTTTGTGTATTTGAACGATTTTACATGTATTCCACTTTTTTCTTTTGTATTTAAGATGTGTATGGAGTGATCTGATAATAAAATATATTAAAAAAAAAAAAATAAGAAGTTGGTGGTGGGGGACTTAACCCTTTGAGTGCCAGAGAGGTATCCAATGCATTGTGTTGCAATGTGTTGGATATCTCTCTGGCTCTCAAAGGGTTAACCCTGTGAATCTGAAGCAGTGATTTGATGACCAATCTAGTATGTATCTAGTTAATAAAGATAGCTATATGTCTCCAGCAGAAAAAGTAATTCTATGTCCTCCGTTCCACCTCCTTCTCTTTATCTGAATGACGATTGCCCTGTTTTTGCACTTTGAAATACGTTTCCAAATTCTAGCTATTGCACATGGGGAAAATCATTTAATAACGTGTCCTCCGCCCCTGTATTCAGTTCTGTTTTATTATTTTATGTAGCTTCCTATGTAATTCCTTAGAAACTGCAGAACACAAAACAGTCACTTGTACACTAAATGTATCATGAAATTGCAAGTGTGTTGATATCACTCTGGTACTCAAATGGTTAAAACTGAACTGTCACTTTGCAACAAAGAGGTGACTTTGAAAGAACTTTAAAAATACCACTATGTTTTATCCATTTTTTTTCTATACAATAGGTTACAAGTTATGTATCTTTATTTATGTATTAGGTTATGTAGCTGAGGGAGGAAGTAGGAAGTTAACAGTTGGGATGCAGAGCAGTGCCTACCAGATTAGTGCAAATCAAACTATATCATAAACAGTTGTTTGAAATAATGGATGGCCAACAAATATAGGTGTCTGGTAGATTAAAAGTGGTAATTTATTCAGGGCCTGTTTTGGGTGGGTGCCAAGGGTGTAGTGCACCTTGCCCAGATTATTTACTGGCTCCACGCTGTAAGCCTCCATGATACGGTGGTGTAACTAGTTGTGTCTAGGGGGAAAGGAGATGCTACCAAGGTGCCTCTGTCACTCACTTGTCACTCTGATAAAAATTGATAAAAAACTTTCTTCTTACAGTTTAAAGAACTGTGCTTAAAGCTTGGCAAGTGAAGATAACCCCAGGTCTGATTTATAAATGTTTTAATGGGTTAGTAATGTAAAAAAAAAAGTTTTTTGCATTTAGAAGAGCTTAAAAAGTTGAGCAAAATGCAAAAAAATGTATCTCTCAAACCGCTATGGTTTGAGAGATACAGGCATTTAACGTTCATTGTCTCCTGTCAGCAGGAGATCCATGTCAGTCGAAATGGAGGCTCTGCAGCAGAGCTGCAATCGCGTTATTGACAATGAATCCCTTCATTGGAATGGTCTAAAACGTGTGCCTGGTTTGCAAGCACTCGTTTTAGACCATTCCAGTGAAGTGATTCATTGTCAATACGTGATGGAGGCTCCATGTCGGCTGACAGCAGGAGACATTGAACTTTAAATGCCTGTATCTCTCAAACGATAGCGGTTTGAGAGATAAAGTTTTTTGCATTTAGCTACACTTTTAAGCTCTTCTAAATGCAAAAAAAAAAACATTTTTTGTTTTACATTACTAACCCTTTAAAGTTTTTATAAATATGGCGTTACTATGAATATTTTAATGCCTGGAATGCTTAAGAGAAACCTACACATGGCGTTAAAATCCTAGAGATAATATTGTCACAAAACTATCGCAAACTGCGACAATTCGTTATAAATTCGCTGGGCCAATATTTTCCTTCTCCCTAACACCAATTTTCCTCAACCTCTACTAGTTGGCGTTACACGCAAGAAAACTGATGTTACACAGTTTATGAATAATGAAATGCATTTTAACTCCACTTTAAAAACAATTTACACATAACTCCATTTTATAAATCTCCCCCTCTGTCTCTGCCCATTCATTTATTGAGAGGAGTGGCCTGTGACCTGTATCACCTTCCCCTCCTGAAACTTTTTACGCACTGACTCACATGGCAAAGAGAGAACGCGCTTGAATAACCCAGTCAGGTACCAATGCAAAAAGCTTGAATGAGGCCCCTCATGGTTATAGGTTTTTTTTTTATTAATTATTATTTTTCTGTAAGTAATAGTGCTGTGTCCTACACTCTCCTTGATATTACTTACAGCGGTGAGTTGACCAACTCCATGCTTGTACTTCCAGTTTCCAGTGAGGTTTTTTGCAGTAACCGGAAGCACCACAGGGGGCAGTGTATTCAGAGCCAGATTAGCTGAGACGTTTTCAGGGGCCATGCCACTGGGGGTTAATAAAATAAAATAATAAAAAAAAAATAATAATAATGTAAAACAAACAGTGTTGCCAGAACCAGTGATTGCACTTTGGCAGTGCTTGCATCTAGTGCTATCACTGGCATTGCAATTAGGCAGCTTCTGTGGTCCTAGACAAAGCAATGCATTTGATACCTTTCTGGCATTCAAAGGGTTAATACAAGGCTATTATTTACTTTAGATCCCCTGTCTCTTTTGATCTCTGGTGGGGGTGGGTCCGTATCAGTATGTAGCACTCTCCAGCACAACTATTAAGTGTACTTCTTTAGGAGATAGTAGGGGTACATACCTCCCAAGTGTCCCTCTATAGGAGATATTAGGGGTCCATACCTCCCAATTGTCACTTTTTAGGAGATATAAGGATCCATACCTCCTGAGTGTCCCTCTGTAGGAGATATTAGGGGTCCATATCTCCCATGTGTACCTCTATAGGAGATATTAGGGGTCCATACCTCCCAAATGTCCCTCTATAGGAGATATTAGGGATCCATACCTCCCAGGTGTCCCTCTTTAGGATATATTAGGGGTACATACCTCCCTAGTGTTCCTCATTAGGAGATATTAGGGATACATACCTCCCAAGTGTCCCTCCTTAGGAGATGTTAGGGGTCCATACCTCCTAAGTGTCACTCTTTAGGAGATATTAGGGGTACATACTGCCAAGTGTCCCTCTTTAGTAGATATTAGGGACAGTCCATCATTGAGACTCAAATCCCTCTGTCCCTCTTTCCCACCCTGGTGTCCCTGTGTTTAGGAGATCAGACTGTGCGGTGTGTATATAAGTGTATCACCCTGGTGTCCCTGTGTTTAGGAGTTCAGACTGTGTGGTGTGTATATAAGTGTATCGCCCTGGTGTCCCTGTGTGTAGGAGATCAGACTGTATGGTGTGTATAGAAGTGTATTACCCTGGTGTCCCTTTGTGTAGGAGATCAGACTGTGCGGTGTGTATATAAGTGTATCACCCTGGTGTCCCTGTGTTTAGGAGATCAGACCGTGTGGTGTGTATATAAGGGTATCACCCTGGTGTCCCTGTGTTTAGTAGATGAGACTGTGTGGTGTGTATAGAAGTGTATTACCCTGGTGTCCCTTTGTGTAGGAGATCAGACTGTGCGGTGTGTATATAAGTGTATCACCCTGGTGTCCCTGTGTTTAGGAGATCAGACCGTGTGGTGTGTATATAAGTGTATCACCCTGGTGTCCCTGTGTTTAGGAGATCAGACTGTATGGTGTGTATAGAAGTGTATTACCCTGGTGTCCCTTTGTGTAGGAGATCAGACTGTGCGGTGTGTATATAAGTGTATCACCCTGGTGTCCCTGTGTTTAGGAGATCAGACCGTGTGGTGTGTATATAAGTGTATCACCCTGGTGTCCCTGTGTTTAGTAGATGAGACTGTGTGGTGTGTATAGAAGTGTATCACCCTGGTGTCCCTGTGTTTAGGAAATCGGACTGTGTGATGTGTATATAAGTGTATCACCCTGGTGTCCCTGTGTTTAGGAGATCAGACTGTGTGATGTGTATAGAAGTGTATCACCCTGGTGTCCCTGTGTTTAGGAGATCAGACTGTGCGGTGTGTGTATAAGTTTATCACCCTGGTGTCCCCGTGTTTAAGAGATAAGACTGTGTGGTGTATATATAAGTGTATCAGCATGGTGTCCCTGTGTTTAGGAGATCAGACTGTGTGGTGTGTGTATATAAGTGTATCACCCTAGTGTCCCTGTGTTTAGGAGATCAGACTGTGAGGTGTGTATATAAGTGTATCACCCTGGTGTCCCTGTGTTTAGGAGATCAGACTGTGTGGTGTGTATAGAAGTGTATCACCCTGGTGTCCCTGTGTTTAGGAGATCAGACTGTGTGGTGTGTATAGAAGTGTATCACCTTGGTGTCCCTGTGTTTAGGAGATCAGACTGTGTGGTGTGTATATAAGTGTATCACCCTGGTGTCCCTGTGTTTAGGAGATCAGACTGTGTGGTGTGTATAGAAGTGTAACACCCTGGTGTCCCTGTGTTTAGGAGATCAGACTGTGTGGTGTGTATATAAGTGTATCACCCTGGTGTCCCTGTGTTTAGGAAATCGGACTGTGTGGTGTGTATATAACTATATCACATTGCTCCACAGCAATAAAACAGATTAACGTTTGTTTAACCTTCACTATATGTGTTTATAAATTAGCATGCATAAATAAAATATTTTAGTCTAGCTCTAAATCATCTATTCAGTTACAGAAAGAGGTGTCAATAGGTCATAAAATATCTTAAAAATTCACGGTAATGCCCTACTCACCAGCCACACCACCAGCAACACCCCCTAATATAAAAGTATCCCTCTTTGGCCATTTGAAATGTTGGGAGGTGTGCTCCAGGGAAAAGAACAGTGTAAAGGGAACATTTACAGATAATGACCTACGTCCTCTCCAGCCCCAAATATAGTGTGTGTAAATTATCACTGCATTAACACTTTACTTGTCGTGGAAGGCAAAAAATGTGCCACTTAACTAAGAAGCAGAAATAAAATAAACTTTTAGAACTGATAATTACTCACATTATAGTGTTTTATAATGTGGTACATCTCAGTTGGGGAAATAGAATGAGATATTTCAGGAATCCATTGTTAACTAAGATGATAAAAATCCATTTTGATGTTGTAGAATTCACCGTGGGAATGAATGAAGAAGGAATATACATTAATCTTAGTGGTAGCTATCTATGCACTATCCTATAACATAAAGTGGTAGAATGCGTCTCTCACTGTGAGTGTAACCGCACATGCGCAGTAGAGACTCTCTACAGTGCATGTGTGGTTTCGCACACAGGTAGCTTCGCTGTGAGCCATCTGGACCTCCCCTTTAAAGGAGCAGCGCATTCGACAAGTCTCTACTGCGCATGACTGCATTCATGCGCAGTAGAGACTCGCCGAACACGCTGCCCCGCTCCGGATGGCTCACGTCCTGTATGTGCTCCCGGCTCTGGGGCAGCAGCCGGGGCAGCTGGGTGCACTTTATCCAGTGTATGCGGGCTTTCATACTAGTGAGTACTAATGAAACATTATTTTTTTTCCCCACGCTTCTGATGTACCATGATATTATAAATATAATGTGCTAGCAAAATAATGTGTCAATACTTGTTTATATCAAAACTTTATTTTGTGCGTGTGTGCCTGTGTTTGTGTGTGTGTGTGTATATATGTTGCATGTGTATATGTATGTGTGTGTATAAGTGTGTGTACATATATGTGTGTGTGTGTGTATGTGTGCGTATGTACTTTTGTGTGCCTCTGTTTCCATCACAACTTTACAATAGTATATAAAAAATGCTATAAAATAAAAACTGCAAAAATCTGCATGCAGTGGGTTCACTTTTAAAAGGTTACGTTTTAAATATCGTGCGGCTGAACACCACATTAAACATGGCGCATGGATGAAAAGGGAGACATGAGAATCTCGCCCTGCATATTAGAATCATATAAGAATCTTGCCCTGCCTGTCATCTCCTGGTACATAATTTTATTTTTTTGTGTGGCACTCAAAGGGTTGAGCTACATATTGAACAAACACTTGTAGACGGCAGTCCATTAGTCATCTTCAAGTCCCTTGTAATGAAGGGTCATGATGTCAGCTCCCAAAAAGTGAACACTTCTCATTTCCAATCCATCTGCAATATTCAAGGGACTAAAATGGTCCCTACTGGTGTGACCCATGTTCCTCCATGGTTAACCAATTGTATAATACCCCTGTGTCTCAGAAATTGGTGAGTATGCATGCAATGCAGCTTTTAAAGAGGCGACATGAGAATCTCGCACTTATATGCAGGGCAAGATTCTCATGTTGCCCTTTTCATCCATGCGCCATGTTTAATGAGGTGTACAGCCGCACGGTATTTTAAACGCAACCTTTTAAAAGGATACCCATGCTGTGCGCTACAATTGAAACAAGAAAACAGTCAGTGTAAGAGATGAAGTTCACCCTTCTCACTAATTGTTTTAAAGGAATTACTTTGTCAAAGCAATATATTTCATTTCTTTTTCTTTTAAATGTTAAATTTCAGTGCTTCTCATATTCTTTTTCTGTGTGTGTTAATGTGTGAAATCAGTGTCCAGGTACACTGTCCAGCAACAATGCATCTAAATATTGTTTTGTAGCCTGGGATCTCTACACCATGAGCCACCTATCTACACTTGCCCACCAGTTCAATGGATGACAGCCTACCACTGCATGCACATTTTTCTTGTACAGCTACCATCAGCCTGGCACCAGATTGGGTACTGTTGTTGCAATTGTTACGATCTAGTAAGTAGCATATTGTAGACTCTTGGCACTACTGTTATCAATGTAAAACCCATGCAGTTGTGCTAATGTAACTGTACTGAGAGGGAAGTAGATAAGTGGAATAGCCCACGAGCAGAAGTGGCATATATGTGGAATAGCCCACCAGTAGAAGTGGTAAAAGTAAATACAATGAGGGAATGTACGCATGCATGGGACAGGCATAAGGCTTTCCTGAAAATAAGACAAGACCCACAACCAAATAATGTTTGAGGGTTTTTTTTACAGTACGAAAAATGGGCAGACTAGATGGGACAAATGGTTCTTATCTGCCATCACATTCTATGTTTCTATGTTCACAGTGTGGCTGACTTACTAAAGAAAAGGCATGGAATTCTGGAGCAAACCAATTGCACACTAAGGGGTAATACACTTCCCTAAATTCTCATTGATTTAAACTGGACTTTCAATGAAGCAATACATTGGAGACCTATGCAGAATTCAAGGGGTTAAAGTTCCCATTTTAATCAATTGGACATTTCTATTCTTTCCATATGGTACAGTTGATTGGTTCCAGGATTGCACCACTTCCTTAGTGAATCACCATTACAGTTTGCTATCAGCCAATGAAATCTGGCTAAAAACTTATTGGTGGTTATGCACTAAGGTGCAATAAAGCGGAGGTGACTTCTCCAGTTCCTATGTTATTCTGCAGAGCTTGTGCACTAAGATCTCCAAAGTGAGAGAAATCTTAGTGCACTGGCTCCATAGAATAACATAAGAACTGGAGAAGTGATATCACTGGAGAAGTTATCTACGCTTTATCATCTCTTTATCACCCCTTAGTGCATCTCCACCATTGTTTCAGCTACCTTCTGGATAACTAGGACTTTTTAGTCACCTTTGTCCTACTGATAGGATCTCACTGCTTCTGTTGCCACCTGAACATTACTCAGATAATCTGGCTGCGTCATAGAATCATGTCAGGAAACTTTATTCAAGTACAGTAAGCGGAACCAGTGTGTGGCACATGTATATGTAAGTGAGCAGCAGGGGAGGACTAGCAACTGGTCTGGGGGGAAAATACAATCAAGTGGCTCACTTCTATTATCGTTCAATACCACTGTCCCAGGCCGCCACCTGTTGTGAAGTAAATGATACCATGTAGCTTACAATTGAACTGGGTCTACACTTATGATACTACAGAGCTTACAGTTGAACTGGAGCTACACTAGTTATAATACAGAACTTACAATTTAACACCTTAAGGACCAATGACGGTCCTGGACCGTCATAGGTTGTTATACCCTTAAGGACCCATGACGGTTCTGGACCATTATGGAATTCCGTGCTCCCCACGTGGCTGCACGCCATTCTGGGAGTCCGGATTCGGATTGCACAAAAAAAAAAAAAAAAATGCACCGTGGTCCTTAAGGGACCGCAAAGTACATGCGCAGACGGTCCTTAATGGGTTAAGGAAAGATGTATTAGTGATACCATATAGAGATTACAAGAGAAATGTGTAATGATACTAGTGTATCTCCGTTTGGATTGTATCTCTATGGTATCACTTATATATCTCCATGCCATTCGGGGAGCCCTGAACCGGATGCAGAAATAAGAAAACAAAAATCGGCCTCTGTCTTTAAGTGCCATCCGTGTGCTCGTGCAGCCGGTCCTTAAAAGGTGGTAATGCCTGCTGTTAACAAACATTAATATTTTAGATATTAAAAATCTAAACTGAATGATGTACGTGTTGTCTCTCGAACATGTATAGTGTGACAGATATAAACTTCTAAAGTTCCCCCCCTCCCACCCCTTTCACAGACATCAGTGCTCCAGCTAACAGAAGGAGATCCTGGTCCCGGGACTGGCCGGCGGCTCTTCAGTAGAGCCGAAACAGCCCTATCCAAAAAGAAATACTCCACTGGAACAGTCTACAAAGCGTGCTTGCAAACCAGGCTCACTTTGTAGACCGTTCCATTGAAGTATTTCTTTCTAAATAGAGCTATTTAGGTTCTGCTGAAGAGCCTCTGCCGGGTCGCACAACCAGAATCTCATGCTATCAGCTAGAGAGCTGACGTCTGCGAAAGGGGCGGGGGGAACTTTAGAAGTTTATATCTCTCAAACTATACATGTTCGAGAGACAACACATACATCATTCAGTTTATATTTTTAATATCTACAATGTTAAAGTTTGTTAACAGCAAGCATTTCTACCCCTTTAACTCCTTAAGGACCGGCGCGCGCATGGGCGGCCGGCACTTGCGGACCACGGGGCATTTTTTTTTTTAATTGATGCTTCCGGTTCAGGGCTTCCGGAGTGGCGTGCAGCCGCGACGGGAGCCCTGAACTCCATGCCGTGCCAGGACAGCCGTGATGGTCCTGGCACGGCAATGGTCCTTAAGGGGTTAAGGGGTTAAGGTGTTAACCTCTTGAATGCCAGAAATGTCTCCAGTGCATTGCTTCTGAAAGCTCTGGAGACGCCCATAGCATGCAAGTGATTAATAGGGGTTATTGTTTGCCCACCACCAGTGGTGTCCATAGACATTTTTCCAGGGGGGGGGAAAGCCATAATATGACCCCCGGGCCAGCCCATCTAGCCCCTTTATTAATATGGAGGAGGGTAATTGTAGGGGGGGGCAAGTGCCCCCCTTGCCCCCCCCTCTGGACGCCCATGCCCACCACCACTCCCCCCCACAGCAGAGAAAGGTATTCCATGGCATGTGTTCCTTCTTCTCACTTTATCTGAATCATATCTGCCCTATTTTTGCACTTTGAAATAAGTTTCCAAACTTTAGCTTTTGCACGTGGGGAAAATAATTTATCAACATATCCTCTCCCTGTATTTTTCAATACATTTTGTTTTAGCTTCCTACATAATTCCATAGTAACTGCAGAACACAAAACACTCACTTATTGTACACTAAATTTATCATCAATTTGCAAGTGCTGTGCAAGAACACATTAAAATGTGTAAAGTGGAAAGATTAATCCTATGGAGTTGCTTGAAAGCTCCACTGAGAGAACGTACATTTAGGTAAGACTATGATTTGTTATTGTTCTGTCTTCGGGATAGCTGCTAGGAGAATTTAAAACTTTTACAGAGGTCAAGCAAAAAAATAACAGTCCATATCCTGCTTTGGTGATTTGTGCTGTCTGACTTGCATCCACCGCCACATGCACATCTCTGGAGATTGAATTCCCTACGCGTTTCACTGCAAATGCCTCCTGCAATGCAAAGAGCAAAGAGTCAGGTGACATTAAGAACTTACCATTAATTATTGCATTTTGGTACTGATTTCCTTTTCTTCTATGTTTTGAAAGCAGCTGTAGTTAAAAATAATTGTAACCATTTGATGACCAGAATGAGTATGCAATGCACTGCAAACTGATGCATTATACACCCCTCTGCTTCTCAAAGGGTTAAATCCGAATGTGTTTTCTTATCTTCTGATGTGAGGCTGATTTAATCAGAAGAATGTAAGCAATTCTTGTACATACCACCTGCACCACAGGGGACAAATACAAATCCCCCAAATTTCCATTGATTTAACCGTTTCAGCGTCGATTCAATAAACACTTATGTGAACTTTTTCAGCGTTGATTCAATAAACACTTATGTGAACTTATGTGAACTTTTTCAGCTTCGATTCAATAAACACTTATGTGAACTTTTAGCAACATGGAGTTCTGAGTGTGTTTGTCCGATGCAGTCATGTGCAGCAGAGACTGCCCGAACACACAGGATGCTGGGAGCACAGAATGCTGGGAGTTCTGTGCTGGGAGCATTCTGTGTGTTTGGGCAGTCTCTACTGCGCATGAGTGCATCGTGTGTGCCTCCAGTGAGGTGGCGGCAGTAAGCAGAACAGGACTGGCCTCTTAACCCTTTGAGTGCCAGAGGGGTACGCAACGCAATGCATTGCATACCCCTCTGGCACTCAAAGGTTTAACATCACCCAGACCTTGGCCCGTGTACTCGGGCTTTTACATTAGTATATAATACTTGTAATGGAAACCCTGAGCACTGTGTTGTCCAGGGCCGTCATGCCAGGTTTCTCTTTCCTGAAGACAGCTGCAAGTTGGTAGTTGGTCCGGTAGCAGAAGGTAACTGTGCCACAAAAAGCTGGTTCACTGTAACTGGAAAAAGTAAGCTGGAATCACTGTAGCGGGAGACATGGGCGGGAACACTGGAAACATAAGCTGGAGCTCTGGAAGCCTAAGCTGGAACACTGAAAAATAAGGCTTCTAAATGGGGGTCAGAAGGGTCCCTTTAAAACATCCAGGAATGAAGACACAGGATACTTCTTGGTTCAACTCCAAATTGACTTCTAACTTTATTGTGAAAAGTCAGCTCTTTTATACAGACATGATAAAATTAAACCATTGACTGAATACAAAGGACACAAGGGGGAACAATGGTGGTGGGCCACAATACACAAAGTGGACAATGGGTACATACACATGGGGACAATGGCAACCAGTGACTGTACACAGAAAAAGGCACTTTCCCTAATTCAATCTTGCCGCTCCAATTCTTAGCCAATAGGAATTGGAGTGACAAGCGACAACCAACCGATCAGGACCCGGGCAATTGTTCACCCTAGAAGATGGAAGTCAACAGGTCTAGTATAATTATCTTTTTAACATGGGAGAGAAGGTGACCAATCAGGAAGCCACCTACTCTGTTTAGTACTGTAGGTAGACAGTCAGAAGGCTGCCTATTTTCTCCCATACAAAGTTAATGGAGGACTATGGGGAATGGCCAATCAGCGGCCGGTCTGCTTGTAAAACGAGAGGCGGCCTTTCCCCTTTCAGTCCTGCAGTCAGTTCTTTTCACGTTGACTATCAGTCTTTTAACTCAAATTTCTTGTGAGGTCTAACAAAACCTCCATGTAACAGCCTAGGGGTAATTTACAATTCAACACTTCACTTAAGATGAAGAGGGGCAAAATTGTGTGTATTATAACCAAGATTTTTTGATAGGTTGAAAAAAGACATAAGTCCATCAAGTTCAACCTTTGCTTCATAACCCAGAAAAACGAGAATTATATAAGTCTTCCCTGCCACCAAAATGAGTACTATTCTATTTACCACAACTTCCTATTATATCCACTAATACACAATATAACCTTGGCCTGTATCCTTATTCCTGAAAGAAATGCATCTAATACATAGTAACAATGTAAATTAGGTTGAAAACAATCCATCAAGTTCAGCCTTTGCCTCAAAATATTGGTGCACATCCACATTTTCATCACCATTAACTCTTTACTCTGTGGCATTGTGCCTGCATATCATTACAATATTAAAGATGAGGATTTAGTCACATCGTATGGCCATAAAATGCTAAGCTTACCCCCACGTCGAGGTACCTCAATATTGGCAAGTTCCTAACCTTAATATACTTTTTCTAATGAGCTGAATCTCCCCTATTTTAGGCAATTACTAACCTTAATATACTTTATCCTGAGAGCTGGTCAGCTTTACTCATTAATGGAGAGAGACTCTCTGACAGGCATTATATAGTGTCCTAGAGACAATGAGCATTGCACCTGGGGGTGGGAGGGGTGCTTGAACCGATAGAAGCTGGTCAAAACTTCCAAAAGTACAATGCCAGTCCAGGTTTTGGTAAGCACACCCAAAGAAAAAAATGTGAAGTTCTGAGTCTGAGAATTTTTGTCTTTAGTTAAGACATTTTTGTCGTTAGTTAAGACATTTTATAAGACATTTTTGTCGTTAGTTAAGACATTTTTTGTTCTTAGTTAAGACAATTTTTGTTGTTAAGACAATTTTTATCATTACAATTTGAGACAGGACAAACAACATATTTCTGATCACAACTGACACTCTCTGAAAATATTAATGATCCCAATAACACTGTACTTTGAAAAGTCGTTACAAATGACAAAAGCTATTTTGCTACTTCTTTGAACATGTAGCCCTAAGTAGCACATAATGTCAAGTTATACCTGGCTGTCTTGAATGTATTATGTATTATATCTGTGCATAGGATCTGTTACTTAGTCCTAGATGAGCCTTAGGGTCAGCCAGATCAGTTAAGGACTTGGATCATCTACTTGTTGGACTGTTACTTATCAGTCAAAAAAGTTTGTTGTTGTTTTTTTTTTTTTTTTTGTTACTTATTTAATTTTTAAAGGGATAGTAATACTTCCAAATTACTAATCCCCCTATTGTAGCTATGTTAAAAAGAAATGTATTGCCCCCAGTGTCATCTCTCAAACTCTTATGTCTTGAGAGGCAATAGCTCGCAAAGTTCCCCCCTCCCTCCCCTTTCCCTGAAGTCAACATTGTACTGACTGCAGGGATATCCGGTTCTATGTTCATCAGGCGGTTCTGCAGCAGAGCCAAGAATGCGTTCATAAAAAAGAAATGTTTCTCTGAAACGGTCTTCTACGCGTGCATGCAAAGCAGGCACACATAAAAGACCGTTTCAGTGAAAGAATTCTTTTTTATAAATGCGAACTCGGCTCTGCTGCAGAGCCGCCTGATGCACATAAGACGGTCGTACAACTGCTTCACCTTGCAGTCAGCTAGAACGCGGACTTCAGAGAAAGGAGAGGGAGGGGGAACTTTGCGCGCTATTATCTCTCAAACCATGAGGGTTTGAGAGATGACACTGGAGGCAATAAATTTCTTTTTAGCATAGCTACAATATGGGGATTAGTAATTTGGAAGAAATACTATCCCTTTAAAAATTAAATAAGATAAGATAGATATAAGACAGATATGAGATAGATAGATAGATAGATAGATAGATAGATAGATAGATAGATAGATCGATAGATATAAGATAGACTAGATAGATAGATATGAAATAGATTGATATGATATAGATAGATAGATAGACAGCTAGGTAGATAGATATGAAATAGATAGATATGATATAGATAGATAGATAGATAGATAGATAGATAGATAGATAGATGAGACATACAGACAGATAGATGTGAGATAATTTTAAATCTGTTGTTTTTCATTTTATTTCTCATAAACATTTTAAGAATCTCAATAAACATAAGTAAAAAATAAATAAATCTGATTCACTTGAATTACTCTGGTATGTAAATATATTCAAGTACCATAATAATAATTAGTGCCTTTGAACCTGCGCATGTGTTGGAGTTTATTTCCAGAGTGCTTTTCAAACACATGAAATCATAACAGCAAAACACCAGATGTGACAGGAGCAGAACTCGCAGTTAAACAACAGAGCGCTACAAGCTTCGGCTCGTGTGATGATGCAGATAAACGGAAATGGCAGTAACACAAATCAACCCTAAAAGAGCAAAACACTAAAAAGAGAAAAACAAATCTGACAGGATTGAACAAATACAAATCAGGGATAAAAGGAACAGCAAGAACCTTGACAAGAAACCAAACCAAAAAATGAGATGAAAACACAATGGAGAAACAGATGAGAACCGCAACAATAATTACCTTAACCCCTTAGAGCAGACCTCTTATTTTAGTGTGTCATGTAGTGTGGGATACTCAGTGAGTTGTTAGCAGTGGAGGTTATAGTTAGTATGGAGATCTGGAGTGATCATACTGCTCAGGTAGTGTGGAATAGTCAGTGAGTTGTTGGCAGTTGAGTGGAGGTGATAGTTAGTATGGAGATCTGGAGTGATCATACTGATCAGGTAGTGTGGAGTAGTCAGTGAGTCGTTAGCAGCGGAGGTTATAGTTAGTATGGAGATCTGGAGTGATCATACTGCTCAGGTAGTGTGGAATAGTCAGTGAGTTGTTAGCAGTGGAGCGGAGGTTATAGTTAGTATGGAGATCTGGAGTGATCATACTGCTCAGGTAGTGTGGAATAGTCAGTGAGTTGTTAGCAGTGGAGGTTATAGTTAGTATGGAGATCTGGAGTGATCATACTGCTCAGATAGTGTGGAATAGTCAGTGAGTTGTTAGCAGTGGAGCGGAGGTTATAGTTAGCATGGAGATCTGGAGTGATTATACTGCTCAGATAGTGTGGAATAGTCAGTGAGTTGTTAGTAGTGGAGGTTATAGTTAGTATGGAGATCTGGAGTGATCATACTGCTCAGGTAGTGTGGAATAGTCAGTGAGTTGTTAGTAGTGGAGGTTATAGTTAGTATGGAGATCTGGAGTGATCATACTGCTCAGGTAATGTGGAATAGTCAGTGAGTTGTTAGTAGTGGAGTGGATGTTATAGTTAGTATGGAGATCTGTAGTGATCATACTGCTCAGGTAATGTGGAATAGTCAGTGAGTTGTTAGTAGTGGAGTGGATGTTATAGTTAGTATGGAGATCTGGAGTGATCATACTGCTCAGGTAGTGTGGAATAGTCAGTGAGTTGTTAGCAGTGGAGCGGAGGTTATAGTTAGTATGGAGAGCTGGAGTGATCATGCTGCTCAGGTAGTGTGGAATAGTCAGTGAGTTGTTAGCAGTGGAGGTTATAGTTAGTATGGAGATCTGGAGTGATCATACTGCTCAGGTAGTGTGGAATAGTCAGTGAGTTGTTAGCAGTGGAGGTTATAGTTAGTATGGAGATCTGGAGTGATCATACTGCTCAGGTAGTGTGGAATAGTCAGTGAATTGTTAGTAGTGGAGATTATTGTTAGTATGGAGATCTGGAGTGATCATACTGCTCAGGTAGTGTGGAATAGTCAGTGAGTTGTTAGCAGTGGAGGTTATAGTTAGTAAGGAGAGCTGGAGTGATCATACTGCTCAGGTAATGTGGAATAGTCAGTGAGTTGTTAGCAGTGGAGCGGAGGTTATAGTTAGTATGGAGATCTGGAGTGATCATACTGCTCAGGTAGTGTGGAATAGTCAGTGAGTTGTTAGCAGTGGAGGTTATAGTTAGTATGGAGAGCTGGAGTGATCATACTGCTCAGGTAGTGTGGAATAGTCAGTGAGTTGTTAGCAGTGGAGTGGAGGTTATAGTTATTATGGAGATCTGGAGTGATCATACTGCTCAGGTAGTGTGGAATAGTCAGTGAGTTGTTAGCAGTGGAGGTTATAGTTAGTATGGAGAGCTGGAGTGATCATACTGCTCAGGTAGTGTGGAATAGTCAGTGAGTTGTTAGTAGTGTAGTGGAGGTTATAGTTAGTATGGAGATCTGGAGTGATCATACTGCTCAGGTAGTATGGAATAGTCAGTGAGTTGTTAGTAGTGGAGGTTATAGTTAGTATGGAGATCTGTAGTGATCATACTGCTCAGGTAGTGTGGAATAGTCAGTGAGTTGTTAGCAGTGGAGAGGAGGTTATAGTTAGTATGGAGATCTGGAGTGATCATACTGCTCAGGTAGTGTGGAGTAGTCAGTGAGTTGTTAGCAGCGGAGGTTATAGTTAGTATGGAGATCTGGAGTGATCATACTGCTCAGGTAGTGTGGAATAGTCAGTGAGTTGTTAGCAGTGGAGGTTACAGTTAGTATGGAGAGCTGGAGTGATCATACTGCTCAGGTAGTGTGGAATAGTCAGTGAGTTGTTAGCAGTGGAGCGGAGGTAATAGTTAGTATGGAGATCTGGAGTGATCATACTGCTCAGGTAATGTGGAATAGTCAGTGAGTTGTTAGTAGTGGAGTGGATGTTATAGTTAGTATGGAGATCTGGAGTGATCATACTGCTCAGGTAGTGTGGAATAGTCAGTGAGTTGTTAGCAGTGGAGCGGAGGTTATAGTTAGTATGGAGAGCTGGAGTGATCATGCTGCTCAGGTAGTGTGGAATAGTCAGTGAGTTGTTAGCAGTGGAGGTTATAGTTAGTATGGAGATCTGGAGTGATCATACTGCTCAGGTAGTGTGGAATAGTCAGTGAGTTGTTAGCAGTGGAGGTTATAGTTAGTATGGAGATCTGGAGTGATCATACTGCTCAGGTAGTGTGGAATAGTCAGTGAGTTGTTAGCAGTGGAGGTTATAGTTAGTAAGGAGAGCTGGAGTGATCATACTGCTCAGGTAATGTGGAATAGTCAGTGAGTTGTTAGCAGTGGAGCGGAGGTTATAGTTAGTATGGAGATCTGGAGTGATCATACTGCTCAGGTAGTGTGGAATAGTCAGTGAGTTGTTAGCAGTGGAGGTTATAGTTAGTATGGAGATCTGGAGTGATCATACTGCTCAGGTAGTGTGGAATAGTCAGTGAGTTGTTAGCAGTGGAGGTTATAGTTAGTATGGAGAGCTGGAGTGATCATACTGCTCAGGTAGTGTGGAATAGTCAGTGAGTTGTTAGCAGTGGAGTGGAGGTTATAGTTATTATGGAGATCTGGAGTGATCATACTGCTCAGGTAGTGTGGAATAGTCAGTGAGTTGTTAGCAGTGGAGGTTATAGTTAGTATGGAGAGCTGGAGTGATCATACTGCTCAGGTAGTGTGGAATAGTCAGTGAGTTGTTAGTAGTGTAGTGGATGTTATAGTTAGTATGGAGATCTGTAGTGATCATACTGCTCAGGTAGTGTGGAATAGTCAGTGAGTTGTTAGCAGTGGAGAGGAGGTTATAGTTAGTATGGAGATCTGGAGTGATCACACTGCTCAGGTAGTGTGGAATAGTCAGTGAGTTGTTAGTAGTGGAGGTTATAGTTAGTATGGAGATCTGGAGTGATCACACTGCTCAGATAGTGTGGAATAGTCAGTGAGTTGTTAGTAGTGGAGGTTATAGTTAGTATGGAGATCTGGAGTGATCATACTGCTCAGGTAGTGTGGAATAGTCAGTGAGTTGTTAGCATTGAAGTGGCGGTTATGGTTAGAATGGAGAACTAGTGTGACCATAGTGCTCAAGTAGTGTGGAATAGTCAGTGAGTTGTTAGTAGTGGAGTGGAGGTTACAGTTAATATGAAGAACTGGAGTGATCATACTGCTCAGGTAGTGTGGAATAGTCAGTGAGTTGTTAGTAGTGCAGGTTATAGTTAGTATGGAGATCTGGAGTGATCATACTGCTCAGGTAGTGTGGAATAGTCAGTGAGTTGTTGGCAGTTGATTGGAGGTTATAGTTAGTATGGAGATCTGGAGTGATCATACTGATCAGGTAGTGTGGAAGAGTCAGTGAGTTGTTAGTAGTGGAGGTTATAGTTAGTATGGAGATCTGGAGTGATCATACTGCTCAGGTAGTGTGGAATAGTCAGTGAGTTGTTAGTAGTGTAATGTAGGTTATAGTTAGTATGGAGATCTGGAGTAATCATACTGCTCAGGTAGTGTGGAATAGTCAGTGAGTTGTTAGTAGTGGAGGTTATAGTTAGTATGGAGATCTGGAGTGATCATACTGCTCAGGTAGTGTGGAATAGTCAGTGAGTTGTTGGCAGTTGAGTGGAGGTGATAGTTAGTATGGAGATCTGGAGTGATCATACTGATCAGGTAGTGTGGAATAGTCAGTGAGTTGTTAGTAGTGGAGGTTATAGTTAGTATGGAGATCTGGAGTGATCATACTGCTCAGGTATAGGGATGGGCAAAAATTTTCGCCTCAAACTGAAAACGGCAAATAATGGCACGTTCCGTTCAGCTAAACATTTCCCGTGAAAAGTGCAGTTTTTCCGCTTTTTCCTGCCTTTTCCATCCTTTGAAATCAATGGGAATAAAAATATTCCTATACTACACAAAAGTTTTCTACAGACATATAAAAAGCTGTCAGGCTCTAACAGCAGCCATTCTGTGTTTGTGAGTGGAGAGAGCAGCATGTTTTTATCTAGAGAAGATAGGCAAATAAAGAGGAATTGAAGCTTAGTTTAGGGAGTCATTTAGGTATCACATTTGTACTCTTTATTAGGGGAGTCTGGGGGCACTCTAGGGGATAAGAAGGGAGGAAAGAGGTTGTCCACCAAATACTCGAAAATGCCATGTGACTGACAGGCAAGACACAGGCAGCTAGGGATCTATTTGCTTGCTGATCTTGCTGTTATTGTCCCTGTGCTGGGTGGAGAAGTCTGGGGAAAGACGTTGTTGATTTTGTTTTTCAGTTATAATTTTTTTTGGACAGACTGTGATAAGACAACAGGGTGGACAACTTAAAAAATAAAATAAATAAACTAAAAAAATAAAAAAAGAATAAAAATGAGATATCTTAGGTGACAATGACACACAGCTGACTGGGCTTAGTCAAGGCATCATACAGCTCCACAGTTGTGTTGTGCACTGTACAGTAAAAAAACACAGTGTAGTTGCAGAATGTCCAGCAAACGCACAAGAGGAAGGGGTGGTGGTGGTGCAGTGTAGGGATACGAGAGTAAAGTAGTAGTCCAAAAACCTACTGCAGCAATGGTTGTTTCAGTGTATGCAATCAATGATGATGATCCCTTTACTCCAAGGGAGGGTGCAGTTTGTCAAGGTCCCAGCAAAACTAGGTCCAGCACCGCCAGTGCCAGTAGAAATATAGAACCATATAAGAAGAACACTGAAGACAACAAGTCACATTCAAGTGTTGATGATGCTGGCAAATGCATAATAAAGGAAGGTGTAGCAGCTGAACCGCCTGCTGCATCAGACAGTGAGACACCAAAACACCTGTCCTCAAAATAGTAGTGAATTTTGTTACAGTAAAAGTAAAAAGAAATTGTTTGAGACCTCCAAAAGCTTAGAGGAATATAAGGGTAGTATTGGGCAAGAACTGTCAGGTGATGCTGATGCTGCTGAGGATGACCTAATGATGACTGATGATGATGCAGATCTAGAATATATCCCTCCAGCATCCTTCTCTTGTTCAGATACAGATGAAGTTGAGAATGACGATGATGACAGGGCCATAAGATTAGCAGAAAGTCAAAGGCTGAATCTTCCACCACTTTTAAGGAGCACTGTGCCTGTCTATATACTGTTTAAGAAAGGCATTGGAAAGTCTGACCCTGGACAAGCACAGATGTCAAAAAGCACACAGTTAGCATTGGAGTGGAGGTTATAGTTAGGATGGAGAGCTGGAGTGATCATACTCCTCAGGTAGGAACCGGAGAAGTGATATCACTGGAGAAGTTATCTCCGCTTTATCACCTTATTATCACACCTTAGTGCATCTCTCTCAAAGTGTTGAGCTTACCAAGATGGATTTGTGGTGCAGAATCATACACTACATCCCCATCGTCTATGTCTGGCAATAGCATCTGTTGAACAATACATTTTCTTACCTTTGAATTTAGACAGATTTGATACTCTATTTTAAGATAAAGTTTGCATGTTAATTTATCAATATGAAGACCAAAAGTGAGGTTGGGATCAAACCACATATTTATTGGAGTCGAACAGGGGCCAAGTTACAATTAGAATTTGTTACAATGGTTAAATGTGTATTTGCAGAGCTTAAGTAACGTTTGCTTTGTACTAAATACCATTGTGACTGTTTTGTCAAACTTTAAGAACAGTTCAAGAACATATGCCAAACTGATTATTAAATTACTCTAATTGAGGTTCACAATGACTCAAATTCAAAGAAAGTCTATAGTAGAATTTAAAAAATACACTAGTCTGTGACCGCCAGTGGTCATTGAATGAGGCTGGGATGGCAGAAGTGTATTTTATTATCTGTGAGTGAATATCTACATTCAGCAGATTTAATGCGTGGGGGATGAGATCTTAAACACCTGAGAGGCCATTTCCATGAATCGTCAGTAGATGGAAGCCTACCAAGACCTAAATAACCCTACTACCATGACCTAAATAACTCTACTACAATAACCTAAATAACCCTACTACCATGATCTAAATAACCCTGCTACCATGTCATAAATAACCCTACTACCATGACCTAAATAACCCTACTACCATGACCGAAATACCTTGACTACAATAACCTAAATAACCCTACTACCATGTCCTAAATAACCCTACTACAATAACCTAAATAATCCTACTACCATGACCTAAATAACCCTACTACAATAACCTAATTAACCCTAGCTAAAGTAATATCCTCTCTACTGGGCATGTGTGCCAATTTATGGTGATAAATTTGCTGAATGTTTGCTTTATAACTTTTAAAGATGAATACTCAATAAATCTGGTTTACCTGATCCAATTTACACACTTTAAAAAAAAAGCATGCAGATCCTACTGGGGCCTTTCTTCATACCAATATTTGAGACAATCCATAGGCTAGTTTGGGCTGTATGTCTGACTAAATGTGTCATAGCACCAAATTAGAAATTTACACCATCAAAATTTTTGAGGGATTACCAATCCAACCAATTTTGCTGCTGCAATCAAAAGTGATGGCCAAAATTAAAATGTCAAATAACATAGAACCTTTGTTCAAATGTATCTATAGAAACCTGTCGTGCTTCTATAATATTTTGCATTGTATCTTCAATTTCCTTTATATAGTGATCGCTATTTGATTGCCACAACTCCAATAAGCAAGTCGAAGGCTTGAACAGTCCACATGGATGAAACTAACTCAGTCATGATGCATTGGTGATGTTTCCCATGGTGAAAGATACTATGCTGGACAATGCAGCTTTTTCATGACTGTCGCCTCACATCAACATCAAAGTCCAGCTTGCAGCATCTTTACTGAGTTCAAGCAGGAGAGAAGTCAAGTTGCAGCATGATAGATATCCCAAGCAGTGTGTGAGGCCACCTGAAGATCTTTCACACTAGTGATGTTGGAGTTTGTGATACTAAATGCAAGCCCCACTTAATGGCCAACTCCAAGTCAATAATATTTTGCTGATGTTGTGTCAGCCAGCCATCAGCCATGCCCCCCTGCCCCCCTACCCCTGGATTGGGGTAAATGTGAAAATCCCTAAAAGACGCAAGTCTTAATTAGATAATACAAGTGCAATACAACAGAGATCAAATGTGCAAACATAACTTCAAGGTACCTGACTGTTGTGTTAAAGACAATTATCTGGGTAAATCATTCTGTTAACATATGAACCAATTCCTCCTACAGTATATTTCCACTTTAATCCTTTGCATGCTAACAATATCTACAACACATTATTAATGCATTGCAGATTTCCTTAGCATACAAGGGTTATGCATTTTTTTCCTTTCCCAGGTCTTGCCATGACGCGTTATGGAATCTTAAGACAATGATTAGCCTATGACTGGTATCAGGAGAATTCCCGTGAGTGAAGTCTTAGCCTGACTAGTTAATCATGTGTCTGTACTCCTATTAAAGTGGATTTTTAACATCCTTTTTATGAGTTCTTTGAGAGTTTCTTATACTTAAATTATGTATATACCAAGAAATAAAAGAGGATCTGAACACCAATAAAACCCTGTTCCTTGAATGGAAATTCCTTTTTTTTCTGTTAAATCATTGCATTTTTTTTTTTAACTTTGGGCTGAGTCCAACTTCTCTCTTTTATGAGTCCTAAATAATAGAAAATGCCAGGCCACCCTGACATGACTGCAATTCATTTTCTTTGTTATAGTACTCCAAGGATTTAGATTGGGCCAGGTCGGAACGGCCCGGTGACGGAATTATCAGTGACTGAAGCTAGTTTCTTCTGCTGATATTCAGATTTGATTGTATGATATTGTGGTGTTGTAAGCGGCTGATTTAATTAGATGAATTGGAGCAATACCGGAGCAAACCAAATTCAGTATAGGGAACAAATGAAAATGTCTGAAGTCCCCGTTGATTTAACCCCTTAGTGACCGATCACATGCCTCGGCCGTTATAGTGTGTTTGTGTGTTAATCCATTAACGACCGCCAATCTGCGGGAGGGAGACCGTTAAGGACCGCTGCACATTTTTTTTACCACTCAGTGAACCCAAAAATCCATGACCTGCCAGGACCGTCACTGGTCCATAAGTGATGGACCGCCATGACAGACCTGGCATGTCTTAAAGGGATAGTAATGTTTCATAACAAAAGCAGCTCTAACTAATCATCATAGTATTTGGACTTTGGAGAGTGTTATTTCAATTCTGTCAGAGTTGTAGTTCAAGAGTAATTCAATAATAAAGTATCCCCTCCCGCCCCTTTTACTGATGTAACACTGCTCAGCCAGATCAGAAGGGAGGTGCCCAGGTAGACTGCAGAGAGGGACAATCTTCAATTAAGACAAGGGAAAACCCTGAAAAACTTGTGAAGGGGGGGCAGGGCTTTCATTGTTCTCATAGGAAGAAGATTGTCCCCTGCTGTTATCTGTGTGGTCTATGGACTGCATTCCACATCTGAGAAGAGGTGGCTTACACTCGGTAAAAGGGGCGGGAGGGGAAACTTTACTTGTGAATATCTCTCATACCATAAAGGTTTGAGAGATAAGACTTATATCGTTCTTCATGTTTTTTTAATGCCTACAAAATAAAATAAAGATAAAACAAAATATTTCTATCCCTTTAAGGGATTAAATGGGGAATTGCATGCATTGAATGCTAATGAAGTCTTCAATGAGTAGGGAAGCAATATGTTTAAGATCTTTTTACCAGTCAGCAGGTTAGAAACTGCATTTAAACAATGATGAATTATAATTCTCCCCTATGGTGCAGTTTGGTTGCCGTTGACTGAATCCAGTTTTCTTTGTATCATTAGGGCCTGTAGAAAACTCAGCATTCTAAGAGCCTTAAGCAGGGAGCAAAATGAGCAGTTGTGGAACAACTTTACTGCACCATAGGGGACAAATGGCAGTAAAACTTTATTATGAAGAATAACCATTTAAGGGTGCTGGGTACTTGACACTTAGAAACATAGAATTTAACAGCAGATAAGAACTATTCTGCCCATGTAGTCGGGCCATTTTCCTACTGTACAAGCCTCAAACCTTTTTTGGTCCTTGGTCTTTTCTTAAGTTAAGGACAGCCTTATGCCTATCCCATGCATGCTTACATTACATAACTGTATTAACCTCTACCACTTCTGCTGGTAGGCTATTCCACTTATCCACTACCCTCTCAGTGAAGTAAAACTTTATTACATTACATCTAAGCCTGTGTCCCTCTAGTTTTAGACTATGGCCTCTTGTCCTAACATTTTTACTCCTTTATATTTCTATCCTGCACTTTGTTGAATCCATTCATGTATTTGAATGTGTCTATCATATCCCCTCTCTCTCTTCTCTCCTCCAAGCTATACATGTTCAGATCCTTTAGTCTATCCTGATATTTCTTTTCCTGTAAACCAGTCACCATTTTAGTAGCCCTTCTCTGAATTCTCTCTAGAGTAGCTATATCCTTATGGAGATGGGGTCTCCAGTACTGTACACAATACTCTAGGTCTCCAGTACTGTACACAATACTCTAGGTGAGGTCTAACTAGAGATCTGTAGAATCACTTCATGTATTTGAATGTGTCTATCATATCCCCTCTCTCTCTTCTCTCCTCCAAGCTATACATGTTCAGATCCTTTAGTCTATCCTGATATTTCTTTTCCTGTAAACCAGTCACCATTTTAGTAGCCCTTCTCTGAATTCTCTCTAGAGTAGCTATATCCTTATGGAGATGGGGTCTCCAGTACTGTACACAATACTCTAGGTCTCCAGTACTGTACACAATACTCTAGGTGAGGTCTAACTAGAGATCTGTAGAATCACTTCATGTATTTGAATGTGTCTATCATATCCCCTCTCTCTCTTCTCTCCTCCAAGCTATACATGTTCAGATCCTTTAGTCTATCCTGATATTTCTTTTCCTGTAAACCAGTCACCATTTTAGTAGCCCTTCTCTGAATTCTCTCTAGAGTATCTATATCCTTATGGAGATGGGGTCTCCAGTACTGTACACAATACTCTAGGTGAGGTCTAACTAGAGATCTGTAGAGTGACACCACCACTTCTTTCTGCTACTAATTCCCCTAGCTATACAACCTGGCTTCAAGGTGAAGGCAATATAGACGCACCGATCCAATCCAACAGGGGAAGCCACTCCACCAGCCTCTCAGTTAGATCACCTCAGAGCGCAACACACACACCAAAACCTCATTCACATTCTTATGTCAGGTTTCTATTAGATGTGCATTTGTTTCATAACAAAGTTACAATTTTTTATGCCTTTGTGGCATTCAGACTAAAATGACAAAGGAAGGCATGGAATACAAATTCTCAGACTAATGAATGAATCATTCTGTTCTTTTGTACACATCCACTTGTTCTTTCTTTAAGCGGTCATAATGAGGTGATAAAGTGGAGATGACTTCTCCAGTGATATCCCTTCTCCAATTCCTATGTTATTCTATCCTATGCACCAACATCACCAAAGATGGAGAAATCTTAGTGCATAAACTCCACAGATTAACATAGGAACTGGAGAAGTGATAAACTGCAGAAGTCATCACTTTATCACACCATAGTGCATCTCCCCCATTATGTTGTGCTGTTTACCAAATATCACAAATAATGCTCATTCCATTAAAAGTAATGTGACTAGATCATCATTTAACCCTTAGAGTACCAGAAGGGTGTCCAACTGCACTGTGCAACGTGCATACTGAGACTAGCCGTCCAATTAGAAAGATAGACTGCATAACTGCTGGTGCTGTTGTTGAGGAGGAGTCCTGCAGAAGTAGGCTCATAGCTGCCACCCCCTTCATGTCCTCAGGGCCCTGGGATTTTAATATTAACCCTTTGAGTGCCAGAGTGGTACGGAATGCATTGCAAAGCAACTCCAGTACAACTGTCCTCACTCCACCACAATGCTGCTGTCGTAGACAAGGCTGCTAAACACTTTTTGGAATGGAATACCTGCTGACGGTCTATGTCACATGAGAGTGCCTAGTCTGCTTTCCAGTCCAGGCTTTGGTAAGCACACCCAAGAAAAAAACACATTTAAAATTGCTGGAGTGCATCCAATTTTGACCAAAATAGCTAAAAGCAAATACACAAAATATTGGTGCACAACCAAATTGTCATCACCATTAACCCTTTAATCTGCGGCATTGTGCCTGCATATCATTACTATATTAAAGAAGAGGATTTAGTCAAATCATATGGCTATAAAATGCTAAGCTTGCCCCCACACCAAGGTACCTCAATATTGGCAAGTTCCTAACCTTAATATACTTTGTCTTATGAGCTGAATCTTTCCCACTTTAGGCAATTACTAACCTTAATACACTTTGTCCTGAGAGCTGAGTCTTGGTCAGCTTTACTCATTAATGGAGAGAGACTCTCTGACAGGCATTATATAGTGTCCTAGAGACAATGAGCATTGCACCTGGGGGTGGGAGGGGTGCTTAAATCAATAGAAACTGGTCAAAACTTCCAAAAGTACAATTCCAGACCAGGTTTTGGGAAGCACACCTAAAGGAAAAAAAACACATTTAAAATTACTGGAGTGCAACCAAATTTTGACCAAAATAGCTAAAAGCAAATACACAAAATATTGGTGCACATCCAAATTTTCATCACCATTATCTCTTTAATCTGTGGCATTGTGCCTGCATATCACTACTATATTAAAGATGAGGATTTGGTCACATCATATGGCCATAAAATGCTATGTTTGCCACCAACACCAAGGTACCTCAATTTTGGCAAGTACCTAACCTTAATATGATTTGTCTTATGAGCTGAATCTCTCCCAATTTAGGCAATTACTAACCTTAATTTTCTTTATCCTGAGAACTGAATCTTTCTCAGCTTTACTCATTAATGGAGAGAGACTCTCTGACAGGCATTATATAGTGTCCTAGAGACAATGTGCATTGCACTTGGGGGTGGGAGGGGTGCTTAAACCTATAGAAGCTGGTGAAAACTTCCAAAAATACAATTCCAGTCCAGGTTTTGGTAAGCACACCCAAGAAAAAAACACATTTAAAATTACTGGAGTGCATCCAATTTTGACCAAATTAGCTAAAAGCAAATACACAAAATATTGGTGCACAACCAAATTGTCATCACCATTAACCCTTTAATCTGCAGCATTGTGCCTGGATATCACTACTATATTAAAGATGAGGATTTACTCACATCATAGGGCCATAAATTGCTAAGTTTGCCACCAACACCAAGGTATCTCAATATTGGCAAGTACCTAACCTTAATATGCTTTGTCTTATGAGCTGAATCTCTCCTATTTTAGGCATTTACTAACCTTAATTTACTTTGTCCTGAGAGCTGAATCTTTGTCAGCGTTTCTCATTAATGGAGAGAGACTCTCTGACAGGCATTATATAGTGCCCTAGAGACAATGAGCATTGCACCTGGGGGTGGGAGGGGTGCTTAAATCTATAGAAGGTGGTCACAACTTCCAAAAGTACAATTCCAGTCCATGTTTGGTAAGCACACCCAAGAAAAAAACACATTTAAAATTGCTGGAGTACAACCAATTTTGAGCAAAATGGCTAAAAACAAATACACAAAATATTGGTGCACATCCAAATTTTCATCACCATTAACCTTTTACTCTGCGGCATTGTGCCTGCATATCACTACCTAGTCTGTGTTGCTATCTGAATGAAAATACATCATATTATAGCATTTATAGTATAACTGTAATATTATATTCTTAATAAATGGATATGACATTAAATTATAATAAAAATAATTCAGCAACAAAGATAATTAAAATGTAAGTGAACAAAAAAGGTTGTCTGCGCATCAAACCCTGATTTTTACAAACAAGCAGCCTATGACTTGTTACAAATAAAACAGTAGGGTTTAGTGTCATATATTTTGGCCAAAGATATGGAAAGCTTGCCTGCCCTGTCAAGACACCCCAGCTTAAGGCATGTCCCTATATGACTCTAATATGTGAACATGTATTTTGCATAATGCAGTTAAAAGCAGTGGTTCCAACTTACCTCTACTGTGAACAAAACCCTCGTGAGGGAAAAGAGGGAGGCATTTATACCTTCACTAATTCAGCTATCACCCTGTTTGGGGAGCTACCAACCAGGAAAGGAGGAGCTAAAGCCTCCCACAATACATACAAAAATATGAAACATACAGGTTCCTAGCGAGCTTGTAATAGCTTTATAAGTAGTGTTTAATTTGTTACATATGTGTATAGTCAGGAGAGCAGCAAGGACAATATTTTGGCTACTATAGTAAATGAACAAAAAGGGGTTGTCTGTGCATCAAACCCTGATCTTTACAAACAAGCAGCCTATGAATTGGGTTTAGTGTCATATATTTTGGCCAAAGATATGGAAAGCTTGCCTGCCCCATCAAGTGAAAGGTTGAATTTAACATGGTTTATGTGGATGGTGGTGGTTAATATATGATGATGATGATAATGATGCATAAGATGTAATGCTAGACACATTAAATCAGTGTCATGTTTGATTACAATAAAACTTGCATTATTTTTTGTCAGTCATTCCTCGGTGTCCATTGTAGCACTGGTCAAAGCTGTTATCGATGGTGGCAACTGTGCAAATTCCTCCTCCTAATCCACCTCGGTCCTACCGTTACTACATATCCTGTATGCTTCTCTGTCTTGCATGGGTTTTTCTTTCCACAACTGCTACCTGGTTTTAGATGGTATTAGATATTATATATATATATATATATATATATATATATATATTTATATATATATATATATATATATATATATATATATAGATATGTATATATAGATGTAGATATATATATATAGATATGTATATATAGATGTAGATATCGATATAGATATAAAACAAAATCAACAATTTCTTTCCCCAGCCTTTCCCAGCATAGAGAATATAAAAGTAGTATCAGCAAGCAATTTGGACCCCAGCTGCCTGTGTCTTGCCAGTCAGTCACATGAAATCTTGGGGTATTTTGGGTCCCCAGACTCCCCTACTACAGAGAACAAATATCCTACCTAAACGACTCCCTAAACTAAGCTTCAATTCCCCTTTATTTGTCTATCTCCTCTAGCTAAAATACATGCCGATTTCAGTTTGAGGGAAAAATTTTCACCCATCCCTAGATATGATCAACTACAATGAAAGAGCTTTATATATATATAAAATGCAAGCACTCACAGGTCTTACAAAATTCAAATACATTTATTGTTGTCCAACATTTCGGTCTGATAGGGATACCTTCTTGATAAAGGTCCCTACCGGGCCGAAACATCGGACAACAATAAATGTATTTGAATTTTGTAAGACGTGTGAGTGCTTGTATAGGTCTGTATTTGTTTTGCAAAGCAGCCAGGCAGGTTGAATGGGATGATGGGAGTGCGATATATATATATATATATATATATATATATATATAAACCAAGAAAAAGTGGGCACACCAAAATCTACTATTAACCATTTAAATGCCTGGTGCTGCTTGAACGAATTTCTGCATATAGAATGTATAGAATGAGAAAATCCCATTCAATTTACAAGCGCACTCCTAGGGCTTTTGAATTAAAATAAATTTTATTAGATATAAAGATCGACGTTTCGACCCCAACAGGGGCCTTTATCAAGTCTTGATAAAGGCCCCTGTTGGGGTCGAAACGTCGATCTTTATATCTAATAAAATTTATTTTAATTCAAAAGCCCTAGGAGTGCGCTTGTAAATTGAATGGGATTTTCTCATTCTATACATTCTATATATATATATATATATATATATATGTGTGTGTGTATGTGTGTGTGTGTGTGAAGCAAAAAGCATACAAGGAGAATGCTAGATATTCTGAATAACGTATAAAGTTTATAATAAAAGCATGTACCACACTGTAAATCGCATATACAATAATATATCTCCAAAATAGGAAACTGGCATAAAAATTGTTTGACACCTCTAAAAGCTTAGGGGAACATAAGGGTAGTTTTTCCATACAGCATTACAGCTGTTGGATGATTTTAAATAGGGTATCTTAATTCTAGGGGGTGATTTCAATTTGGCCCTCTCCCCTAGCTTAGACCGATCACACTCCTCCTTTCAACACCTGCACACTCCTGCTATGAAAGTGTCTGAGTTGTTGCACCAGAGGGGATTGCTAGATATTTGGAGAGTCGTGAACTTAGAGGTCAGAGATTACACCTTATTCTCCAACCCACACCGTCGCTGCTCCAGGATTGATTATATATTTCTAGACAGAAGTAGGTTAGAATGGGTCGATTTGGAAGATATTCTTCCTATGACTATATCCGATCATGCCCCTGTGTCGGTTCTTGTCTCTTTGTCCCCAACCCTGAGATCTGGGGCCTCATGGCACCTTGATGATACTTTACTTTCAGATAACATCTTTATGGAAAAGGCTAAAGAAGCACTTCTCGAGTACTTTACCAGGAACAATACTGAGGACTGAGAATACTGAGGAACGAATTCCTCACTTCCTCGCAAATTTACGATTTCTGAATCTTTATTGGTGGGCCCGACTAAAACTAAACCCCGTCTTGCCACCTTTGCTGCACTGCTTAATTCTCTGTTCCAGTCATCCACTCTGCCCCAAAAGACGTGTTAGGAATCTGATTTAAGTATAACTATTTCTGATGAGTAATGGATTTCTGCACACCGCCTTAACATTCAACTTCTATCGAATATCTCTATGATGGAATTGAACTACAAGCTATGGATGTGGTGGTACCGTACGCCGGCCCGGCTAGCTAGACTATTCCCTGGAGTCTCACCACTATGCTGGCGATGTGGGTTAGAGAAAGGTACAGTAGTGCACATTTGGTGGTCCTGTCCTTCTGTTTCACAGTTTTGGGCCTCAGTCTATCCGAAACTAAAGGATCTCTCTGGAATATATCTCTTTTTGCATCCCCTCAGACATTACTACTCTTTCTTTTCCGTCCCACTCCTCACCCTCCTCCACTGGCAAACCTTAGACTATGGCTCATGGGTGTAACAGCGGCAAGGGCTTGTATTCCAGCTAAATGGAACTTCTCTAACCCTCCTTTGGTGTCTGATTGGAAAGCCAAACTTAAAGCCACATTGGGTATGGAACGTCTATATTATTCCTCACATGGCATCTAGCATCTTTTTGACTTAGAATATGCCCCGTGGGTTGCATTTACCATATCCTAATTATCTGAGTAGTTTTTTTCTTGGAAATGAGATTTTTATGTTCTGTGGGAACAATGGTCTGTCTGGGATTTTTTCTTTTTCCCTCCTCTCCTCTACCTCCCTTTTCTCTCTTTTTATAAATCTTCCTTGCTTCTTTCCCCTAACAGATTTCACTTCTTCATTTCGATCTTACCTATGCTTCCTGTCTTCATTTAGCGCTTATGGCTTTACCTCTTCTTTAAAGGAGCAGTAAACTTTTTTTATGACAAAATATATATTGTAGGGATTTTCCTATTGAGTAAAATAAGGGTACACCCACTGCCGAGCGATTTATATTTCCAGAGTTATTACAGTTTAAACCCATGTTTTTTTACATTAGCAGTGCCCTCTAATGATTAAATTCTAATTAGATTTCCTGTTAGATTCTAATGGTGGGGAAAGTCAGAAAAGTCAGAGACATACAGTTCTCCATAGAATGTGATAGAAACTGCCAGCCACTTCCTGTCAGTTGGAACTATTAGGAAGTAAACACAGTAAATTCACTTCCTGTCAGTTAGAACTATCAGGAAGTAAACACAGTAAATTCACTTCCTGTCAGTCAGAACTATCCAGAAGTAAACACAGTAAATTCACTTCCTGTCAGTTAGAACTATCAGGATATAAACACAGTAAATTCACTTCCTGTCAGTTAGAACTATCAGGAAGTAAACACAGTAAATTCACTTCCTGTCAGAACTATCAGGAAGTAAACCCAGTAAATTCACATCCTGGTTATTTAAACTGCTATAATATTTGAATAAAACATCTAACAGCGATGGGAGGGACCTTGTTTTATTCAGCAGGAAATGCTCTATAAAATATGTGTTTTCATAAAAAAGTTTACTGCTCCTTTAACCAATACAGAGTTTATCATTAGCCAATTGTGACTTCTTCTTATCGGTTTTCTTGACATTGATCACATAACCGATGTACTGTATGCTAAGTTACTTTTATATACTTTATACCGTGTTTTACGATATTCTTGGATGTACGGAAGGTTTAATCATGTCTGTATACTTATTATTTTAGCTCTCTTTTTCTGTATTACTGCTTATTTCTGTACTGCTTCCTTTGATTACTGAATAAAAACATTTATAACAAAAAGTGCTCTTGAAAGATATTTCTAAATCACCTGTGTGTTATAAAGTAACAGCTCCACTTTGGGGTTAGTTCTCCTTTAATACATCAAACTTATTATATTTTGTACAAACATATTACTTTACTGAAAGGGAGATAGATTTGTGGAAGAGCCTCCCAGCAGAAGTGATAAGGGCTAATACAGTAAAGGAATTTAAAAAATGCCTGGGATAGACATGTCTATTCTGAGAAATATGAAAGACTGAATGTTATCTGGATAGGGAACTAGCAGAGGCATAACTAGAAGCCACCGGGCCCTGGTGCAAGAATTGCCATGGGCCCCCCGACCACATTGGCCCCAGACCCCCTCAACCACATTGGCCACCTCCACATTGCCCCCCAATATCTCCAAATTGCCCCTTCATCTCCACATTGCCCCATCTCCACAATGCCCCCATCTCCACAATGCCCCCATATCTCCAAATTGCCCCTTCCACAATGCCCCCTTCAACTCCACAATGTCCCCTTCATCTCCACAATGCCCCCTTCATCTCCACAATGCCCCTCAATCTCCAAATTGCCCCTTCATCTCCACATTGCCCCTTCCACAATGCCCCCTTCATCTCCACATTTCCCCTTCCACAATGTCCCTTCATCTCCACATTACCTCTTCCATAATGCCCCCTTCATCTCCACAATGCCCCTACCTCCAGTCCCTGGTGGTCTAGCGGTGTGGCTTGACAGATCAGTGCCTCCTTCGGCACAGATCTCTACAACTGAAGCTCCCGCGTGCCACTCTAGCAATGCAGAGGCTGGGAGATGATGTCATCACCCAGCGCTCTGAATTACTAGAACCGGCAGCCATAGTGGGAGTTGCTGCGGGCGGGGGGTCATGGGGGGCGGCCGGGCCCCTGGAGTGACGGGCCCGGTCACAGGTGCAACCCCTGCAACCCCTATTGTTACACCACTGGGGACTAGGCAGTCTGAATGGACTATTTGGTACATCAAATCTGATTCTATGTTTCTATGATATTGGAAAAGTGTGATTCATGCAATAAAACAGCAGTTCTCAACCATGCCCTCAGGAGGACCCACTGATAGACCATACCTTTTTGGTTTTCTCTGCTTAAGTACAGGTATGGCAAACAGAAGCTCAGTCATTATGATTCTGTCACCTGTGCTCAAGCAGGGACATCCTCAAGTCTTGATGTGTTAGTGGGCCCTGTTGGCATGGGTTGAGAACCACTGTTACATAATATGCATGAAAAAGGGTTAATTACTACTTGAACGTTAAAAAGAAACCTTGAAAATATGTTTACAATCTCTACATATCATTTCAGAAAACAAAATTCAAACTAGTTGGGTGGAAATTAACCACATATTTAGTGTTCTGTAAAGATGATCATATTGCTTTTTCACTCGTTCATTGCACCATTAAGTAGGTGGGAAAACATCTCATAGACTTATCTTCTCAGTTTCTTTAATTGACTTCTCCCTTTTCCTGTGTCTGAAGCCGTCATCTTCACCTCACCATGAATTGGCAAATCTTGGCATTAAGTAGTACAAACAGTGCTACTGTTCTGTGAATGAGATGAGGCTGAAATGTTATTTTGGCAGCCACTGAGACAATGTTTGGAGGTTGTTGTTGATGCTAAGCTTTTAACCATATTAATCATGCAACAGACACACACAAAGCCTTGCCAGGCCTAATAAATCTTCTGAGCGTGCAACCACCCGTCATAAATACATTCAGAAACACTTAAGCAATCCTTCTCCCAGATGGATGAACGCAATATTTCCCATTACATGAGTACAGTCTGTAGAAAATGACTAGCTGTTTTACAATTGATTATCTATAGTTTACATGAGAGCTATGAATGCATGGAAAATAAATTCATTGGGATGATCCATTTCACAGGTTGCAAGTAAAAACACAAGCTGGTTCATTTGAAGAGAGCATAATTAAACTCAATTGAGTATCCCCCTAGAAAAACAAACACTTATAGTGTACAGTGCAAGTGCTCTTTAGGGACTGACAAATGTTTCTTACATGAGAAATATTTGGAGATCTGATGGGCCTTTGCATGTTCCATGCAGGAGCTTGATTTTCATTGCAAACAAATGTCTTGTTAGAGTCAAAGTATTTTCCAAAGTAACTCTGGCAGAATTTATTTTCCTCATTAGAGAATAAAATTGGCTGTCATGCATAACTTCTGTTACTGTAAGTAATCTGATTGCTGTAAACTCCTTTAGGGTGTGACTGTTACTAAAGTGGACCTGCCAGCCTAGGACAGGGGTTGGTGAATTTGGAACTCCAGGGTAGAGATGCACTAAAGGTCAATGTAATGGCAATTTGTGTCTGGCAATGTGTGGAGAATATGACACAATTCTTGATATGCACTAAGAATTAGATATGCAAGCTTTGGGGAGGGGAGAGACTTTGATCGTTAACATATGAGGTTGGAGTGAAGCTGGTGATGTGCTGAGGAGGGAAAGTAGGGGAGCAGAAATGATATTCACTCTCTCAGATCTCCAGACCAATAACAGCAGCACATTTCCCTTAAAGGGATAGTAATACTTCATTTTATCTTTATTTTATTTTGTAGGCATTAATAAAACATGAAGAACGATATAAGTCTTATCTCTCAAACCTTTATGGTTTAAGAGATATTCACAAGCAAAGTATCCCACCCCCCTGTTCAGCCAGATCAGAAGGGAGGTGCCCAGGTAGACTGCAGAGAGGGACAATCTTCAATTAAGATAAGGGAAAAACCTGAAAAGCTTGTCAATGGGGGCAGGGCTTTCATTGTTCTCATAGGAAGAAGATTGTCCCTTTCTGTTATCTGTCTGGTCTATGGACTGCATTCCACATCTGAGAGGACATGGCTTACACTAGGTAAAAGGTGCGGGAGGGAAAACTTTTCTTGTGAATATCTCTCACTTTAGGGCGCCGCAGTGGAGGGGGTGCTGAAACAGAGGGAGCTGCAATTTTTTTTATTCTTATTTTTTTCCATTTATTTATTTTTTTATATCTCTTCAGCGAGCCGGGACCGCAGAGTGCTGATTATGGTACCAAGCACTCCCTTCCTCGCGACGTCTAGCCTGGCGGCATTGTTCTCAGCATCAGTCCAGTCAGATACAATGAGCGGATGCGGCCAGTGACGTCAGACTTCAGACGCACACACCACATCTGTTCTGCCCAAAGGTCTCTGCCGCTTCAGCCCCTTTGGAGGTCACTGCATAGGTAGGTGCTTGTACTCCTATTTCCCCCCTCTCGGCCCATTCACTTCTATGTGGGCTTGGTCAAGGCATCAAAATGCACCTTCACCTGTGTAGACATAAATCCTTGCACCGGCCTTGCTCAAAGGGTTCTAACATACACAGTCCCCTGCACCGGCTTCTGAACAGCTGATTCAGGTAAACACAGAACTGGCAGATCAGCTGTTATATGTAAACAGAGGACAATCCACCAATCATCTAATTCATATAAACAAAAGACTCAGCCACACTCTGCAAGGCATTCCTTTTGTCTTGCAGAATGTGGCTGAGTCTTGTGTTTAGATGAGTTACACAGGGATCTTCAAAGCATTGCAGAGCAATGTGTTGCACATCTCTATGTCACCCAAGACTTTAAGGGAGGACTGCTTCTTTCTCCACTCTCCAGTAGAAACATGGCAAACAGCCCTCTATGGCTGCATAGAAAGTTATGGAAAGAACCTAAATTAATCATCCTTAGGGAAGCAAACTTGTTCCTGTGAACTCTGACAGCACAGCCAGCTATCAGAGCTTAGGGTATGTGACAAATAGTCAAGTTAACATAATTATGGTGCATTCAAATAACTTTTATCCCTTTAATGAGTGGTGACAGGTCAGGAAAATCTCTTTTTTTTTCCTAAAGGACCAATGACGGCCCTGGCACATCACTTATTCTGTGCTTACAGCGCTGTAAGCACTAGCAGGGTCTGAAATTGGCTTCTCATAGCCTGGAGCGGTCACTCTCAGGCATCTATTCAGAGATCTGGTAAACGTCATCAGTCACATGTCCCGGCACGCCGACATAGATCAAAGCAGTTTTTAAGGGAAGGTCACTTGTCTGGACGGCTCGTCATTAAGGGGTTAATATGCAAATAAGCCGCTGATGAAGGAAAAACTGCACCATTGTAAAGCTGGTGAAGGCATGATTAACATGGCGGTGTAGGTGCATTTGAGGAGTAATCACAGTGATTACATGTGAACATACATTAAAGGGATAGTAATGTTTCATAATAAAAGCAGCTCCAATTAACCTTCATAGTATTTGGGCCATGGAGAGTGTTATTTCAATACTGTCAGAGTTGTAGTTCAAGAACAATTGAATGATAAAGTATCCCCCTCCCGCCCCTTTTACTGATGTAACACTGCTCACCTCAGAGCAGCAATACTGTCCAGATGGATCACAGAGACAGACAATCTTCAATGAGCATAATGAAAAACCTGAAATACCTGTCAAGGAGGGCAGGGGTTTCCTTATGATCACAGTAAGAAGATTGTCCCTTGCTGTGAGCTGTCTGGTCTCAGTTACTCTTGAACTACAACTCTGACAGTATTGAAATAACACTCTCTACGGCTCAAATACTATGAATATTAATTGGAGCTGATGTTTTCTGAAACATTACTATCCCTTTAAAGGGACAGTAATGTCCCAAAAAAATGATTTATAGTTTTGTAGAGCTGAAACTATAAACTAAGTGCAACAAACCCTATCTCTCAAACTGCTATGGTTTGAGAGATATAGGGATTCAAAGTTCCCCCCTCCCTCCCCTTTTCCTGATGTCAACTGTAAAGCTGACAGCAGGAGAATCGAGTTGTACGACTGAGCAGGCTCTGCAGCAGAGCCGAAATTGCGGTATTGCTAAAGAATTAATTCATAGGAAAGGTCTAACAATTGTGCCTGGTTTGCAACCACACTTTGTAGACCTTTACAATGAATAAATTATTTTTAAGTAACGAGATTTTGGCTCTGATGCAGAGCCATCTGCTGGTCCCCAGACCGGGATCTCCTTCTGTCAGCTAGACGCTGACGCTGACATCAGGAGAAAGGGGGGTGAGGGGGGGACTTTGAATCCCTATATCTCTCAAACCATAGCTGTTTGAGAGAGAGTGTTTGTTGCACCTAGTTTATTAGTGTCAGCTCTACAAAACTATAAAAACATTTTTGGGACAATAGTGTCCTTTTAATGCATGCCAGATGATGAATTCAGGTCCAGTTCACCACCAAATCAACAAATTGTACCATAACTGAACCTTAGGACAACTCTTCCCAGCTGTTAGAGATTACAGCAGTAGGGGATCATGCACAAAGGTGTGAGAAAGAGGAGAGACCATCTCCAGAATGATAAACTCCCCAATTCCAATTGTATTGTATGGAGCCTATGCACTAAGATCTCTCCATCATTAGTCATTGGTGCATAGGCGCTATAAAATAACATACGAGCTAGGCAGAGTATCACCCTGGAGACGTCATCTTCTTTTCATCACACCTTAGTATATCTTCCTACTGGAGTGCCAAAGATTTCCATCTCCTCCCATAAGATTTTTTTTTTCAAATATTTTATTGAAGATATTAAGTAGTACAACAAGAAAAGTCATCTACATACACTTCATATGGAGTAATGGTAACAGTTAATTGAATATAAAGTATAAAGAGTGAGGGCATAAACACAAGCAAAAGGAAATGTCATTGTAAGATTCAACCTTTAAGCAGTGAAAGGGTGTGAATACTGTAATTGAGCATGTTGTCTCATTCTATAGCAGTGGTTCTCAACCCGTGCCCTCAGTGGCTACTAACATGCCAGGATTTGAGAATTTCCTTTTAAGAGCACAGGTGAGTTAATCAATATCTAAATATTTAGGTTGCGCAACAATGTTGACTGGGAGCAGATCTGTAGCCCAGCAGCCTGAAAAAAGAAATCTGTGCCCCTGGATTTCCAAAACAACTAGAATAGTTATATGAAAGAATCGGCGCTCGGGACCAACAGATATGAGCAGAGAAAAGAGAAAACACATAGAGTGTAACACCAGGGGCTCGATTTAAAGGCAGCCGTTAACCAAAAAAATCACTAACGGGTGCGTTAAGTGTCATGTTGCAATTCAAAGATCCGTCTAAACAACAGCTAACGGCAGTTGCACAATTCCTACGGCCGATACACTTACGTGCATTCAGACGCATGGAACAACATACCCCAGAGCTATTCAAAGGCTTGCGGTACTGATAACGGCTGAAAAAAAGACACACCTAACGGCTAAAAGTTAAGACCCACTTCTCACACACGTTAGACACTTAACGGCCAAAACTAAACACTAGTGATGAGCGAGCACCCCAATGCTCGGGTGTTCGGGTGCTCTGACCGAGCACCCCCTGAGGCTCGAGTGCTCGGCCGAGCACCCGAGCCCCATTGAAGTCAATGGGAGGACTCGAGCATTACACCAGGCACCCCCTGCTCTGATGAGGGGAGGGTGCCTGGTCCATAGGAAAAGGGCAGAAAAGGATGGAAACACCACAGAAATGGTTCAGGGACAGCATAGGGAGGATGTCTGGATGCATCTTGGACTCCAACATCGCTGCTGGGAACGATCTTTCGCCCGTAGTACGCCATTTTTACAGACTGACTGTAAAACACACAAAAAGGAAGATAAAAACGACTTTAGGCGAAAAATTGTTACCAAACAGTATTTGCTGTATATTTACTTGTATATCATCTGCAAATTCTCCCAAAAATTTCCTCGATTTTTCTGAACTGAGGCCATGATTAAGAGGGAAACGTGCACAGAGGCAAATTCTCCCAAAAATTTCCTTGATTTTCAGAACTGAGGCCATGATTAAGAGGGAAACGTGCGCAGAGACAAATTCTCCCAAAAATTTCCTTGATTTTCAGAACTGAGGCCATGATTAAGAGGGAAACGTGCGCAGAGGCAAATTCTCCCAAAAATTTCCTTGATTTTATTGAACTGAGGCCATGATTAAGAGGGAAACGTGCGCTGAGCTGACCATCTAAAACATTATGGGTAAGGGTCTGCTGCAGAGCTGACCATCCTAAACATTATATGCGAAGGCCCGCTAGTGAGCTGACGCTATAAAACATTATATGAGAGGGCCCGCTAGAGAGCTGACCCAATAAAACATTATATGAGAAGGCCCGCTGGTGAGCTGACCTATATAAAAATTGTCAAACAGGGCCCGCTGGTGAGCTGGCCCTATATAAAAATTATATCACAGGGCCCGCTGGTGAGCTGGCCCTATATAAAAATTATAGCACAGGGCCCGCTGGTGAGCTGGCCCTATATAAAAATTATATCCCAGGGCATATGGAAGAGGAGGAGGAGGATGAGAAGATTAAGAGTCAACCATATACCCGTTTTTTGGGTGGAAGGGGTGAATGGGAATACAGAGTATTCCCATCATTGTAAATAACATATATAAAGTGAGTTTATGTTCCCCCGGGGCTTTCCTCCAGTGGAGTGGAGAAGTCAGGGGAAATCCAGGCCTTGTTCATTTTTATAAGTGTCAACCTATCAGCATTGTCGGTGGAAAGGCGGATACGCTTATCTGTTATGATGCCACCAGCAGCACTAAATACCCGCTCAGACAGAACGCTGGCGGCAGGGCAGGCCAGCACCTCCAAGGCGTAGAGTGCCAGTTCATACCACGTGTCCAGCTTGGACACCCAGTAGTTGTAAGGCACAGAGGGATCATTGAGGACGCTGACACGGTCTGCTACGTACTCCTTCACCATCTTCCAAAACTTTTCCCTCCTTGTGACACTAGGCTGCGCATCAGGGTGAGGGTGCTGGCGGGGTGTCATGAAGGTGTCCCACGCCTTGGAGAGTGTTGCCCTGCCTTTCTCGGAACTGCTGTGTGCTCCCCTTTTCTCCCCTTCTCGGTTGGCCAAGGTAGCACGTACTCTGCCGCCAGCGTTGTCAGATGGAAAATTTTTGAGCAATTTTTCAACAAGAACCTTCTGGTATTGCACCATTTTGCTTGTCCTCTCCACCGGAGGAATGAGAGATGAGAAATTCTCTTTGTAGTGGGGGTCCAGAAGGGTGAACACCCAGTAATCCGTGTTGTTTAAAATGCGTATAACGCGTGGGTCACGGGAAAGGCAGCCTAACATAAAGTCAGCCATGTGTGCCAGAGTACCAACAGTCAAGATTTCGCTGTCCTCACCAGGAGGATGACTCTCAATCTCCTCATCCTCTTCCTCCTCTTCTGCCCACCCACGCTGAAGAGATGGAACTAAAGTTCCATGGCTACCCTCTGTAGCGGAGGCAACCGTGTCTTCCTCCTCCTCCTCCTCCTCCTCCGCCTCCTCCAATTGTCGCTGAGAAGACGAAGTGAGGGTGCTCTGGCTATCACCTTGTGTAAGCTCTTCCTCCCCCATTTCCACCTCTTCCACATGCAAAGCGTCGGTTTTAATTGTGAGCAGCGAGCGTTTCAGTAGACACAGAAGTGGGATGGTTACACTGATAATAGCGTTATCGCCGCTCACCATCTGTGTCGATTCCTCAAAATTGCGTAAAACCTCGCAGAGGTCTGACATCCATTCCCACTCCTCACTTCTGATTACAGGAAGTTGAACGGAGAGGCGACGACCGTGTAACAGCTGGTACTCCACTACTGCCCTCTGCTGCTCACAAAGCCGGGCCAACATGTGGAAGGTGGAGTTCCAGCGCGTGCTCACGTCACACAGCAGCCGGTGAGCTGGCAATTGTAAGCGCTGCTGCAGCTTCAACAGGCCGGCCGAAGCTGTAGATGACTTACGGAAATGTGCACACACGCGGCGCACCTTGGTCAAGAGATCATGCACATTGGGGTAGGTTTTTAGAAATCGCTGCACCACTAAATTAAATACATGCGCTAGGCATGGTACGTGTGTGAGCTTGCCGAGCTCCAAAGCCGCCACCAAGTTACGCCCATTATCACACACAACCATGCCTGGTTGCAGGTTGAGTGGCGAGAGCCACTGCTCGGTCTGGTGACTAATCCCCTGCAACAGCTCTGAGGCCGTGTGCTGTTTGTCCCCAAGGCAGATCAGCTTCAGCACGGCCTGTTGACGCTTCCCCACTGCAGTGCTACACTGCTTCCAGCTACTGGCTGATGGGGGAGTGGCGCTGCGTGTAGAGAATTCGGAGGTGGAAACGGAGGAGGAGGAGCCAATAACGTAGGTGCTGGCGGAAACCCTGATGGAGGTAGGGCCCGCAATCCTCGGCGTGGGTAGCACCCGTGCCATCCCAGGGTCCGAGTCGCTCCCAGCCTCCACGACATTCACCCAGTGTGCCGTCAGGGAAATGTAGCGTCCCTGGCCACAAGCACTTGTCCATGTGTCAGTCGTTAAGTGGACCTTCCCAGTAACTGCGTTGGTCAGGGCACGGGTGATGTTACGGGACACATGGTGGTGTAATGCGGGGATGGCACACCGGGAAAAGTAGTGGCGGCTGGGGACCGCGTACCGAGGGACAGCTGCTGCCATCAGGCTGCGGAAGGACTCAGTGTCCACAAGCCTAAATGGCAGCATTTCGATGGCCAGTAATTTTGAAAGGTGTGAGGTTAGTGCTATGGCCTGTGGGTGGGTGGCTGGGTACTTTCTCTTGCGCTCAAATGCCTGGGGTAACGACATTTGGACGCTGTGCTGGGACAGGGAAGTGGATGTGGTCGCTGATGGTGCTTCAGATGGTACAGGTGCAGGGCGGGAGGTATGCGGGCCTGCGCCTTCGACAGGCGATTGGCCGGCACCGAAAACTGGGGAAGAGGAGGCAGTGGTGTGGCCTGCAGACACAGATGGGCGATCCAGGCGTTCCTCCCACTTACTACGGTGCTTGGATGCCATGTGTCGGATCATGCTGGTGGTGGTGAGGTTTCTAGTGTTCATGCCTCGGCTCATTCTGGTGTGGCATAGGTTGCAAACTACAATTCTTTTGTCGTCCGCACTTTCCTTAAAAAAACGCCATACCGCGGAACACCTACCCTTTGGCAAGGTAGATTTACGCAAGGGGCTGCTCCGTGGAACATTTGCGGGCCGGTTTGGTGCGGTCCGCCTTCTTTCTGTAGCCACACCACTGCCTCTTCCAGCCTGTTGCGGTGCTGCAGATGGCTCACCCTCAGGACTGCTGTCATCGCTCGGCTCTACACCTTCCCAGGTGGGGTCAGTCACCTCATCGTCCACCAAGTCCTCCTCCACTTCCTCACTCTGATCATCCTCCTCAAGTCTTGATCCCACCACATACTCAGTCATTGACAACTGTATAACATTCTCCTCAACAAGGTCTTGAGACGGAAATAGTGGTTGATTTAATGGCAACTGTGTCTCATCATCATCATCATCATCCACTACTTCCTTTGACCTTAAATGCCATTCACATCTGTCATCTTCTTGTGATTGGGTAGCCTCTAGAGGTTGTGAATCAGGGCACAAGATGTCATGTTCCTCTGCAAGCGTGCTTGGAGAGAGGGTCAAATGAAGGATTGGTGATGAGACGAGCTCCTCACTATATCCCAGTGTGGGATCACTTCTTTGACCAGACCGTGTATGGTGGGAGGAAGGATGATCAGAGTGAGGATTATGTTGACCAGACTCTTGGCTACTGAGAGTGGACTTGGTGGAAGACAGGGTGGTGCTTAACCGACTGGAAGCAGTATCAGCTGTCATCCAACCGACCACCTGTTCGCAGTGGTCGGACCTCGAGAGTGATGTCCTGCGACGCCCTGTAAAATTAGACATGAAGCTAGGTATGGTGGATGTCTTTCTTTCTTGTGCTCTGGCACCAGGCACAGTTTCTCCGCGTCCTGACCCGTGCCCTGAACTATCAGGATCACGTCCACTTCCCCGTCCCTTTTTACCCGCCTTCTTCATCTTACACGGAATATGTGACTTTAATATTTGAGTTTGAAAACTTAACAGTATTTCTTCCTATTCTGCAACTGTGCAGAGTACACAGAATAGGCTGCTAAACTGCGGTGACACACACTGAATGGAATATGTGAGTTTAATATTTGAGTTTGAAAACTTAACAGTATTTCTTACTATTCTGCAACTCTGCAGAGTACACAGAATAGGCTGCTAAACGGCGGTGACACACACTGAATGGAATATGTGACTTTAATATTTGAGTTTGAAAACTTAACAGTATTTCTTACTATTCTGCAACTCTGCAGAGTACACAGAATAGGCTGCTAAACGGCGGTGACACACACTGAATGGAATATGTGACTTTAATATTTGAGTTTGAAAACTTAACAGTATTTCTTACTATTCTGCAACTCTGCAGAGTACACAGAATAGGCTGCTAAACGGCGGTGACACACACTGAATGGAATATGTGACTTTAATATTTGAGTTTGAAAACTTAACAGTATTTCTTAATATTCTGCAACTTTGCAGAGTACACAGAATAGGCTGCTAAACGGCGGTGACACACACTGAATGGAATATGTGACTTTAATATTTGAGTTTGAAAACTTAACAGTATTTCTTCCTATTCTGCAACTGTGCAGAGTACACAGAATAGGCTGCTAAACGGCGGTGACACACACTGAATGGAATATGTGACTTTAATATTTGAGTTTGAAAACTTAACAGTATTTCTTACTATTCTGCAACTGTGCAGAGTACACAGAATAGGCTGCTAAACGGCGGTGACACACACTGAATGGAATATGTGACTTTAATATTTGAGTTTGAAAACTTAACAGTATTTCTTACTATTCTGCAACTCTGCAGAGTACACAGAATGTGCTGCTAAACTGCGGCGAAGCACACTGAATGGAATATGTGACTTTGATATTTTAGTTTGAAGACTTAACAGTATTTCTTCCTATTCTGCAACTCTGCACAGTACACAGAATGTGCTGCTAAACTGCGGCGACGCACACTGAATGGAATATGTGACTTTGATATTTTAGTTTGAAGACTTAACAGAATGTGCTCTAATCTGCAACTTTGCACACTAAACAGAATGTGCTCTAATCTGCAACTTTGCACACTAAACAGAATGTGCTCTAATCTGCAACTTTGCACACTAAACAGAATGTGCTCTAATCTGCAACTGTGCACACTAAACAGAATTTGCTCTAATCTGCAACTTTTCACACTAAACAGAATATTTTTTTTTTTTTTTTTTTTTTTTTTTTTTTTTTTTTTTTTCCCCCCACACAAAATAACCTGCTGCCCCCACACACAGTAGTCCTAAAAAGGACTTTTGGTTCTTTTTTTTCACAATTTTTGTTTTTTTCCTCCCTACACTGCCTTTCCCTTCCTATCCTCAGCTCTCCCTGGCTCAGACTGAGCCGAACTCAATGGTCAGGTGCTATACAGCACCCGACCACGGGTTCTGGCCAGCCAATCAGTGTAATGCCAGCAGCCAACATGGCTGCTGGCATTACACCGATGTCAGAGCCTCCCTGCATGTTTATTGGCTGCGCAGCAACCGCAAAACGTGCGGGGAGGAGACCCGAACATGGCGGGCGAGCACATGCGGTACTCGTACGAGTACCGCCATGTGCCGAGCAGAGCGATGCTCGAGCCGATCCGAGCATCGGCCGAGCATGCTCGCTCAACACTACTAAACACCCGTTACAGAGGAAAACACACAAAAGGCTTACCGCACAACCATGTAAATGGGAAAATTAACCCGTGCAATGCCAAAACAACACAAAAACATGCACACACAACACAAATCACTACACACAAAACAACAACCAACACCACAGGAACAATGACACACAAAAAAACAACAACACAACATGGCACGGAACAATGGGGGTCATCACACAAAGCGGACCCTGCAAATACAAGCTCACCTGGGAAACATCAACACGCGACCTGCACCCCACAACTGCACGCCCGCAAATGGCACACACAGAACAAGCACAACACACCACATCTTATAACACACACACACCTGCAAACACTTACCTGGACACAAACAACTCACCATTGGTCAGCACTCACCTCATCACCACACCTACACAACGCCCTAGCAAGTACTTAAAGGGACAACTCAACACACTCACTTGTGGCTTGTTTTCCACTCAGGGAGGGAGAGAGAGAGAGAGAGAGAGAGAGAGAGAGAGAGATAGATAGATAGATACAGATAGATAGAGACAGATAGAGAGAGCAAACAGTATGTTGGGTTACATATTGTTGCGAAGAAGGTTGAGGCCTGACAGCATCATTGCCTTGTATGAGGTCATCAAGGAGCAGGTGGATCCCATCTACATCCACAACCATGCCCTAACTGGCCTGCAGAAACTACTCTGTGCCATACACTTAATGCAAGCGGGGCCTTCCAGTCCACTGAGGGTTACGCATCTGGCATGTCACAGGCCACATTCTCCAGAGTGCTGGCCCAGGTCCTGCCAGCCCTCAAAAGCAAGGCCAGTACCCATATACATTTTCCCACCACCGACATGGACTGGATACACGTCAAACAGGCCTTTTACGCAAAGGGAGGCATGCCCAGGGTCATGGGTGCTATAGATTGCACCCATGTCCGGATTAAGGCCCCAGCACGTGACGCACAGATATTCATCAACAGGAAGAACTTCCACTCCATCAACGTGCAGATGGTGTGTGACAGCAACATGAGGATCATGAATGTCTGTGCAAAATATCCTGGCAGCACACATGATGCATACATTCTACAAAACTCCTCAGTCCACAGAGATTTTGAGAATGGAACCTTTACAGGGGGATGGCTACTGGGTGAGTTCACAAAACAAAATCACACCACATACACACGCGTACACACCACTCAGCTCAGCATGCACCTGACCCACACCTACTACGTCCACCACACAAAACATCATTCACACAACATGTGCTCCCTGTTTCACCATGTCACTCACATTACACAGGTGATGCTGGCTATGGATGCAAGTCCTGGCTACTGACCCCTCTGGCCAATCCCCAAACACATGCCCAGGAAAGCTACAACCAGGCTCATGCCAGAACCAGGAATGCTATTGAGCGGACATTTGGGCTCCTCAAGTCAAGATTCCGATGTCTGGACCACTCTGGGGGAGCACTGCAGTATGCACCGGCTAAGGTGTGTGACATCATTGTGGCGTGCGCAATACTGCACAATATCGCAGTGGACACCAGGCTGCTGGAGCACATCCCGGACCCCCCCATACAGGAAGTGGCCATGGACATCGGGCATGTGGAGGAGACCATGAGAGGGGCACAGATCAGAGACAGGCTCATCACGGAATACTTCACCTGTGAGTATAACACATGCATGCAAACAATCCATGCAAGTCCCCCAGCAGTCCTGTGACACTAACCACACTGCACATTTTGTTCTGTCTTACCCCACAGGAACAGTGACACAGCACTGCACTGGCAGTGGACGTGGAAAATTGTGTGTGTGGGCTCAACAACCATCCTCCATTCCACTCTCCACGTTGACATACAGACCCCAAGGATATCACGCACACCCCCAGGAGAAACAAGGTACAACATATTACCCATGTTCATCACCTTACACGGCTTGATTGACAGCAACTAACTGGATATGCCATGATTAGAGCCTGAACAACCATGCTAGCCCAGTAGTGAAAGAGTATTATCTAATGATTTGCATGAGAAGGGACATCAGACTCAATATGGGACCTGTACTGTGCTACAGCTGAGAAGAGCAGCACAGGGGTGGATGTACAGTGGTATGGGCACACAATGTAGAGGTCATGAGACGTAGATCAGATTACCAGGGACACCATGCAGACCTGTGAGTGTGCAGACGTATGTGCCCCTGACATGAATACACACATCAACAAATGTGTCCTAACAGTTCCATGGAACAAATGACATTGGGCTGCCACTGTCACTTTCACAGTGGCAGCACAATGTCATTACTTCCATGGAGCTCTCAGAACACTTGTTAATGTGTGTATACATGTCAGGGGCACATATCCCTAGGACTGATGCACATGTCCTTAGTTCCCCACAGAATTGGTTACAGATGAGTACACAACACATTGTCAAGCAATGGTTTGTGCACTCACCTGTAACTGTGAAAACTGAGGGGATGAAAAAGACTAAATTGTTGTTGCTTGATGATCAGTTCAGGTCTACTGCTCCAAATCCTGTCCTCTTGTCCCGCAGGCATCCGTAACATGATCCATCCTTGAACTGAAGATCTTCCATGTGACTGGATTGATGTCTTGACAACACCTTCATGAAGATCACCCCTTGCTGTTTATGGTGATGTTGTTGGTGATGCAAAGTTTGACCTGAGGTTCACACAAACCTCTACTGGAACATTCTCATAGAGACACAGAAAACACTAATTCTTGAGTGTTTTAACCTGTACAGTCAGGATGCTCAGCTACAGAGTTGTCAAACCTCATGGACAACACATGAGCAGGGCAGCAGTGTTACTGAAGTATTACAATTTAGTTTCAAAGTACATTTAGTGTTCTCATACAGGTGTTCAATGCATATAGGCAATACACACAGAAAACACATGTACATTCTAATGTACTTTGACACACAATAAAGATGAACCATCACCATTCTATCTGTGTCTGTAGGAGGATATATTTGAGAACACATATGTCAATGTGTTACCACACCCAGGGTAGAGTATGCCCCATACATGGAAAGGCAACACCCACATCACAGGAGTCCACCACTTGTTTGCCAGTGACTGGACTCTGTGATGTATCCATGCAAACAGATGATGGTGGCAGTGATGCACCAATGTGTTGTGGGAGTGATGAAGAGGTGATACAGGGGACATACTTCCACAGTGAATACCTGTCCACAGTATCTGTATTGCTCAGTATAATCCATGTTCAGAGATTTTGCTCCACTTTGACATATCTCAGTACATGGGCTAACGAACAACCAGACTAAGTGGACATGTGTTATCACTGGTGAAGTCTGTTACACCCTTAGGGAAACAGCAACTCATCTTACAGGAGACCCCAATGCTCAGCCCAGGATATCAATGTGTGTGCTACACGTTGAAATCCTAGGTTAAAAACATTGGCTTCTCCAGTAAGTCAGTTGCACAATGAGTGTGTGAATCCAAGACAACATGGATACATGTCCCATTTATCTATCCTGCTTATAATGTCCCTGCTAAATCACAGAGCTGTTTGTCTGGTTATCCCATTAACCCACTGAGTGCAAGAGTGGTCCCCAACGCATTTCTTGACAATGCGTTGTCTACCACTCTGGCACTCAAAGGGTCAAACACAACATATGATGTAGACAAATGTTCAGTGTTGTACAATTTGTTGTGCTAAGGGGTATGTTTTGTTGTTCAAATTCAACACACAACACCGCCATATAACACAGTGGTGTAATATGGCTCCAGGGATGTATTACAAGTTGAATTTGTACAACGGTGTGTGTGTGAACCCATGTTGTAGAATCCCACTAACATTTCACATAGGCAGAGGTTGTGTTCACTGCATTGTATGGCAATGCATTGGAGACAACCCTGCCACCCAATCCATAACTGAAGACACAACAGATCAGACTGGAATTAAAAAAAAATGTTTTCTTTATTGAGGGGAAACTTAACAGGTTGGGCCTTTCATTTTTTCTTCTTTGGGTGGGGGGCCTTAGCCTGGGTGCCAGAGGTGGATGCCCTTGTGGATCTCCTGGTAACCCTCTGCCCCCTAGGTGTTGCTTCAGGGGTAACACTAGAGGGGGTGGTGGTTGCAGTAGACCCCTCAGTGGAACGCAAGTTCTCCCTCTCCATCCTCAGGTTCTCCCTGCGGTTTATCTCCCTCAGCTCCACAAGGACCTGTGTTAACATGTCCATCACACCAGTCCTGAGCTGCTGGAGTAGTGTATTCCCCCTGGACACCTCCGACTCCAAACCTTGGATCCTGCTCTCCAATTGGACAATGTTCCTCCTGGATTGCCTCCTGCTCCTGGTGATATTGCTGTCAGTACTCCTGCTCGACCGGAGTAGTCTCCTCTGAAGGGCCATACACTCCGCCTCCATCCCTGTGAGGCGTGCGGTGCTGGAGGTGGATGTGCCCGGTGTCCCTGGTGCTGCTGTTTCTTCCTCTGCTGCTGAGGGTGCTGTTTCTTCCTCTGCTGCTGAGGGTGCTGTTTCCTCCTCTGCTGCTGAGGGTGCTGTTTCCTCCTCTGCTGGAGGTGCTGTTTCCTCCTCTGCTGGAGGTGCTGTTTCCTCTGCTGTTGGAGGTGCTGTTTCCTCTGCTGCTGGAGGTGCTGTTTCCTCTGCTGCTGGAGGTGCTGTATCCTCTGCTGCTGCTGAGGGTGCTGTGGCTGCTGTTGGAGTGGCTGGTGCAGATGATGGGCATATGCCCACCACATCAAGTGATGCAGAGCTGCCCAGAGATGTGTGTGCTGGTGGAGGTGTGAATATGTCCCTGGGTAGGGGGCGCTGGGGCTCACCAATCAGGCCCAGGTGTGTGTAGTCCAGTGGCCAAGGGTCATATGGTGGCCACTGATAGGTGGTGGGACCCCACCTCGGATCATACCTTGGGGCATGCTGTGGAGCCATCCAGGAGGGTGGGTTGATCTGGGAGGCATATGGCCCATATTGGGTGTTGGCCACTGTCCCTGGCAGCCATTGCCTCCCTGGCGGTGGTGGTGCTGCTGATGGAGGGTAGTAGCTGGTGGAGGTGGATGGATGTGTCCACCTCTCCTCCTGTGGCATCCAGCCACTGTACTGGGGAGGTGCAGCTGGAAAGGGTGGTGCAGCCTGTGGTGGTGCAGCTGGAAAGGGTGGTGCAGCCTGTGGTGGTGCAGCTGGAAGGGGTGGTGCAGCCTGTGGTGGTGCAGCCTGTGGTGGTGCAGCTGGAAAGGGTGGTGCAGCCTGTGGTGGTGCAGCTGGAAGGGGTGGTGCAGCCTGGGGTGGTGCAGTAGGTGGTGATGCAGCCTGTGTTGGAGGGGATGGTGATGGTGGGTAAGGTGACCACCGGCTGGTCCCCTCCTCTGTGTCCTCCTCACTGGGGGGTGACATAGCCTCCTCCACTGTCTCCCGCTGGGCTTGACGGCCGTAAGCTGTGTGGAGGAAGAAGATGTTGTGATTAGTGACCTTAGCCATATGTTTGTGGAGACAATTCTACTTTGATATGTGGGGAAGAAAAATATATGTGTTTGTGTTAATCCCCCTGGGTAAACAAGGGTACTCCCACTGCTGAAAGGTGTTGTTTGAGTTATTACGGGTGAAGGTTTCATTTTGAGGTGCAATATCACAGTGTCCAGAAATAGTACAGTGGGGCTGTTGCTACACCCTCCCATGTAGATATCTGGTCCCTGTACCAGAGCTGTCCATATGATTGTGTAGTAACATCACCACTGTACAATATCAGGCCACTGGGATATTGCCCCTGACATATCCATGTCTGAGCTGTGATACCTTTTGCATCAATACACCTTTCAGCAGTACGAATACCATTGTTTAACTCAGGGGGGGGGATCCAACAACATATATTTGTCTTCACAACTTGTAGGGATGGCTATCCCTCCAGGGGGGTGGCAAAGGTTAAGTCCACCTTGATGTCAGATTGTAGACATTGTGGGAACAGATGTTGTTCTCTGTTAGTCCTATCCCTCTTACCCTCATGGTTGTTCAGATAATGCTCTATGTGACGGATGTAGATTTCAGTCATTTGTCTACACGAGGGATTTTCAACAGAGACAAAATCAACCCATTTAGAGAACAATACTTAATTGGAATGGTGTACAGGGTGTGCATGATTTACAAGCACACTCTGTGGACCATTCCAAAGAGGTATTTCTCTCGATATGTTGTGACTTTGGCTCTGCTGAAGAGCCTCCGTGTGGTCAAATGATGGATATCTTCACCTGTCACATGGAGCAATATCTGTATAACCATGAGTGTTGGAGGGATGGGACTTAGATCAAGACACATCTGTTAACGATGGCAATGATATGACATCATGATGACATTACCCATTGCTATCCCATTACAGTGACACACAAGTAGAAATGGTGATATATGTATGTGGATATGTACCCTTCATATGGATGGAGTAATATCCTTCCAAGATGTGATGCCAGAGAGCATTTCATTAGGTGTGATTGCCTTACTGGCTATATATGTGCACCCATCCAACAAGACATTGTATTGATATGATGGATATGAACATACCTCGTATATCCCATCTACGTAGGGTGTGATATACTATGTATGTGTATTTGGATGGTAGCAATGTAGGTTGATATGTGATGGGTGCACATATCTGGCCAGTAAGGCAATCACATCCAGTGAAGTGATCTCTGTGTTCACATCATGTTGGAACATATTTAGTAACATTTGAATCCTAAGTGCAACAATCCAGCCAGTAGTGAGGGATATCTTTGATTGAGGCCTGTTTTTTTGTCTGTGTATGAGCCCATCCATCCTTCTGTGTGAGGCAACCGTACTCAGTCCTAGATATCCATCAGTCATGGCCTGTTGGTGACCAAGGTACAATGTTTGCTATTTGTTTCCCATATGTATCCTGCATAGCGATGCTGGTGTACCATCGATCCATGGCATCAGCACCCCTGTGGATCCATGTGGGAATCAGATATGGGATATGTCATTTCAAGTCAGAGTAAATGATTGCAGCCACAACACCAATGCCTACTTTTTCCAGCTTGAATTCTGTAAAATAGTTTTCGGCCTGTGTGTTGCACCTACGAGCATTTATTCTGTGTGACACTGTGATGTGTGATCTGATGCCCCCTTTTGTGATTCAGTAAGCGGTGATGTTGAACTGATGAAATGAACATGATGGTGACTTCTCCAGTGATCTCCTTTCCCCATTTCCAGTGTTTTCCATGGAGTCTGTACAATGGGACCCTATGAACTTGATCCTTGTTTTGGCATATTCTCCATGGACTATCACTGGTACTGGTGAAGTGAGGGTGTGTGAGGGTTACTTTGTGTCCACCATCTGTTTGTCACCGCTTAGTGAATGTCCCCTGTGTGGCATGTGATCGTTGTCCTATTGACTTGTTTGTTGTCAGGTTAACCCCTTGAGTCCCAGAGGGGTTGCCAATGCATTGTTGATCGATGCATTGATGATCCCTCTAGCACTCAAGGGGTTAGGGTGGGGGTGGGGACATGGGTGACATTGTGTGTGAACAGTGATGATCTATGACAGTCGACAATTTGAAAATGAAGGTTTGTGTATTGTGTGTAATGAGCACAGCGACAGGAGGGTTGAAGTAGGACTTTGACAGGTTTGTCCCAAGTTGGACGTTGCCATTTGTCCAGGTGTTGTGTCCTTTTTTTAACCCTCATGGTGCTGTGTTGGTGCAGTTGTATGGCTGAGTGATGGCCATGTGTTGAGGTGTGAGTGTGTGTGCAGCTGGTGTTGGTTGCTGTAGTGTGTTGTTCTGTAGTGTTGCACTTACCGGTAGTGTGGAGGCTCCTCTCATCCCCAGTGTCAGTTCCTCCCACGACCCCCTCGATCATGGTCGGGGACATGTTCTGCCGCACCATCTCCTCCCAGCCGCAGAATGTGATGGGCACAGATGGGCCACCTCCGGTGCCTCGGGCTTGCTTGGCCATGTCAGACATCTTGTTCTTGACCACCCTCCGGCAGTCGCCCCATCTCTTCTTCACAGACTCCACGTCCCGCCTGCATGTTGCCACCGCGTTCACCCGGCTGCAGATCTGATTCCAGGCTGCCTTCCTCCGCGCTGCCAGGCCAGGGACCTTTGCCGTCGGGTGGAGAACACTCTGCCTCTCCAGGACAGCTTCCACAAGAGCTGTGTTCTCTTCCTCACTATATCTGGGATCCCTGATCCTGCCCTCATCAGCTCCGGCATGGGAGGATTCAGAGCCGGAGTGCCCTGCCTGGTCTGACCCTGCCTGTGTGGGGTGCTCCCCAGGAACTACCCCTCGTCCCACTGCAGGTTCTGTCCCTGTCCTGCGTGTTCCTGCTCTTGTGGGCCTGGTCCCCCTCCGCCCTGCGGATCTCCCTCTCCCACCCCTGCTCTGCTGAGGGATCCCCTCCTGAGCTTCTTCCTCCTCCACTACTCTCCCCATCCCTCTCTCCTGTCCTCCTCTCCTTGCCATCACTCACCCAGTCACACCCAGGCACTCCCACAGGCCCTCACAGACACACTCGATCCAGTCACTCTCTGTCACACACTTTCACTCCCAGATTCACACTGTCAAAATAAAAAGTAAAATGTGTAAGGTGTTATAAAATAAAAGGACTATGTGTATGTATGTGTATGTGTTTGTATGTGTGTATGTAATATGTGCAAAGGTGTGCTATGTGTCGTATTCTGTGCAATGCTCTCCTCTCTCCAAACTCCAAACCTCCTCTACCTCCAATGAACGCTCCTGTCTCCCTCTCTCTAATCACTATCCTCCGCTCCTGGGTCCTGATATCTGGCTCTGAAGAACTCGATAACAGACAGTGTGTGGCGGTTATTTTTGGGTATATATAGGTGTATTTGAAGTTATTTGATACATTGGGGCTTTGGGATTGGCTGTGTGTTTGAATTTGTTTTGGCATCAATCATGGTTGCTTGACAACGGCAGCCGTTATATTACATGTTGTTTGGAGCTCAGTTATCGTGTGATTTGGCCGCCCGTTGTGCATTAACATGAGCGACAACGGGTTTTGTGTTACGTGTTTTTTGTGTGCCTACGCTCGATAGCTATTCTTGTAGAGTAGCTATTGAATCTGCCGCAACTCCTGTATTATTTGCGAGCGATGTGCCTTTTTCACTTAGCGGCTGGTTTAACGGTTGGCTTTAAATCGAGCCCCAGATCTCTAGAGACCAAGACTAAACCTCACGAGTAACCAGATGTATACACTAAGCAATTTATTGTAATATATTATATATATATCTTCCACATATGATACAAAATGTCTGCTAGCTAACATGAACAAAAAATATCAAAAAAGTGATGGGAAAAGATTATAACAACAATACCTTTTGACCCTCAATCCACCAATCAGGATTAGGTATCAAAAGTAATTCCCAAACAATAATATAAAAAACAGATAATCTCAAAAAGTATATTAAAAGTAAATTAATACACTAATGGGTGTGCTCGGTATCTTCCACCCTGATCTCACATGACACCAGGTTAACACCTGAAGGACACGTACCCTGTGTCCGTCTCCACCCAAAACTGCCCAACACACAGAGCCGGACCGATCTGTCTCGAGACAGGTGTATCTAGGTGCGCTCAGAATCCAGCCCACCAATCTCCCACAACACCCAACAGATGCGGAGACAGCTCACCCCTACACCCGGCTTAACCGGAGAACATCCGACTCACAGTACCGGGCTAGCATACACGGAGACACCACAAGGGTCCGTTCCAATCAGCGTGCACCTAGCCGTGAACCAAGCGGAGACACAGAAAAACAACCGTTGTTGCAAAAAAGAAAACAAATAAAAAATGATAAAAGAATAAAAAAGGAGATTAACCCTTACATATACATACACCTACAAGTCACATGTAAAAGACAAAAAAATAAAAAAAATAAAAAAAAATAAAAAAATAAAAACGATCAATCGTGTATGAAAAATTAGGAAGTCAAAAAAAGAGAGTTCAATCCATAGATGTTATAATATATACGAATGATACAAAACATCACTTGTTCTTCTATTGTGCACATCCATATATGATAGACTTCTCATATGTAATAGCCAAGTAGTATAGCGCCTAAAGGGATATATGCATAGTGATAGGTACACACAATCGGCTAAGGGGAAGTAAAGCAGACGTTCTCACCGGTCTGATAGTAACAGTGTCCTTCTTTTCCACAGGAGTTCCGCCAATATGTATAAACTCAATTACTTAACCCCATTCTTCTTAATGCCGAACTTGACAATAATCCAAGTACCTCCAACTAATATATATGTTTCCCTTGCTCAAGACTTGTAATCAAAATGTAGGCACTTATCTTAGATTCTGTGCGGGCATTGGACTTCTTATAGGCACTTTTCTTGTTTTCAAACGCCGTTCATATACTACCTTCCTCGTAGTTAGATTCCACGTCTTCCGGGTGTAAGGAAATCACTTTCCAGGCGTTGCCGTCTCAGATTATTCCGTCAGTCTCCTCGCACAGTACATCTAACCATTTCGATACACAGTCTATATTATTGGCTATCACATCCGTTATGACCACCTTGCCTCCAACGCGTTTCGAAATCCCCAACTGATTTCTTTCTCAAGGAGTTGAATGATGTACTGTGCGAGGAGACTGACGGAATAATCTGAGACGGCAACGCCTGATTGGTGGATTGAGGGTCAAAAGGTATTGTTGTTATAATCTTTTCCCATCACTTTTTTGATATTTTTTGTTCATGTTAGCTAGCAGACATTTTGTATCATATGTGGAAGATATATATATAATATATTACAATAAATTGCTTAGTGTATACATCTGGTTACTCGTGAGGTTTAGTCTTGGTCTCTAGAGATCTGGTGTTACACTCTATGTGTTTTCTCTTTTCTCTGCTCATATCTGTTGGTCCCGAGCGCCGATTCTTTCATATAACTATTCGAGTTAATCAATATGACTGAGCCTCTGATCAACACACTTGTTCTAGCAGGGAAATTCCTAAGTCCTGGCCTGTTAGTGCCCACTGAGCGCATGGGTTGAGATCCTCTGTTCTATACACAGGATACGGTGGAGAAGGTAGGTTTTTTCATTGCATTCAAGGAAGGCTGAGGTGTGAAGATTAGTCAGCGTAAAGAGATCATTTGAATGTGTGTATGTAGAGAAGAGAAAGAAAAGGGAGCAGAGTGGTAAAGAGGAGAGAGAGGGGGAGGGTAAAGATAAAAAAAATAATAAAAAAAAACCAAGGGGGGTGTCTGGAAATCCAGGGGATATAGTTGTAATGCTGAGATTGAGTGTGTTGAAGGTTAAGAGAAACTTAAGGGGAAAGGCCAAGGGTAAAGAAATGGGTTGTGGTGTAGACTATCAAGGGGTAGTGATGTGTCTGGAAGTTGCAGTTGATGGTTCGTAGTGAAACCAAGGTGGCCAAATGTATTGAGGCAATTTCTAGCTATAGCAAGACAACATTCCATGAGTGGCAAGGAGTTAATTGTGTTAAACCATTCCTGAATCGTAGGCAGGAGAAATATTTCCTTTTCAGGGGAATTAAAGATTTGGCTAAGTGGAGGAGAGAGTGTATAATATGACATTTATTTTTCTCTTTGGGATACTTATCATCCAGATCAAGAAGAAATAGGAAGAGGCGAGGGTCTGGTGTAAAGGTGGTATGGAGGACAGCATTAATATGTGAAGTTATTAGGCCCCAATAGGGGGTGATACAGGGACAGGTTCACCAAAGATGGAACAAGTTTCCTATTTCGGAAAGACATCTCCAACATCTATTGTCTGTTTGTGGATAAGCTATAGAGAGGTTATACGGTGTTTATTACCATCAGCATAGTCTATGCTTATATTTTTTTTAAATACATTTTTTATTTGAAACGCTCATGTTTACCAATCATCAGTTTCTTCCATCAGTCTCAGCCTGGAAATCCCTGAACATGGGCAGGTGATTCCCCTGTAGCTTCTCTCAGCTGTATGTCTGATTACAATTGTGAGTACAGTTTTTTCTTTTGAGGAGTATACGTAGGGCACAGCTGTGAAGAATCTGTGTGGTGGGCAGTTAAAGATCCCCCACATGCCTGTTTCAGCTGATTGATTCAACACGGCTATTATAAACTGCGAATATGGTTTTGGACACTTTGTAATATTCTTTGTGCTGGATGTACCCTATGAGAGCCTCCTTTTTCTTTTTTGCTGTGTGTCATGGTTAGTTACTGTTTGTAAAAGAACACTCAGACAGTTTGGTAAGGTTAAAAGCTTTATTGAAAATAATGAACAATAGCCCCACTCAGGTCCAGATAAGGTCTGTACCGAGTACTTTCCAGATTTGGCGCATGTCAGGGCGAAACTACACACACTGTAATAGTCATCAAACAAAAATAATGATCTTGGACTTGTAGGCAGATTCTCAGCAAGGTACAGGAACAATAATATCCTCAACAGCCCCACACCGCAATAGGTGACACAGGCGATGGGTGACTGAAGGGCAATCCCTAGAGGACGAGGGTTAACAGAGGCAACGCTGGCAAAACCCTGGCAGAGAACTGTCCCTAGGAGAGGCAACATGGGCAGGACTCTCTCAGTAACGGGACCCTAGAATGCTAGAGTTAACTGAGGCAACACAGGCAGTACTCTGGCAATGGCTGCACCCTAGAACACTAGGGTTAATGGAGGCAACACAGGCAGTACTCTGGCAATGGCAGAACCCTAGAACAGTAGGGTTAAGGGAGGCAAGACAGAATGGACTCAGGCAGCGACTAGGCCCTAGCATGCTAGGGTTAACGAAGGCAACATGACTGTGGCACTTGTAGTGACTGAACCCTAGAACGCTAGGGTAAGCGGGGGCAACAAAGACCAGACTCGGGCAGTGACAGGACCCTAACACGCTAGGGTTAACTGAGATAACAGACACCAGATGCTGGTGATGTAATGACCATAGGTCACTAGGGTAAACTGAGGCAACACGGGCAACAGTGTGATATTGGCTTGACCCAGGTATTATAGGGTTACCGGAGGCACCACAGACACTGGTGAGTGCAGGGACTCCCACAAGCTCCCGGAGACAGTAGGAGCAGCAAGCGAGCAGGAGATAGGCACGTAACGTAACCGGTCCTGGACCGGTGTCTCCCTGTATGCTATTAGAAGGTAATAGGCTAGTCCAGTAAGCGATGGAACTAGCAGCACAACCAGGTCGGCACACACAGACTTCACAGCCAGTCAGGATGACCACCAACACTAGCCCAGCCAGATCGGTGTAAACGGATAGTCAGCCAGTCCAGTCAGTAATGGAATCAGATACTCAGCCAAGCCAATTTGGTACACAAGGAGTTAGTCAGCCAGTCCAAGGTCAATAATGGGATCAGACCACAAGAGCATCAGGCACAAGCATAGTCAGGCAAGCCGGGTCATACACGGAAACAGGAAACAAGAACAACTAGTCGCTAGATACGGGTACACCACGAAAGGGCACCGGTATAGTGACAGGAGGGCATATTTAAAGGCAGGCCCTGGGAGGAGCAAGAATCCAGAGCCAATAAGAACGCAACCTCTGTAAACCCGGAAGTAACAATGTTGCTCAGGGATCACGGCATCGAGACACTATGCTTCTGAAGATTTCATTCATGAAGTGATGGAATACTGCTGAAGCATTACATAAACCAAAAAGGTATTACTAGATATATATAGTGTCCTTATCTCATATTTAATTCTGTTTTCCATTCATCATTGGCATGAATTTGGATGAGACTAGAAGCACCTTGCAGATCTAACTTGGTGAACATAGTGTCTCCCTGTAACAAATCATATTACTCCGAAATGAGAGGCAAAAGATATCTTTTTTTATGGTAATTTGATTTCACCCACAATAATTAGCTCTGGCCAGAGACAAAGAATACTGGATGAATCACTTGGACAAATTTTTGTTCATATATGTGATCAGTGCTTTATTGTTCGGCTCAGACAAATCAAGCAGAAGCTTATGTGATCCCTTTTTGGAAAACACTTCCAAGTACTCCCAGTAGGGATCATGGAAGATGCACTGTAGGGATGCAGCTGTTTGAACACTAGTCAAAAGTGGCTGGACTCTGGAGACACAAGAAGACCCCCATGACTCAATTTATCTGTAACGCCAGGTAAAAACTGGGTTGTGGAGCCAAGGTAAACCAAGAATTATAACAGTAGGAGATTCAATGGTATCAAACTGGGTAATCTCGGAATGAAGGACTCCAATGAAGGACACACTTGACTCTAGGGAGATTAAACCATTACCCAGAGGTTTGCCATCCACAGTTGACACTGTAAGGGCAGTAGACTTACACCTCAAGGGAGCACTATGGGAGGTAAAAAAAAAGCCGCTTCAAGAGTGGAGGCTAACTCACTCTAAAGACAACTGAACTGGTTTCAGGAGGTCACTGGGGGGTGTGAAGAGGGTATTTATAATACTCTGAGTCATTTCCTCTAATTTTCTGTGTCATACAACCTGGTTGAGGCTCCTACCTCCATAGGTTCATCCTATGTTTAGGGGTGTATTGCTGCTTGGTGAGAATTGCCTCTAAAATGTCAGTATTTCTCTCTCTCTCTCTCTCGCACTTGCTGAGATTCTTGCATGCATTGATCCAGATCTTAAAAGACAGCAATAAAGGCCTATGGATCATCTGGAATCTCCAGACAGATTAGAGGGTATTTTCCCCTCTTATATAGGCCTCTGGAAAGTGGCTTTCAAGGCACCAACATTCCAGTCAGTCTTGTAAGATAATGTGCAAAATTCTGCCACTTTTTGTGTTACACTAAAATTCCCCTGGAGTAGTTCTAACAGCAATGCCTCAGCAGCTGCATTGCAGTCAGCAATGTAAAAACAGATTGGAAATCAGCAATGAGGCATCTGGATCCTCCAAAAGGGGCTAGCCCTTTACCACTAGAGGAGACATCCAAGCAAGTGCTTCTTCTTTGAGCAGAGAGATAACAAAAGCCATCCTTTACCCATAGTTGTAGAAACATTGAGGTAAGGTTTGGAAGTGCAGGAGGCATTGATTAAAAAGAACAAACCTGGAGTAGGATGAGCAAAAGTGAAATGTCTGTTTTTTGGGGGGTTTATACCTCTCTTGTATAGCATCCAGCACTGTTCCTAACAGGGAAGTAACAGGAGTGTTTAGGAGGGAGAAAGAGGAAATGGAGAAACAGAAGCAGCTCTTTTTATTTTTGTTTTAAAACAAACTTTATTTAAATATTTTCAGAACTACAAACCAGACAGAAGCAGCTCTTAAAGGAGCAGTAAACTTATTTTTTGAAAACACATATTTTATAGAGCATTTCCTGCTGAATAAAACAAGGTCACTCCCTTCGCTGTCAGATATTTTATTCAAAATTTATAGCAGTTTAAATAATCAGGAAGTGAATTTACTGTGTTTACTTCCTGATAGTTCTAACTGACAGGAAGTGAATTTACTGTGATTACTTCCTGATAGTTCTAAGTGACAGGAAGTGACAGGCAGTTTCTATCACATTCTATGGAGAACTGTATGTCTCTGACTTTTCTGACTTTACTCTCCATTAGAATCTAACAGGAAATCTAATTAGAATTTGACCACTAGAGGGCACTGCAAATGTAAAAAAAAACATGGGTTTAAACTGTAATAACTCTGGAAATATAAATCTCTCGGCAGTGGGAGTACCCTTATTTTACTCAATAGGAAAATCCCTACAATATATATTTTTTCATAAAAAAGTTTACTGCTTCTTTAACATCTCCAACACTGCATCCAGTTTGTAATTAAAAACTCTAGTGATGTGAAGCATGGTAAAGGTGCTGACCGTGAGATCAGATAATCTGACCATGATTGAGCCAGTGTCAGATCAGGATAGATTGACCAGAGACATGAGGAACATTCAGACATATCGAAAACTATGATCATAAGGGAGAGAGAAGCAGAGAATGGAGCTCCCTGCTCTGCAGATAGACAAAGATGGGGGGGCAGGTCTGGGGGTAGAGCTTTTTTGGTCACTTGCTGACCTATTGCCACCTCTTTATGCAGCTGTATATTAAACAATAAAAACATAGTATCTATGTGTATACAAATTCCTATAGATAAACGTGTTTTGCAGTGGGAAATGCTGCTTTATCAAGATACATAGGTCCTGTTTTAATAAGTTTATACGTAAGGAGATCGGCTGGAGAGGTTTCTTCCTTTTGTAAGTGCACATTTGTTCCCTGTGATTGCTGGATCCAGAAGGAGAGGAGGTCATTTGAAACACTGAACCAGAACACTTACTGTTAGATCCAGAAGGACGTGGGAGACCTGGAGACACCAAGCAGAGATGGTGGTAAGATCTCTGCAAGTTTTTTTGGCAGTGGATGTATATATGTATATACACATCAATTGGAAAAGTGAGTGTATTTCTTACTTGGATGTTATGCTTTGAACATACCAGAGTGATATAGGCACTATTGGCGCCTTCTTGTTGTTTTTGTTTTCTACATATATACTGCCTCCTGTAGTGGAGTCTGTGGAGATCAATCTGTCGATTGGCAAGTCAAGAAGCTGGAGGGATACAGCTATATATATCCTAGGTGCGACTAGCTGGCTGACATGTATATGTACACCCAGCAACTCAATTTGTGAGTACCATTCTTATGGTGGTGGTGTGGTAAAAAAACATCTCTAGAAGTGTCTCTTTCTCTTTCCTTCTTATATATGCCAGGTAGTCTGATCTACCAAAATGAGGTACATCAGGGTGGGAAAGAAGGACAAAGGAATTTGGGTCTAAAGAGGAACACTTGAAAGATATGGACCCCTAGTATCTCCTAAAGAGGGACACTTGGTATGTATGGACTCCTAAAATCTCCTAAAGAGGGACACTCGGGGGTATGGACACTACTATATGCTAAAGAGGGACACTTGGGGATATGGACCCTAATATTTCCTAAAGAGGGATACTTAGGAGGTATGGACTCCTAAAATCTCCTAAAGTGGGACACTTGGGATGTATGGACCCCTAATATCTCCTAAAGAGGGACATTTGAGATGCATGGACCCCTAATATCTCCTAAAGAGGGAAACTTGGAGGTATGGACCCCTAATATCTCCTAAAGAGGGACTCTTGGAGGTATGGACCCCTAATATCTCCTAAAGAGGGACACATGAGAGGTATGGACCCCTAATATCTCCTAAAGGGGGACTTTTCTGAGGTATGGACCCCTAATATCTCCTAAAGAGGGGCACATGAGAGGTATGGACCCCTAATATCTTCTAAAGAGGCACCTTTGGGAGGTATGGACCCCTAATGTCTCCTAAAGGGGGACTTTTCTGAGGTATGGACCCCTAATATCTCCTAAAGGGGATAACAAGAGCACTCCTGCAGTTGACAGTTGTTGTATTCAAAAGGTACAACAGCTGAAACAGAAATTAACTGACAGAACTGTTGCTGTCCCATTATATGTAGAACTGTAGTCGGTGACTCATCTCTCCCATGTAATGCTATGGAATAACTGTCTGGATATGAAATGAATTGTAGGTGAACAGTGGTTCTGTTAACTTTTAACCCTTCGAGTGCCAGAGGGGTGTGCAGTGTATTGAGCAGCAATGCGTTGCACACCTCCCGGGCACTCAAATGGTTAAAACACTTTGAACTGTAATATATTTGTAATGAATCATCTCCTAGCAGTTAAAGTTCCCACTTCATGCAACACGAAAAGCCCCGCCCACAGTATTTTTGTTTTGCTTTATCATAATAAAGGTTTACTAATCCTTTAAAGGATAAATGGCTGCACTCTGATATTAAAAAGAAGCTTAAAAAAGAAGCCTCTATAGTAAAATCCTTGTAAGAACTCATAAATACTGAAGATTTACTCTCTGGAAATGCACGTCCCTATCTGTCATATTTCAGACAGAATATGGACTACATTAATTGTGACACTAAAGGGATCTTCCACTGTCCCACCAGTGCCCATGTGACTTATTTTATGGTGGGATATAATCCAGACCTTGTTTAGATTATTTTCAGAGAACATTTATTATAAGGAATGCAAGCAAAGACATGAAAGAGTTATACAAAAAAAACAGTGACCATTGCCAGACATTTTTTCACGACACATCAAAATCATTTCGAATTTACGTTGGTGTTGGAGATTATAGAGAATCAAGAACAGCATGGATAAAATAGTCTGGACAAGGGAAGAAAAAAATGTCAAACATAACATACAAATTTCTCCAAGTTATCAAGCTGTGAAAAATTGTTTTAAAGTGATCACTTGCGTCCTGTGGATTTCTATTAAACTATTGAGTACCAAAGAGAATTAAGCGGGCCTGTCACCTTCGTTTTAACTTTATTTTATTTTGTAGGTATTAAAAAAACATGAAGAATGATATAAATCTTATCTCTCAAACCTTTATGGTTTATGAGATATTCACAAGAAAAGATTCCCTTCCCGCCCCTTTTACCTAGTGTAAGCCATCTCTTCTCAGATGTGGAATCCAGTCCATAGACCAGACAGATAACAGCAGGGGACAATCTTCTTCCTATGAGAACAATGAAAGCCCTGCCCCCTTGACAAGTTTTTCAGGTTTTTCCCTTATCTTAATGAAGATTGTCCCTCTTTACAGTCTACCTGGGCACCTCCCTTCTGCTCTGGCTGAGCAGTGTTACATCAGTAAAAGGTTACGGGAAGGGGGATACTTTGTCATTGAATTACTCTTGAACTACAACTCTGACAGAATTGAAATGACACTCTCCAAAGTCCAAATACTATGAAGATTAATTAGAGCTGCTTTTATTATGAAACATTACTATCCCTTTAAGACAAGATTGCATTAGTTTTACAGATAAGTTAAATCTTCCTGTATTTTGCAATAGCCATTTTAAATTAAACAAATAGTTTTTGAGAAATTATTGTTTATATTTTTGTGGCACCATATGGCATCTTATGCTAATTAGTTATGTTTGAAGCCACACTTGCCTCTCTCTATGCTATTTCAACCACCCCGTTTAACATCTTAAGGACCATTGTCATGCCAGGACTGTCACGGCGGTCCGGCACTTAAGGACCAGTGACGGTCCTGGTACGTCACGGAGTTCAGGGCTCCCGGCGCGGCTGCACGCTGCTCCAGAAGCCCCAAACTGGAAGCGAAGAAAAAAAAAGCCCCGCAGTCCTCAAGTGCCGACCGCGTGTGCGCGTGACAGACCTTAAAGGATTTTGTCTAGATTTATTCATAACACAGTGTGTTGTAATATTGGTTGTCCCACTAATTTGCCTACAGTGCCAGACTGTGCCACCAATAAACAATGGTTACTTTCTGCAGTAACCATTGAAAAGTCTAGTACAGCATAAAAGCAATTTTTAATTTCTTTAACATTAACTAAACTTAGATGAGATGTCCACTTTAAGCCAAGAACATTTTTGGACAATTTGAAATCTCCTAGGAATATTGTATTTAAACTTTTTTTCCATTGTTTTCTTTATTCAGATAGGTCATGTTTGAGTGCTAAATGTTTAAGCAACATATTGAGGCAAAAAAAGAGTTAACCCTTTGAGGTGTCAGAGGTAACCAAGGTATTACAACACTTATGTAGCTACAAGCCACCCACAGTGATCTTGGTGGCTGGAGGTACGCCATTGTATCGCCAAGTGCAGGAATTAGCAATGTCAGCACCGGACACTCACTGTACCGGGCTTGCTAGGGAAAGTCTAATAAGGCTTGGTGACAAAACAAGATGAAAAAAGAGATCAACGAATGAGCATATCAGTGCAATGTAATGGTTATTGTGTGAAGAACATGCTTATCTGTGATGTCTCAGCTTTGTAAAGGTTAGGGAACGCTGAAAATAAACGGAGACTTGACAGAACACTATCAGTACTCATGTTTGGGCAAACTAAGAGATTCCATCACCTAGAATATTAAGAAACACGATGCACAAGATAAAGGTTTTGCATGTAATATCGAAAGATGAACTGAAGCTGCGGGTGAGGACGCCAGCACATTACAGAGCAAGGTGTATTGCCCAATATTTTTTGGTGAAAATATTTCTCTAGGAAGGATACATTGAGGTTGTCTCTCATTTTCAAGTATGTCCTGGACTAATTTTATCTGTCTTTGGAGGATGAAAGGCTGAAGTGACCTTGTTAGGACTTTGAACAGATTCTACAGCTTGTACATTAACCAGCTGAGCTATCTCAAATAACACTGCGGGTGGTATCAAACCATTGAGTACTGAATAGGCGGGACAAAATAGAAACAACACTAAAAAGCGAGTGAGTGAGTGAGACACAGGCAAGTTCTTGCAACATCCTGTGTGCAATACACAATCCACAGAGTGAGCTGAAATATTGTTCACCTCTTGCAGAATGGAATCCAAGACCCAGAATACACTGCACCTAAGTTAAAGGGATAGTAATACTTAAAATGTAAAGAAAAATATGTTGTAGGGTTTATCCCCCTGAGAAAAACAAGAGTACTCCCACTGCTGAAAGGTGTTTCATTCAAAAGTTATTAATTTTCAAAGTTGAATTTTTTAGGTGCAATATCACAGTGGCCTGAAATTGTACAGTGGCGCTGTTGCAACACGATCCTATGAACAGCTCTGGTCCCGGGACCATAAATATCCATAGGATGGTGTAGCAACAGCGCCAATGTACAATTTCAGGCCACTGTGATATTGCACCTAAACAATTCAACTTTGAAAATTAATAACTTTTGAATGAAACACCTTTCAGCAGTGGGAGTACTCTTGTTTTACTCGGGGAGATAAACCCTACAACATATATTTTTTTTACATTTTAAGTATTACTATCCCTTTAAAGCTTCAAGCTCACTCAAACACTGTCTCTGCTTTGATCAAAGCAGGGAGACAAGTATAAACAAAGTATAGTCTAAATGAGAGTAGTTTATTAATCTGATAGACCTGCAGTACTGTAAACTAGAGAAGAAACTTGGTAAAAAAAGAACTATTAAAGCTGCTCTTTGGCTCACACCGGCCCCACTAACACACTGGTAACAGTCTTTCATGCATAAGAGAAGTGGGTAATAATCTCAAGTAATTAACTGCCTTTGCTTTTGTCACTCAATACAAATCGCACACACAAATGTAACCCTTTGAGTGCCAGAGGGGTACGCAACGCATTGCTTTGCAATGCGTTGCGTACCCCTCGGGCACTCAAAGGGTTAACCAAGTACTACCTGAACAGACTAGTCTACACATAAATTTAAATCATTTATGATTCACGTGACCACAAATTTACATCAACTCATATTTAGCACAGGTTTATTTTTTAGAATATGTATTATTGTTGTTGTTGTTATTATTTTTTATATATAGTATTCATATAGAGCCCTTTAACCCTTTAAGGACCGGCATACATGTACGCGGCTGGCACTTAAGGACCACTGAACATTTTTTTTTTTTCAGAATCTGATTCAGGGCTCCCCGAACGATGTGCAGGGAGCCCTGAAATCCATGACTTACATATGTACATCATGGATACTTTAAGCACTTTTACCCATGATGTACATGTATGTTCTTGGTCATTAAGGGGTTAAAGGGATAGTAATGTTTCACAATAAAAGCAGCTCTGATTAATCTTCATAGTATTTGGCCCATGGAGAGTGTTATTTCAATACTGTCAGAGTTGTAGTTAAGAGTAATTGAATGATAAAGTATCCCCCTCCCTCCCCTTTTACCTAGTGTAACACTGCTCACCTCAGATGTGGAATCTGGTCTCTTGACCGGACAGGTCACAGCAAGGGACAATCTTCTTACTGTGATCATAAGGAAAACCCTGCCCCCTTGACAGGTTTTTCCCTTATGCTCACTGAAGTTTGTTCCTCTCTGCAGTCCATCCAGACAGTCTTGCTGCTCTGAGGTGAGCGGTGTTACATCAGTAAAAGGGGCGGGAGGGGGAGACTTTATCATTTAATTACTCTTGAACTACAACTCTGACAGAACTGAAATAAAAAATTAATTGGAGCTGCTGTTTTTGGGAAACATTATTATCCCTTTAACCCTTTGAGTGCCAGAAGGGTACACAACGCATTGCAAAGCAATGTGTTGCGTACCCCTCTGGCACTCAAAGGGTTAACCTACACTATGAGGTTAATTTGTCTACAAAATGCTTTAAAAACGTTAGAAACGCTAAAGTCTCACCATACATATTCCTTGATTACACTATACCAGGTGCACTTCATTTTCACTTCATTACTCCTTCTCCTAAAGGGATATGCTTGATTCAGTCTGAATTCTAAATGTGACTCCATACAAATCCCATCGGTCTCTTCTTCACTCACCTCTTATTTAATCTAATAACCTCTTGTCCTCTCATTAGTTCCAACTTCATTCAGTTTCTGATTGAAGCTGCTCAAACTCAAATCCCAGTCTCCTTTTACTATGTGATTCTGCAGACATCTCCTATAATCCACGGCCCCATCATATTTTTCCTTGTTCTTGACCTCACTTACCCCTTATCTCAAACACACTTAATGTAAAAAAAACTTGTTTTTGTTTCATGGTATCCAACATCTCCTGTCTTTTTCTGATTTGCACTCTGGAATGCTCTCTATGTTTACAATACATTTACATCAAACCTTGACCATTTATTTTCCAAATCGGCCACCTGTCTGTTATAGAAGCCTGGCTCTTTGCCTTGAAAACTATTTCCTCTCAAACTCTCTACATTTAGCCATCCCCTCAGACCTGATAACAGATCAGAAGGTGATGTCTGGATCTTATGCTTAAAGCAACACTTACACCTTTTAATAATAAATCCCATTCTGCCTTAACATGGGAACTACCAATCAATTCCGTATGGACTGATTCTCCAAAATGAATCTAGTATGGCATATAATGGCAGACAAGATTATTTTTGCAGGACTCTAAATTCTCTACTTTCATAAGCACTCGAAGAAATAACCAAAACAAAAAAAGGGAAATCTTTATGACTAAAGAAAAAGTGCTTTTGATAGAAACAAAGCCATGGATTTTTAAAAGTAAGGGCAGCAAGGGTGTAGAATTCTTTGCCGCAGGAGGCTGTAATGGTAGATACTTTAGATACTTTTCCAAAAGTATTAGGTACCTTTGAAGCTCAAAACAATAAAGGTAATTATGACAGTTAGTTATAAAGTAAATAGCATGTTTATAAAGTGTAATATCTAAATGCCTTTTTAGAATCATAAAGAATGTTTTTCTCTCCTCCATGGGTCATAAGTATATATATATATATATATATATATATATATATATATATATATATATATATATAAATGTATATTTGTGTGTGTGTGTGTGTGTATATATAGATATATTGTATGGGTATGTGTGTATGTGTATATGCATGTATATGTATGTGTTTATATGTATGAATGTGTGTATGTATGTGTGTGTATATGTGTATGTGTTTGTGTGTGTGTGCATGTACACATGTGTATGTCTTTTCAGCAGTCCCACTGTGTTAACCCCAGCAAACAACACAACTTTGAATTCAATGTATTAACTGTATTAACTGTTTTAATAGTAATAGTTCGTTTTATCTTTATTTTATTTTGTAGGAATTAAAAAAACATGAAGAACAATATAAGTCTTATCTCTCACCTCTTTTACCTAGTGTAAGCCATCTCTTCTCAGATGTGGAATCCAGTCCATAGACCAAACAGATAACAGCAGGGGACAATCTTCTTCCTATGAGAACAATGAAAACCCTGCCCCCCTTGACAAGTTTTTCAGGTTTTTCCCTTATCTTAATTGAAGGTTGTCCCTCTCTGCAGTTTACCTGGACACCTCCCTTCTGATTTGGCTGAACAGGGGGGATACTTTGCTTGTGAATATCTCTTAAACCATAACCTCTCTATAAATGAGGTAATAGATACCCAGTGGTAATTATGGTTATAGAAGGGTTTACTGGTATCAGGGACAGATTATTTATTCAGTTTAAATCTGATATTCACAAATAGTGACATTTTATTTTAGGCACATATGATTGGATAGAAATGGATATTAGATTAGGGATAGATTAGTGTAGTTATTTTTTCACATTAGTGTAAATTCACTGTCACATTTAAGGCACATATGATAGGATAGAAACATTAATAGTTATTAGATTAGGGATAGATTTGTGTAAATACATTTTATGCAACATTCTTTATTAGCATTTTCTATAGATAAATATCAGTATCACTTATATTACTATATTTGTGTATTATGAGTTTTTGGGGATACCAGTGGATTTCCACGTTTGGGGATCCGATATGTATATTTTTATCGGATGGATAGAAGTGTATATTGGATTATGTGATTTAGTCTTGGCACCAATCTGTCTCATGGGCATTCTGTTCGCATTGACTCTGGGTGCTGTGTGTGTGTGTGGGGGGGGGTGATGGTTTCCTCGGTTCTCGATCCTCCTTTGGTTGCCTTGAGTGCCCCTGTTCCCCTAGGCTGTGCTGCTGTCGGTTGAATGATGTCGTAGTGGAGGTAGGAGGACCTTATGGGGACTGTTCCCTTGGGTCTTGGTTGGCATGTGCGTATGCTGACTGGAGGGACGGGAGACATTCTTGGACACTTGGGAGATGAGGATGTTGGAGGGGGGCGCTCAGTGGGTTAACATAAGCTTCTGGGTCTTGGTGAGTGCAGTGCCCATGTAGTCAAAGTGGGATTGTTATATATTTTGTAACATGTTTTATATTATTATTTAGCTAAAAGTTGCTCATTTGTTCATTGGTGTTGGTGATATTTATAGTTTGTATTTTATTTTTTATATATTGTAGCAATGCTTTGTGTATTTGGTGATCCGTGTTGCATGCCAGGTATTAGATTATGTGGGGGATGCACTACGGATTACTTTAAACTATAGATTTAATATTGAGATGAGCGGCCACCAGCGCTCACAGGGTACCTCATGGCAGGGCTCAAAATTTCCACTCGCCTCCTCGCATTTGGCGAGGAGAAATTGAGTGAGGACAAGTGGAAACTAAGCGGATTGCATTCAGTCCCAATTTTGGGACTCAGTCCCACTATCCCGCGGGATTAACCAACTATCTCGCTTGCTATGGTTCTGCCCGGCAGCATCAGCACCCTTCAGTCACAACCACGCAGCGAGATGTCAAAAATTTAACTGGGCACGCGCACACGCCATGTACGCTGTATTCTATCCTTACATTCCTTCTGAGTTAGTTCTTCTCAGTATCAGTAGAGTGTGTGAGCATGTGGGCGCAGACACTGAGCCTACACTCAGTTTAGTGACTCATTGAGTCAGACTAGCGGGAATGAAGCAGTAAGCCGAGTCATGACTGAGCAGGTACTAAGTCATTTAAATATAACTTACAATGCGGAGGAGGGGGACGCTATATTGTTGGGCAAGTGACATCAGCGTTTAGAGTGCATGAGAGAGCCGACTAGCTCTTGAGAGACAACTTATACCTATGGAGATTGCTCAGTCACAACCTTTTCAGTAATCATCACCCCTGGCACTCAATCAGCTGATCACGCTACATTTCCCATCATGCACAGCCGGCCACAAATTGAAGTAAAGAATGAGGCAAAAGAGACCGCCTTGTAAATTAGTAGAGCAGATATGAAACTAGAGAGCTGGGGGTTTAACCCCTCAGGTGCCAGAGTGATATATAATACATTGCTTTTTAACTTAAAGGGTTAAAACCAGAAGTGGGACGCTTAGGTGCATTTAAACTCTGTATGTGAGTTTAGAATTAAAATCTTTGTGTGTCAGTTTAACATCTATGATCCTCTCTTGTCTCCTCTCCCCTCATTTCACCTTTTTTATGGTTCCCCCCCCCCTTTTCCAGACTAACGGGAACCCCACAACCCCCCCAAAAACAAAAAACACACACAGATGTACACGCACATTAAATAAACCAGTTAACCCTTTGAGTGCCAGAAAGCTGAATACTTTGCATACTAATGCCTTGCAAACCTGTCTGGTACCCAAAGGGTTAAACTTTTTCCTGCTATTGACTCCACTTACACTAACTGTGTAATGTACCTAATCATCTGAGTGCCAGAGGTGATGAGCAATGGATTGAAAAGTCCTGTCCTGCTTTATACCCCAAATCAACTCGGACAGTTGTGGACTTGTGCCTCTGCTGCGTGTTAGTGATTATAAATATCCAGTTATACAAAGAGGTGTCATAAGGTCATGAAGTTACCTAAAATTTCTCAGTAAATCCATGCCCAGAGCCACACCCCCAGAACCACCACCTAAAACATGTGCCCCTCTTTGGGGATTTGAAATGTTGGGAGGTATGTTGCATAGAGTAGCCTGATGTTCAATGCAGCTTCCCTCCTCCCATTTGCTGCCAGCCCAGCAACTTGTAGGCATAATAATTAAATGAGGCTGCTTAGGGCTGGCGCCTGGCGGCATAATTATTAGTGTTGAGCGAGCGTGCTCGGCCGATGCTCGGATCGGCTCGAGCATCGCTCTGCTCGGCACATGGCGGTACTCGTACGAGTACCGCCATGTGCTCGCCCGACAAGCTCGGGTGAAGAGGATCTGTGCCGGAAGAGGCACAGATCCGAAGAAGCTCCGCTGGACCACCAGGGAATGGAGGTACGGGGGCATTGCGGAGATGAAGGGGGCATTGCGGACATGAAGGGGGACATTGTGGAAGAGGGGCATAGACTCTATGCCCCTCTTCCACAATGTCCCCCTTCATCTCCGCTATGCCCGTCTTACACAATGTCCCCCTTCATGTCCGCTATGCCCCTCTTCCACAATGTCCCCCTTCATCTCCTCTATGCCATAGAGGAGATGAAGGGGGACATTGTGGAAGAGGGGCATAGCGGAGATGAAGGGGGACATTGTGGAAGAGGGGCATAGAGTCTATGCCCGTCTTCCACAATGTCCCCCTTCATCTCCGCTATGCCCCTCTTCCACAATGTCCCCCTTCATCTCCTCTATGGCATAGAGGAGATGAAGGGGGACATTGTGGAAGAGGGGCATAGCGGACATGAAGGGGGACATTGACCAGGCACCCTCCGCTCATCAGAGCAGGGGGTGCCTGGTTTGATGCTCGAGTGCTCCCATTGTATTCAATGGGGCTCGGGTGCTCGGCCGAGCACTCGAGCAGCAGGGGGTGCTCGGTCAGAGCACCCGAGCACCCGAGCATCACGGTGCTCGCTCATCACTAATAATTATTATTACTTTATTTCTTTATTTATATAGCCATTAATGTGGGACACCTGTAGTAGGCCTGGGACAGATTTAGTGCGCTGTCCTGCATGATCCACTTTCTTCACATCAGCGACTAAGAACCCACATCGGAGCGCTCCTATTCAAGAGAATGAGTCATTCCACCCCACTTTCACCTCAGACAGTAGTTGGTGATAGGCCTACCCAAAAGTCTATTTATTAAGCTGTCTGTGTGAAATTGTCCTCTTTACACCTGTTTCTGCCAGGGGGAGAGCAGTGTGTGTGGGTGTGCATATGTGTGTGTATGTGTGTGAGTTTGGGTGTATGTGTGTGTGTATGTGTGTGTGTGTGTGTGTGTGTATGTGTGTGTGTGTGTCACATTTGTACTTACTCAAATTAAAATCTTAACCCTGGTTGAGTGAGTAATACATACATACATATATGTGCCAGGGTGTGAATGTGTGTGCCAGTATATGCATATATGTGCCGGTGTATGCATGTATGTGCCAGGGTATGAACATGTGTGCCAGTGTACGCATCTATGTGCCAGGGTCTGTTTGTGTGTGTGAATGTCTGTGCCAGGGTCTGTATGTGTGTGCCAGTGTATGCATGTCTGTGCCAGGGTCTGTATGTGTGTGCCAGTGTACGCATGTCTGTGCCAGGGTCTGTATGTGTGTGAATGTCTGTGCCAGGGTCTGTATGTGTGTGCCAGTGTATGCATGTCTGTGACAGGGTCTGTATGTAAGTGCCAGTGTACGCATGTCTGTGCCAGGGTCTGTATGTGTGTGAATGTCTGTGCCAGGGTCTGTATGTGTGTGCCAGTGTACGCATGTCTGTGCCAGGGTCTGTATGTGTGTGAATGTCTGTGCCAGGGTCTGTATGTGTGTGCCAGTGTATGCATGTCTGTGCCAGGGTCTGTATGTGTGTGCCAGTGTATGCATGTCTGTGCCAGGGTCTGTATGTGTATGCATGTCTGTGCCAGGGTCTGTATGTGTATGGCAGCATGTGCACATTATTTAAATGAAGCATTTAACTGCTTGAGAGGCTAATGCATTGTAGACCTTGCTAGCATTCAGGGGGTTAAAACAGTTGGAATTTTGCACAGTTTATGTCCCCTATACCATATGCTGAATAAAACATAGAACAACAGTGTCATTTCATTACAAAGAACTTGAGATGGGTGGAGTTAAAGGCAGGGATATGGGTGGGGTTAAAGGTAGGGATTTGGGTGGGGCTAGGCATGGAAACTGGTGGCGAGTAACTTTTCAGGCCTGGCTTGTAGCTCAGGACTTGAAATTTTGAGCCCTGCCTCATGGGTTAATTGCTGATTTTGTCAATCTGTGGGAGTTTCTTATTGTGATTGTGTCTCCCCACCAGACCAATGAAATGGACTCAGATAATTTTAACTGGCCGCTCTTATCAGTGTTCCGGTTTTTTATAGCCTACATTACTGAAGAAGCAGCATTTTGTCACTGCGAAACACATTTTTTTAGTAGGTTGTTTTATTTAACAGATGGCCTTTAATAAGGTCTTTTTAAATGAGTTGCTGTCAAATAAATTGTTATTTTGTCATATATTTGCTGGAGCGGCTGCAATTTTTTTTAAAGCAAATATCGTTTGTGAACACCATTGGAGTTGGACAAGAGAATCCCTGGAGTGTTAAGATCGAGTGTATACCGAGCAAGGGCGGTAAGATACCCCTGCTTGCTTCAATTGCTGTGGTTATACAAATGTGTTGGTACAGCCATATCTAAATGTGAGTGTTATTCTTTTTGTATATATTATTCATTGTATGTTGTATTTAAGCACTATTGGCACCCCTTGTTGTTTTGTTTTTTGGGTCAAAATTCTAATCTAAACACTCATCATGTCCCGTCTTGACTACTGTAACTCACTACTAATTGGCCTTCCTCTCTGTAATGTTTCTCTGGGTTTACCCTCTTTCCTATCCGGATATTTTGTCTCTCTGGCTAGGTTCTGTACTCCCTGCCCTGTTCTTGGCCTATTTTAGGCACTGACTCTTTCCTGTTGGTGAGCAATCTAAGTGTTCTGTTGTCTAAGTTCTGTTCCAGTACCTGTGATTCCTGTTTTTGACCCGGCTATCCTCGACTTCTCTACCATCTACTGTTCCTGTATTATCCATCGCTCCTCTTGCCTTCTGATTTGGTACAGTGTTCTCCACTGGCTTTCGACCCTGGCTTGTCTACTCCTTAGGTTGTGTTGCTGCCCACTTGTTACCGACTCAGATCTGTCGACTATTGTTGCTCGTATTTCCCAGTGTCGAGTCCTCGGTGTCATCGACCATGTGTCGAGTATCCTCAGTCTATCGACTTCCGGCTGGTTGTTTGTTCAGGGTCATTCCGCTGCTCTGTGTTGAGTCCTCGGCCTCGTCGACCTTGTGTTGAACATTCTCGGGGTATCGACTTCCGGTCGGTTGATTGTCACATTATCACCATACGACCTCTTCTCAGCTTTCCAGGTCTTCGACATCAATGCTATATCACTAGTAGGTTCTTCTAGTTGATTCCAGTCCTGGTGAGTAATTGTCTGTCTCCTAGGGGGCTATCCAGCCATCAGGCTTCGTGGCCTTCTACCCCATCTGGCCTCTGCCACAACAAGATTCCCTAGGATCAGCCACTGGCAGTCAGCACCGCTCATGACTCTTCCATCCCTAGCATCTGTCTCCCAGGTTCCTATTAAGTGAGTATCCTCCTTGTATTGTTGTCATACTGTTTTGTCTTGTTTTTATCACTGAGTATAGTAGCAGCCTGCTACTCCTTCTGGGTTATCCTCCCCTCAAGGGGTTCTCTGGCAGCACATATTGGGTGCTAGGTCTAGATTGTAACACTCTCACCTGACTAAACCCACTACAATCTTTAATGAACTCTGCTGCACGACTGATCAACCTCACTCATCGCTTCTCTAACACTACTCTCTATACTGGCTCACAGTAGCATACAGAATTAAATTCAAAATTATGGTGCTAATTTATAGAGCTATATTTCATCTCTCATCTCCAAATACACTCCCCCTGGTCATCTTCGCTCTGCACACGACCTTCTCCTCTCCACAACTCTTATCACATCCTCCCACTCCCGCCTACAGGACTTCTCCTGTGCTGCACCTAAACTCTGGAATTCCCTCCCCTGCCCCACCAGACTCTCCCCCAACCATCAGATCTTCAGATGCTCCCTGAAAACTCACCTCTTCAGGGAAGCCTATCAACTACCTCCATAACCATTATCACCAAGAACCACGCTGTCCCTGGACCACTGCACTCAACAGCACTTCTCACTCCCACCGACTAATTGGCAGTTCTTGTGGCGAGAGGCACTTATACCCAATAGCACTTACTCCTTCTGTGTCTAACCCACCTTCCTCTAGACTGTAAGCTCTCATGAGCAGGGCCTCCGATCCTTCTGTTCTCCACCTCTGATTTGTTCTATTTAATATCTCTGTATGTCCATTCCTTATTGTACAGCGCTGCGGAATTTGTTGGCGCTATATAAATAAATAATAATAATAATAATAATATGCAATTAAAAACCAAGTGCATACAACAGTTTAAAAAGGTGTAAAGACGGACTTACCTGGTATAAAGAATCTTTGTTGGCTTGTAGAAAGTGGATACCCATCCAAGAGGACTATGGATTCACTAGCTTTCATTATATGTAAAATTTCCACTTTCTACTTTCTGTATTAGCTTATCTAGATTTCCCTAAGGCATTTGACACTGTCCCTCATAGAAGACTCATTAATAAGTTGCAGTGTTTGGGTCTGGATGTAAAAATAGTTGACTGGATAAGGTAATGGCTGAGTGACAGGAGACAGAAGGTGGTACTCAGTGGAGAATATTCAGACAAGGTTGTGTTACTAGTGGGGTAACTCAGGTATCTGTACTGGGGCCCATTATTTTTAATATTTTTATTAGTGATATTGCAAAAGGTGTTCAAGGTAAGGAATGCCTTTTTGCAGATGATACAAAGATCTGCAACAGGGTATACATTCCTGGGAGAATAAGTCAAATGTTGATAAATGACAAAGGATTTAGGTAAATTAGAAGAGTGTGGCAGCTGCAGTTTAATGTTGATAAATGTAAAGTAATGCACTTGGAATGTAAAAATCCAAACACAGAATATAGTATTAAGGGTACTATGCAGTCAGAGACAACAGAGGAAAGGGATTTGGGAATAATTATTCTGATGACTTAAATGTTAGTAGCCAATGTAACAAAGCAGTGGGAAATGCAAGGTGCTGGGTTGTATAGCTAGGGGCGTTAGTAGCAGAAAAAGGGAAGTAGTCATGCCACTTTACAGATCTCTAGTTAGACCTCACCTAGAGTTTTGTGTATAGTACTGGAGACTTGTCACGGTATTCAGGCAAAGAAGGACAGACACAATCATAAAATATATAACCACCTGTATTTAATATGTATAGCAATAATAGTATTAGCCCACACAACCCCAGACCAGAGGATGATAGGACCTAGGCTCCTACCCGGAGCTGCATACTGTGCTGTGCACTGCACTACAGCGAGATACCAGAGACTAGGACAGAGGTACTGGTGGAGCACCAGTGGGAACAGTCTAGGATGCAGAAATCTCCACCCCAGGCACACGACCGGAGGCACCAGGGAGCGAGAGCAGGCCTAAGCCATGGAACACCAAGACTAATGGTCAAGCACGCTAGGAGTGTACGGAGAAAGTAGTCAGCCACAGGTCAGACAAGCCGGGGACTACACAGAGGGAGATAGTCAGCAAGAGCCAGAGGTCAGACAAACCGGGAGCTACATGGAGAGAGTTAGTCAGCCAGAGCCACATGTCAAAACCGATGTGGGTAGTCAGACAGGCTAGGGTAATACACAGAGTGAGTTAGTTAGCCAGAGCCATAGGTCAGAACCGATGTGGGTAGTCAGACAAGGCGGGGTCATATATGGAGCGAGTAGTCAGCCAGAGCCACATGTCAGAACTTATGTGGGTAGTCAGACAAGCCGGAGAATACGTTGAGCAGATTCTCAGATAAGGCACGGGTCAAAACAGAGCAAAGGAGACACAGAAGAAACACCATGTAAGAGCAATGACTCCTAGGACCAAGGAGGTTAATAAAGGTGCTGATAAGGGCGGGAACCAATTAGGCAAAACAGAATAGGCCCATAAACAGGCACATGACACAGTGCCCATTCCATGATGTCAGAAATGTGGAAGTAGCCACAAACATGCCGGCCAACATCCCAAAAGAGGAAGGAAGCAGAGGAACTCTAAGGCCTCCTTAGGGGAACTGTGATAAGACTCCATCTCCAGAAGGATATAGATACTTTAGAGAGAACTCAGAGAAGGGCTACTAAAATGGGGAATGGTTTACAGGAAAATAAATATCTAAGTATCTGAACATGTATAGCTTGGTGGAGAGAAAAGAGAGAGGGGATATGATAGAAACATTCAAATACATGAAGGGACTCAATGAAGAACAGTAAGGAAGTACATTTCAAAGGGGTAAAAATGTTAGGACAAGAGGCCATAGTCTAAAACTTGAAGGACAGCGATTTTGATGTAATGTAAGAAAGTTTTACTTCACTGAGAGGGTGGTAGATAAGTGGAATGGTCTACCACAGAAGTGGTAGAGGTTAATACAGTGACGGAATGTAAGCATGCATGTGATAGGCATAAGGCTGTCCTGAACAAAAGAAAAGACCTAGGACCAAATATAGTTTGAGGTTTTTACAGTAGGAAAAATGGGCAGACTGGATGGGCTGAATGTTTCTTATCTTATCAAATTCTAATTTTCTAAATGGTCCAACACAGTATTTTCACGTTGACCATTTTTCATGTTCCCCTGCTCTATACAGTAATAAATCATGAGAGGTATGCAATTAGTGAAGTTTTTCCTTGTAAATGCTGAGGAAATTCCATGGGAACACATTCATTTCTTAACTGTAATTAATTTAAACTTAAAAAATAACTACTTTTGGGTGGATAATTGTTGTTTTTACCTTCGGTTACAAGGAATGAAGGGAATGAATATAGAGAGAACGTTTATAGATATATAAGAAGAATGAGTCGGCATTCACAAGACTCTTCTAAAAATAGGTCCTGAGAAAAATGCGAATCGCTCATTGAAACTTTGACACCAAGTAAATTATATTAATTTTAAAAAAGTCCTGTGCGTGCAGACTCACTCTTCTTGTTTGAATTATCTCTTGGACTCCAACGAGTACAGCACCCAGGCATTTGCTATATTTCAGGGAGAGCGCTTCCATATATATATATATATATATATACAAATATGAATGATGAAGAAGCACTCTCGGAGTTCCATACAGCTAAGAGATCACATAAATGTTTATTGAAATCGACGTTTCGGCCAACCACCGTGGCCTTTATCAAGATTACGGTGGTTGGCCGAAACGTCGATTTCAATAAACATTTATGTGATCTCTTAGCTGTATGGAACTCCGAGAGTGCTTCTTCATCATTCATATTTGTATCTATTTCACACATTGGAGCAGCACCCGGACCACAAGGAAGACATCTTAACAGTGAGTGCTGCCATCACCCCTATGTTTTCTATATATATATATATATATATATATGGCTCAAAATTTCCACTAGCCAATGGCAAGTGAAAATTTAGCCCTGGCAAGTAGAAATTCAGCTCTGGTGGGTATTTTATGTCTTGCAGTGGTGAGTAACTTTTCAGGTCTGGCTAGTAGCAAAGGACTTCACATGTTAAGCCCTGTAATAAATATATATATATCTAAAGAAGAAGTAAACTTAATAATTAGAGGACTCATTATTAGAACCTAAAATGAAAATTAAAGAACTAACTAACCAAAAGCTTGAAATCCATTAGCGTTGATGCCTTTATTGAGGAAGGACCTTCATTTACAGAAAGTTCTTCCCCAAAAATCACATATAATCGATGAAAAAAGCTGGACAAATAAAGCAAATCATTGGTCCAAGTTTTAGAACAAATAATTATCCCAAAGCATGAAAGATTTTCTCAGATGTAAGAGATAAAAAAATTTGTAAAACATAGTAATGGTAATACAAATACCTATAATTTCAAATCCTCCACCCATAGAAATCATGTAAATCAGTGTTTCTCAACTCCTGTCCTCAGGACCCACTAACAGGCCAGGACTTAGGGATTTCTCTGCTAGAGCACAGGTGTGGTGATCAGAGGCTCATTCACATTGATTAACTCACCTGTGCTCTAACAAGGAAATCATGTGATCAGAGGCTCATTCACATTGATTAACTCACCTGTGTTCTAACAAGGAAATCATCAAATCCTGGCCTGTTAGTGTGTACTGAGGACAGGAGATGAGAAACACTGATGTAAATTAAATAACTTAATTTTGTAAAAAAGAAAATGTTTATTTGCTTGAACGTCCCTTTGGACTACAATATATCTGCAGAGCCGAGAGACCCTTAATAAAAGAGATGGGGAACATATCAGTACGCAGACATATATATTGCACCATTCAGAAACTGCCATAGTAAGGACATAAGACTTTGAATATATAGAGGAACTGGGTAGAAAACTTAAATTGTTTTTAAATTATTAGTATGTTGAAGGCTGATAGTTTTAAGTTACAGTATTACTTCATGTGTACTTTATGTATTGATTGATTAACATTATAGCAAAGATTTGGGCTTCCATGAGATTATGACACAGACAGACAAAATGACTGTAGAAGCATTACTTATATCTGTTTTTGTATTTTACATTTACACTTTTGAAATCAGTTTATATAACACTCTATTCCCCTTTGTCACTTGTTCATTGTATTTGTGTTTCCTTAAAGGGATAGTAATTCTTCATTTTATCTTTATTTTATTTTGTAGGTATTAAAAAAAACATGAAGAACGATATAAGTCTTATCTCTCAAACCTTTATGGTCCAAATACTATGATGATTAATTAGAGCTGCTTTTACTATGAAACATTATTATCCCTTTAATAGTTTAGCTGTGATATTCTTGTATATTAATAGGTACACCTTCTTAGTTTCTCGATGCCAACATTCCCTCACTGTGTTCCCTGTGTGTGCCACACACATATGTTGCCACACAAACACACCTGCACACACATATACACACACACTCTTCTCATTTCACTGGCAGGAAGATGTTGTTGGAAAGGACCTTCTCGTGGGAATTCCTTATCCCTTATCAGAAGACCAGCAACCTTCTTGAACAACGGGGAACATACAGAGAGCCCAAGTTACTTACATTCAAGGGGTTCATTGTTCTGAAAATGAATTAAATTCATGTGCTTTGTTGAATGAACTAAAACTTGGAATTGTTTTGAAATAAATGTTTTAGAATTAGTCTAATTGTTTCCAGTGGTCCTATGAAACTGGCTATCTATCCACACTTGATTTTACTGGCAAATAACATATTGTTCATAAAACAGAACAGGAGCGTTGAAACATGATTCTAGGCCAATCGAGTTCAATTTTTTTTATTAGTCCAAAGGATGGAACAGTTATAAATAAATTTGTAATAATTCATATGACTGTTTCAGGAACAAGAAGAGATTAATTAATCCCTCTGAGACATTCCACTAATGATTTAAACTTAAGCTTTGGAAGATTTATGAAACCAGGTTTGAGGTTATAATAAAGTCTATATTTATTTGTCTCAGTAGAAACCAAGGTTAATATATGATCAGATTAACATACTTGGAAACACATTATCAATACCATGTTTCAGGTCAGTAAAGGCTTCTTTCTTTCTTCTGACTTCCTGCTCTGGATTTTATCCCTTCTTTAGTTTCGTACAATTATGACGTTAAGTCAAAACAGCATTTGGGTTAAACAAGTTAAGGAAGATGAAACTGTTCAGTTCAAGAAGTCACATCATTTCTAATTCATTTCAGGGGTCAACATCTTTTTTACATTGTGTTTCTTGTAAAATCCAAGGTCAGGCATTGCTGGGGAATTGGCATTTCACTAAACCATATGGTATTTATATAGATATGTTCATGTTTAATGTGGCACTGTTTGGTATGATGTTGCCAACAGCAGCACAAAGCTAAAGACATATTTACATAAATAGTCGGAGGATGGGGAAAATGTTAAAAAAATAAGAAAAAAATGTAGCATAATTGTAGGTAACTCGTGCTCATACCATAAAGTTTTTTGTTATTCTTTTCTTGGGCAATGCTCAATATTGTGGGAAATTAAAAGCTTAGGAGGACACTGAAATATATAAATGCATAAAAACACCCCACAATCCCTTGTTGAGATTAGTGAAGCCGCAGTGATTCATTTTGCATGTTGTTCAAGAGGACTGGGAGAAATATGGGGGTTGGCCTGTATTGATTTGAAACAGATCTTGGAAATGGAAAGGTTTGAGAGGGGAATTGATAGAGAGAAAAACAGAAGGTGATGGAGCATACCAGAGACATTGAGGGTCATAATGAGGACTGCACATGTGTGAAGGTCATGGGGAGGATGGAAAAAGATCATATAGCAGGAAGCATGGAGTGAAGAGGTGGGAGCATAAAGAGGTGAGAGAAATAGGGAGAACAAGAGATAGAAGGGAATAGTGGAATGGGAGTGAGAGAGAATCATACAATGGTCCTGCCATACATCCAAGAAACATAGTAACATAAACTTTGACAGCAGTAAAGAACAGTCTGACCCATCAAGTCTGCCTATTGTCCAGTCTAATTAAAAATAAGCAGTCTTGCATATTTCTCAAATAGCGCATCTAAGAGTGCACTATCTTCACACCGTGATTAACAGTATTCCACTGTCCCCCCCTCTTAGGCTGGGTACTCACTAGACATAGAGGCTTATCCCGCCTGTGGTTTGAAAGCTCTTCAAATCAATAGGATCCATTGCACCCTCCTCCTTCTGATTCCAGTCTTTTCTCTTCTGGGTCTAATTTTGGGGTAAAGGAAAGAAATCTACCACCTGGGTTGGTTTTAATTAGCCACTATTTATTGTGGTAGTAGAAAAATTAAAAACTCATACACAACAATTTAAAACACACAAATTCAACTTATTGGCACAATTACATTGGCGTGTTTTAAATTGTTGTGTATATGTTTTACATTTTTCTACTATCACAATAAATGGTGGCTGATTAAAACAAGCCCTGGTGGTATATTGTGTTCCTTTACCCCAAAATTTGACCCAGAAGAGAAAATACTGGGGTCGGAAGGAGGAGGGCACAAAGGATCCTATTGATTTGAAGGGCTTTTAAACCCAGAGGCGGGATAAACCTAGTGAGTACCCAGTCTAAGAAGGGGGAACGGTGGAATACTATCAGTCATGGTGTGATGATAGTGTACTCTTAAATTCGCTATTTGCGCTGCTTCTTTTCTTTCTTTCATTTCTGAAGCCGGTTGGCATTTGGAGTCATGTGGCCAAGTGACTGAAGATCCAGCTGCAAGCAAATCGAGGAGTGCATTGAAAATGTGGTCCAGTCTTTGGCCTTAAGGATTGTCCAGAGAACAAACAAAGTACTGTTTAGCACTTAACCAATAACAGGGTTGTGACTTGGGGTGTTTTTTAGCATCACAGAAGACAAATTCATGTTTAGTTTATTGTGTGCGGAGTTACATATTTCTCAGAATGGACATGTCTATCCAAGGCATTTTTTAATTCCCTAACAGAATTAGCCCCTACCAACACAGCTAAGAGTCTGTTCCATACATTTGTCACATATCACTTTTCTCCCTGATATCATCCAAGCAGCACATATTAAATTATTTGAGTCTATCCTTGTACCTTGTATCATAAAGTCCCTGTATCTTCTATGAACATGCTCCAATGTAATAATGTCCTTCTGTACATGTGCCCTCCAGAACTGTACACAGTACTCCAGTAATCTATAGAGTCACATTAGTTCCTCCCCTTCGTTCTGTTAATACCTCTTCCTATACAACTACGAACCTAGTTTGCTTTTTTCCCTTTTTTACAGCATTGTTTGCCTACTTCCAAGTCATCTGAACTAATAACTTTAACGTTCCTTCCTTCTGAAATGTTTATCAGCACAGTACCATTAAACCAGCATTTCACCTCTGGGTTTCTGTGTCTTTAAAGGAATAGTAATATATCGTTTTATCTTTATTTTATTTTGTAGGCATTAAAAAAAATGAAGAACGATATAAGTCTTATCTCTCAAAAGGTTTGAGAGATATTCACAAGCAAAGTTTCTACTCCCACCCCTTTTACCTAGTGTAAGCCATCTCTTCTCAGATATGGAATCCAGTCCATAGACCAGACAGATAACAGAAGGGGAAAATCTTCTTCCTATGAGAACAATGAAAGCCCTTCCACCCTTGACAAGTTTTTCAGGTTTTTCCCTGATCTTAATTAAAGATTGTCCCTCTCTGCAATCTACCTGGGCACCTCCCTTCTGCTCTGGCTGAGCAGTGTTACATCAGTAAAAGGGGAGGGAGGGGGATACTTTGTCATTGAATTACTCTTAAACTACAACTCTCACAGAACTGAAATAACACTCTCCAAAGTCCAAATACTATGATGATTAATTAGAGCTGCTTTTATTATGAAACATTACTATCCATTTAAATGCATTCCTGTCACCTTTCTAGCATTAAACTTTAGATTCTATATTATTCATTGTACCCTTTTGCAGATATGCATATAATCAGTAAAAATGCACACCTTATATTGAAAGAAGATATTCTACCTTTGTCAGACCAGTGACCCAGCCTGGAACCTATTGGAACATCATGTGATCATTTTCATATTATCAATCAAGATGGGAAATTAAACACAAAATGCAAACGTACCCGATTCATAAAATGTCTGGTGTCGTGTAAGAATTCATGTTTCATGTCAATAACAGACTTGAATGTCTTTAGTCTGTTGTATAAACTCATTAAAATTGTTTTTCTTTTATCGAAGAACAGATAAGTGAGATTTGGAAAAATCTGTTAATTATTAAATAAGTATTGATTACACAAAAAATAGTACAATTAACTATAGACATAACTTTTCTTGAGCCAGTGTTGTAAGTTTCCTGTATTGGTGTTATGTCGTTTCTTGATTATTTTTTCCAATTTATTTTCCATTTTATATACCCCAATAATGACTAGCTTATCAAATATCTACTTTTCTGTTTATATTTTATTCTCTAGGTTCCATAAGAATAATGCTATGTCAAAGAAGCTGTGGACTAAACCTTTGGTTCAACATGTTTGCTAGTCCTAACAGTCAAACACTTGAATGTAGTGGTAGCCAATGTTCTAACCTTCAGCTCTTAGGATTACACTCCCATCACCCCCAACCAGACAATGCCTGGTTGTGGATGGAGTTGTAGTGCTCTACTGCTAGAGATACAATGGTTGACTACACCTGCATTAATCGCTTAATGATAGAGAGAGGTCTCCCACAGTGAATTGGAGACCTCTTTAGCAGCCAAGATAATAAAACTTGGACACTTTGGAAAAAATCCATTATGGGTGGTGACATTTGTTTTTATTTACACATTTTAGCAATATGATACAATCCATCTACTTCCTTCCTCACTCCAGATTCTTTTTCCGCCCAGTATTTTCCTCTCTCTAGCTTCTTCCTCCATCTATGCATTGTCTTCCTTTCTCCCTTCAGCTTCTTTCCCCCCTTTCTTAATCCATCCCTCACTACATCCAGCTAATTCTTCCCTACCTCCAACTTCTACCTTTATCCCTGTATTTGCCTTCTTTCCTTCCCTCCTTCCTTCAGCTCCACCTTCTTCCTTTCTTCTTCTTCCTCTTCTTTCTATGTCGCTTCTTCACTCCTTCTCTCCAGCTTTTTCCTCCACTCCTCTCCCTCATTTTCCTCATTCCCTCCAGCTTTTTCCTCAGTCACTGCTTTGGCTTTCGCCTTACTTCCTTCATTCCTCCTTTCTTCCTTCCTCCTATCCCTCCTTCCTTCATCCCGTCCTTCCTTCCTTGTCTTCACTTCTTCTTTCCAGCTTCTTTATTCATCCATACCTCTTCTTCCTCATTCCCTCCAGCTTTTTTCCTCAATCACTGCATTGGATTTCTGCCTTCCTTCCTCCTAGCGTCATGTTTGTTCATCCATTCTTTAATTCTTCCATCTTCTTTCTTCCTCCCTCCTTCCATCGCTCAGTCCAGCTTTTTCTCCACCTGTGGTGACCCTAACAATCAAACCCTAAATAGGTAGTCAAACTTCTGACCTTCAGCTCTTGTGAACTATAAGTCTGATCATCTCCAACAGGCCATGGATGCAGGTCCAAAGAATGACTACATCTGCATTAATCTATTTAATCCACAAGACGAGCATCCAGGGTGTTAAGAAGTAGAAACTATGGAAAAAAAGGTTGATGACACTTGATGAAGATTTTTATTTTTTTTCCATGATAACCACATACATCTTCTGTTCAGAGAAAGAACAGATTTTCTTCTGTGTTGATAATTATATTCATTTTCACCTTTTTTTTCTCAATGCAGAATCTATACATAAAATGTATATATTTTTTGATATTTTTATTAGTCCATTTGATGTCTAGTCTCTTTTCAATATAGAAATTTACTACATCATAAAAATGAGTAATTGCAACTTATACAAGACCATATTATATGTGGTTTGTCTCTATACTATATCTATCATCGACACAAAACAGGCTCCAGAACCCAGAATAGTGTTTGGTGTAACTAGTGATTTACGGCATTGAGACTTGAGCAATTCTTGGGCAAACCAGCTGCAGTGTAGGGCACAGACAAACACGACCATTGATTTAACCTTTTGCAAAACAAGAATTGGATACCTCTCTGGCACTTAAAGAGTTAAATGTAACTTTTAACCCATTAAATGAGGTTGCATTAGATAGGAGACCTCCCTAGCATTCAACAGGATAAAAATCTAATTTCATTTAATTACGATTTTATTAATATTATTTAACCAATGCGGTTCAGGTGGTTTGCCCCCAGAATTTCTCCTGTTTTTATAACATTCTTATGACCTATAGAGAGGAAATGAAAAGACTCTTCTTACATTTATAGATAAGGAAACTGTTTCTGTAAGTTTGTTAAGACCCAGAGCAAGCTTCATGAACTGGGAGTCTTTTAAAGTATTTTGCACCTCATTTTACATGAAAGTGATCACATGATGTCAGCAACGACTAACACAGCAGCTTTGTTTAACTTCTCAGGAATCGGTTGCTGTATTGGTAGCTATGTAGTGCCTACTGGGAGGTGTACCATGGAATCTAGAAAAGACCCAGCGAAATAACAGAGGTCCCCACAGTAATGTCGGGTAGAGTGTCAAAAGGTTTTCCCTGGCACCAAATCATGGAAAGAGTTTTCAGATAGTGTGGCAATTTACTTGAAATAAATTGTTGTATAATTGTTGTCTGATCTCCCCGTGACCTGTGCTCCCACCTGACCACAGCGCTCTATGACCCTGAAGTTGGTATGCTGTGATGACATCATCATAGACATCAGATTCCATGGTTACAGATCACTGGAGCTTGGTAGGACTTGCAGGTGATGGGGGGTAGTCAAGCAGTGATTAGAGAGAGAAGACACACATAGCTCTGGGGTCATAGAGCACTGGGACCAGGCAATGAGGAAACTAAGCAGAGGAGTATATCACTTACTGTGGATCCCCCCAGTTTAGACAGTAAATACATTCTATATTTTGATTTACTAATTTAAAAAAAAACAGCACTCTTGGCCCTTCCTCCTTCCCTTCCGGAACACTCTCTTCAAGGCACAGAATCAGGAGGGTTTGTTGGAACTACAGCACACACCTTAGCTTTTGATGCAAGGTGCCTCCGATTTACAACATACTGCACAAACAACTAGCTGGACAGTCAGGCACACTCCATATATAATGTGATAAAACAGAGCTGTTTGATGAAAGTGGCCATGCAGATTGAAACGTTGGACTATGTATGATTTATCACATGGTATATAAAATAAGGAGTTCCTTTTGACAAAGTGGCTTCTCCATAGCTTCCATTGGGAATTTCCTCAAAATGGGAGAAATGTTTCTCCTTTTCCCAGAAATTCCCTTTGGGAAGGAAATCAGGGAATTTTACTGTGGAAGGTTAAGCCCATAAATTTCAATCCTTCTAGTGCATTGTTAATGATGTCCCAACTCACATTCTGTCATTCCCACACTTACTCCTGCTCGCACATATGCATACTTCATTATGCACTTATAAGTTTAAATGCAGTCCATAAGTATTTGGATAATGATACAAGTTTTATTATTTTAGCTTTGTGCTCCAGCATAATGAACATGAAATGAAACAATGACTAGAAGTTTTAAGTGCAGATTGTCTGCTTTAATTTGAGGGGATTTATATCCATAAACCTTGATTTGTGTAGGAATTGCAGCCCTATTTTATGTAGTCATTCAGTAATTGGACAAATAACATAACATTAAACAAAGTCTTGTAAATTCTTTGCATTCAATGACTATCTGTAGGACTCGGGGTATCTTCCCTGGGGATGTTATGTCAGCTGTCTTCAGTTCAGCTTGTTCTGGGGCATTTTCCCATTCAGTCTTATCTTCAGCAAGTAGAAATCATGTTAGATTGGAATCGGGTTGGTTGATTTGGCCAGCCAAGAAAATTATACTTTTTGGCCCTGAAAAACTCCTTGGTTGCTTTAGAAGTATCTTTGGGGTCAAGGTGAAGTGCCTTCCAAAGACCTTTGAGGTATTGATCTGAGCAGATAAGATGTTTCTGAACACTCTTAAAAATAAATCCTGCCGCTGACATCAGAACTAAAATTGCTAATAACGACCATTTCAGTGGCAGCCATAAATGCTCAATCCATAACTGTATCTCCACCATGTTTCATAGATAAGTGTCATGCATAGTTACCTGGTATCTATGGAAACCACACACTCCGGTTGCTGTATACTACAAAAAGAAAGCAGAAGATAAAGAGAGAAGAGCACTCTAACTCAAGACTCTACCACCTGTGATAAAAGGTACGTGTGATAAATAATAATAGAAATCTAACCCCAATATATTATTCAACTGACATTAAAAATCACAGAAATAAAAAGCCTAACCGATCACAGAAAACATTTATAGTTTGCCATTTCATTTAACCTGTGAGGAACTAGAGAATTAAGACTCACTATCCAACTGGTTTCTCTATGTAATAGTAAGTGTCCTCTCTCTCCACCTCTCACTGGAAAAGGTTCTTGATCTACTATAATATACTTTAAACTAGATAATGTATGGTTAGCCATCCGGAAATGTACAGCAACAGGTTGATTAACATTACGAGGTGTTAAAGGTTCCAACATCCGTTTAATTGCTGACCTATGCTGATATATGGGTCCCCTAAATATAATCTCAGTTTTTCCAATATACATTAATTTGCATGGGCAAAAAATTACATATACCACATATTGATATGTGACAATCTTCATGATCTTGACTTGTCTCCCAGTTTGGGCATGGAAAAAAGATGTACTGCTTAGCATAAACGTACACGTTATGCGTGATAAGCATTTTGTGCAACCTGTACATTTTTTGTCGAACTTCACTTTTGTAACTCAATACTTGATCCGATTTTACTAAGATGTATCTCAAACTTGGACCTGTCTTGTATAAATAAAGAGCTTTATGCTTCAATATCTCAGGTAAATTAGTATCAGTTTGCAAAATAGTCCATTTATCATTGATAATCTGTTTTATCATTGATGAACTATTTGAATATGTGATTACTATAGGCAACTGATCCATTGTTTTACTTCTTGGCTTATATTACAGTAGATCATTCCTAGTCAATGTCAAGACTTTTGAAATACATTTATGAATACAAGAAGAACTATATCCTCATTCCAAAAATGTATTCCCAACCTTGTTCAACTCATCTTCCAGACTGCTATGATCACTGGTAATCCTAGCGACTAGTGATGATCGAGCACCCCGATGCTCGGGTGTTCGGGTGCTCTGGCCGAGCGCCCCCGGAGGCTCGAGTGCTCAGCCGAGCACCCGAGCCCCATTGAAGTCAATGGGAGGACTCGAGCATTACACCAGGCACCCCCTGCTCTGATGAGGGGAGGGTGCCTGGTTCATAGGAAAAGGTCAGAAAATGATGGAAACACCACAGAAATGGTTCAGGGACAGCATAGGGAGGATGTCTGGATGCATCTTGGACTCCAACGTCGCTGCTGGGAACGATGTTTCGCCCGTAGTACGCCATTTTTACAGACTGACCGTAAAACACACAAAAAGGAAGATAAAAACGATTTTAGGCGAAAAATTGTTACCAAACAGTATTTGCTGTATATTTACTTGTATATCATCTGCAAATTCTGCAAAAAATGTCATCGATTTTTCGGAACTGGGGCCATGATTAAGAGGGAAACGTGCGCAGCGTAAAGCAGGTGTTCAACGTGGTTATGGCCCGGGTAAGGTACAGCATTCAGGAACGGAGGCCGCAGCTACCACAGGTTTTACAACATGTCCGTTTGCCCTTGTTAAGTCCAAAATTTATAGTCGGAACAGTGGGGTCTGATCCATTGAGTAAAAGTGACGAAGTGACTTAGTGGATGAAGCCAAGAACTACCTTCTGCTCTGTCGAACACCCCAGCCCTATTTAATTCAATGGGAGGACCTGAGGCACTCCGATACAACCTGTATATCACAAAATGGAGGGCCTCATTCACATTGTGGTACAATAGTTCAGGTAGTGGTCCAACACTCATAAAGCCTATGCACTAAGTGAAAGGGCTGCCAAAAATTAGACTGAAATGTCACTCCAATACACCCTTTATTACACATAAAGGAGGGCATCATACACACCCTTGAAAAATTAGGATTAATGGCCTGCTGGTGAACCTCTAAAACATTAGGGGCGAGGGCATGCCGCTAAGCTGACCATCTAAAACATTAGGAATGAGGGTCTGCTGCTGAGCCGACCATCTAAAACATTATGGGTGAGGGTTTGCTGCGGAGCTGACCATCCTAAACATTATATGCGAAGGCCCGCTAGTGAGCTGACCCAATAAAACATTATATGAGAAGGCCCGCTGGTGAGCTGACCTATACAAAAATTGTCAAACAGGGCCCACTGGTGAGCTGGCCCTATATAAAAATTATATCACAGGGCCCGCTGGTGAGCTGGCCCTATATAAAAATTATATCACAGGGCATATAGAAGAGGAGGAGGAGGATGAGAAGATTAAGAGTCAACCATATACCCGTTTTTTGGGTGGAAGGGGTGAATGGGAATACAGAGTATTCCCATCATTGTAAATAACATATCTAAAGTGACTTTATGTTCACCCGGGGCTTTCCTCCAGTGGAGTGGAGAAGTCAGGGGAAATCCAGGCCTTGTTCATTTTTATAAGTGTCAACCTATCAGCATTTTCGGTGGAAAGGCGGATACGCTTATCTGTTATGATGCCACCAGCAGCACTAAATACCCGCTCAGACAGAACGCTGGCGGCAGGGCAGGCCAGCACCTCCAAGGCGTAGAGTGCCAGTTCATACCACGTGTCCAGCTTGGACACCCAGTAGTTGTAAGGCACAGAGGGATCAGTGAGGACGCTGACACGCTCTGCTACGTACTCCTTCACCATCTTCCAAAACTTTTCCTTCCTTGTGACACTAGGCCGCGCATCAGGGTGAGGGTGCTGGCGGGGTGTCATGAAGGTGTCCCACGCCTTGGAGAGTGTTGCCCTGCATTTGTCGGAACTGCTGTGTGCTCCCCTTTTCTCCCCTTCTCGGTTGGCCAAGGTAGCACGTACTCTGCCGCCAGCGTTGTCAGATGGAAAATTTTGGAGCAATTTTTCAACAAGAACCTTCTGGTATTGCACCATTTTGCTTGTCCTCTCCACCGGAGGAATGAGAGATGAGAAATTCTCTTTGTAGCGGGGGTCCAGAAGGGTGAACACCCAGTAATCCGTGTTGTCTAAAATGCGTATAACGCGTGGGTCACGGGAAAGGCAGCCTAACATAAAGTCAGCCATGTGTGCCAGAGTACCAACAGGCAAGATTTCGCTGTCCTCACCAGGAGGATGACTCTCAATCTCCTCATCCTCTTCCTCCTCTTCTGCCCACCCACGCTGAAGAGATGGAAATAAAGTTCCATGGCTACCCTCTGTAGCGGAGGCAACCGTGTCTTCCTCCTCCTACTCCTCCTCCGCCTCCTCCAATTGTCGCTGAGAAGACGAAGTGAGGGTGCTCTGGCTATCACCTTGTGTAAGCTCTTCCTCCCCCATTTCCACCTCTTCCACAGGCAAAGCGTCGGTTTTAATTTTGAGCAGCGAGCGTTTCAGTAGACACAGAAGTGGGATGGTTACACTGATAATAGCGTTATCGCCGCTCACCATCTGTGTCGATTCCTCAAAATTGCGTAAAACCTCACAGAGGTCTGACATCCATTCCCACTCCTCACTTCTGATTAGAGGAAGTTGAACGGAGAGGCGACGACCGTGTAACAGCTGGTACTCCACTACTGCCCTCTGCTGCTCACAAAGTCGGGCCAACATGTGGAAGGTGGAGTTCCAGCGCGTGCTCACGTCACACAGCAGCCGGTGAGCTGGCAATTGTAAGCGCTGCTGCAGCGTCAACAGGCCGGCTGAAGCTGTAGATGACTTACGGAAATGTGCACACACGCGGCGCACCTTCGTCAAGAGATCATGCAAATTGGGGTAGGTTTTTAGAAATCGCTGAACCACTAAATTAAATACATGCGCTAGGCATGGTACGTGTGTGAGCTTGCCGAGCTCCAAAGCCGCCACCAAGTTATGCCCATTATCACACACAACCATGCCTGGTTGCAGGTTGAGTGGCGAGAGCCACTGCTCGGTCTGGTGACTAATCCCCTGCAACAGCTCTGAGGCCGTGTGCTGTTTGTCCCCAAGGCAGATCAGCTTCAGCACGGCCTGTTGACGCTTCCCCACTGCAGTGCTACACTGCTTCCAGCTACCGGCTGATGGGTGAGTGGCGCTGCGCGCAGAGAATTCGGAGGTGGAAACGGAGGAGGAGGAGCCAATAACGTAGGTGCTGGCGGAAACCCTGATGGAGGTAGGGCCCGCAATCCTCGGCGTGGGTAGCACCTGTGCCATCCCAGGGTCCGAGTCGCTCCCAGCCTCCACGACATTCACCCAGTGTGCAGTCAGGGAAATATAGCGTCCCTGGCCACAAGCACTTGTCCATGTGTCAGTCGTTAAGTGGACCTTCCCAGTAACTGCGTTGGTCAGGGCACGGGTGATGTTAAGGGACACATGGTGGTGTAAGGCGGGGACGGCACACCGGGAAAAGTAGTGGCGGCTGGGGACTGCGTACCGAGGGACAGCTGCTGCCATCAGGCTGCGGAAGGACTCAGTGTCCACAAGCCTAAATGGCAGCATTTCGATGGCCAGTAATTTGGAAAGGTGTGAGGTTAGTGCTATGGCCTGTGGGTGGGTGGCTGGGTATTTTCGCTTGCGCTCAAATGCCTGGGGTAACAACATTTGGACGCTGCGCTGGGACAGGGAAGTGGATGTGGTCGCTGATGGTGCTTCAGATGGTACAGGTGCAGGGCGGGAGGTATGCGGGCCTGCGCCTTCGACAGGCGATTGGCCGGCACCGAAAACAGGGGAAGAGGAGGCAGTGGTGTGGCCTGCAGACACAGATTGGCGATCCGGGCGTTCCTCCCACTTATTACGGTGCTTGGATGCCATGTGTCGGATCATGCTGGTGGTGGTGAGGTTGCTAGTGTTCATGCCTCGGCTCATTCTGGTGTGGCACAGGTTGCAAACTACAATTCTTTTGTCGTCCGCACTTTCCTTAAAAAAACGCCATACCGCGGAACACCTAGCCCTTGGCAAGGGAGATTTACGCAAGGGGGTGCTCCGTGGGACATTTGCGGGCCGGTTTGGTGCGGTCCGCCTTCTTTCTTTAGCCACACCACTGCCTCTTCCAGCCTGTTGCGGTGCTGCAGATGGCTCACCCTCAGGACTGCTGTCATCGCTCGGCTTTCCACCTTCCCAGGTGGGGTCAGTGACCTCATCGTCCACCAAGTCCTCCTCCACTTCCTCACTCTGATCATCCTCCTCATTTCTTGATCCCACCACATCCTCAGTCATTGACAACTGTGTATCATCCTCCTCATCAAGGTCTTGAGACAGTAATTGTGGTTGATTTGATGGCAACTGTGTCTCATCATCATCATCCACTTCCTTTGACCTTAAATGCCGTTCCCCTCTGTCATCTTCTTGTGATTGGGTACCCTCTAGAGGTTGTGAATCAGGGCACAAGATCTCATGTTCCTCTGCAAGCGTGCTTGGAGAGAGGTTCAAATCAAGGATTGGTGATGAGAAGAGCTCCTCACTATATCCCAGTGTGGGATCACTTCTTTGGCCAGACCCTCTATGGTGGGAGGAAGGATGATCAGGGTGAGGATTATGTTGACCAGACTCTTGGCTAGTGAGAGTGGACTTGGTGGAAGACAGGGTGGTGCTTAACCGACTGGAAGCAGTATCAGCTGAAATCCAACCGACCACCTGTTCGCAGTGGTCTGACCTCGAGAGTGATGTCCTGCGACGCCCTGTAAACTGAGACATGAAGCTAGGTATGGTGGATGTCTTTCTTTCTTGTGCTCTGGCACCAGGCACAGTTTCTACGCGTCCTGACCCGCGCCCTGAACTATCAGGATCACGTCCACTTCCCCGTCCCTTTTTACCCGCCTTCTTCATATTAAACGGAATATATGGCGGTAATCTGCGGCTAGGCACACGAAACAGAATGTGACGCTAATCTGCGACTAGGCACACTAAACAATATGTGACGCTAATCTGCGGCTAGGCACACTAAACAATATGTGACGTTAATCTGCGGCTAGGCACACTAAACAATATGTGACGCTAATCTGCGGCTAGGCACACGAAACAGAATGTGATGCTAATCTGCGGCTAGGCACACAAAACAGAATGTGACGCTAATCTGCGGCTAGGCACAGTGAACGGAATATGTGACGTTAATTTGTGAATTTGCACACTAAACAGAATGTGACAATAATCTATGGCTAGGCACACGTTTAAAATGGCCCTTTTTTGTCGCTGCGTTGTAAAATCATTGGCCCTGTGCACCTAACAGAATATGTCAGCTTGTCACTGCACTGTGAAATATTTGTCCCTGTGCACCTAGTACAATGTCACCTTAGAACATGTCCCCCCCCACAAAAAAATGAAATTCTGCCACCCCCCAAAAAAATTAAATGCTGCCCCCACACACAACAGTCCTAAAAAGGACTTTTGGGTCTTGAAAGAGTTTCAACAATTTTATTCTCCCTACACTGACTTCCTGTGCATCTAGTATTATATGTCACCTTACAAATATCCCCCCCACAAAAAAAAGGAAATTGTGCCCCCCCAAACAAAATATAAATGCTGCCCCCACACACAACAGTCCTAAAAAGGACTTTTGGGTCTTGAAAGAGTTTCAACAATTTTATTCTCCCTACACTGACTTTCCCTGCCTAAGCGCATCTCTCCCTGGCTAAGAATGAGCCGAACTCGCGCGTCGGGTGCTATACAGCACCCGATCACGGGTTCTGGCCAGCCAATCAGTGTAATGCCAGCAGCCAACATGGCTGCTGGCATTACACTGATGTCAGAGCCTCCCCGCACGTTTATTGGCTGCGCAGCAGCTGCGAAACGTGCGGGGAGGAGACCCGAACATGGCGGGCGAGCACATGCGGTACTCGTACGAGTACCGCCATGTGCCGAGCAGAGCGATGCTCGAGCCGAACCGAGCTTCGGCCGAGCATGCTCGCTCATCACTACTAGCGACCCATAGCATCTGAGAATAAGGGGAACTTTGGATAAAATGAGGAGGATGGTGACTACTGTACAACGACAATGTATTCCTATCAGAAGATTTCACAAATACTGAAGTGGAAATATTGTGTTCCACTGTGACCACAACATCCAAAAATTTATTAATCTTGCAACTGTATTGAAGAGAAAAATATAAAGGATGAAATCTACGATTAATGTCCTCAATAAAGTTCACAAGCAACTCTGAATAACCACGGCATATCAGAAACACGTTGCCAATGTATCTGTAATAAAAGCAGATACATGACACCATTGTTCATGCATAAGCGGATGATCTACTTCAAACCAATGCATGAACATATTCGCATATGAGGGGACAATACACGCCCCCATCGCAGTTCCTGATAGTTGAAGATAGAAAATGGCCTCAAATTTAAAATAGTAGTGAGTGCAAACTCTAATAATTCCATGTAAAATTCTACTGGAAGACCAGTATAGCTAGGATTACCAGTGATAAATCATTTTACCCCACTTAGACCTGCTTCCAGCGTTATGATCGTCCCAATTTTTCAACAATTTTAAGAAACAATGTGGTATCCTTTAATATAAATGGTCGATTCTCAATGCAGGGCTGTAAAAAGTGATCAAGAAAGTTACCTATATTATATAGCAGCAAATTCCTCGCCAAAATGATGGGACGGCCAGGAGGTTTAGTTAGACTCTTGTGAACCTTTGGCAACGTGTATATCACTGGTCTAACCGGATACCTGACCGACAGATAATTGTAGGTTTCCTCTTTGATAAAGCAACTTTCCAAGCCTATCCTATATAATAATACGCTAAATCGTGTGTAACACCGCGACATGCGCAGTAGACACTGCTCCGAAGGAGCGTCCAGCTCTGTATCAGCCGCGGCGCGGGCAGTCTCCACTGCGCGTGACTGCCCCGCGACCGGGCGGCAGTGTCACTGTGGCCAGTGTAACGGGCCGTTCAACTAGTTTTCAATAAATTCTCAATTTGTCTCTTAAAATAACTGGTAGGATCATTGGGCAAACAACTATATACCTTAGAGTCAGATAACTGGCTCAAGATCTGTAACCGATAATCAGAACAGTTTTGTAACAAGATCATGTCATCGGCATGTCTTATGGTCATATAGATAGATAGATAGATAGATAGATAGATAGATATACATGTTAGTTACATGTTTTCCTATCTACATTTTTTATTTATGCACGATTGTGCTATTTTTTTAATAAATATTGTGATTCTTCTCTTATATCGCTTTATATTACATACTAAACTTAGTAATCTTTTTTTGTTTGTCTTTCTTTTTTTGCACTAACTCACACTTTACCCCCTGTGCTTCTGCTGACTCAATCCTGGATCTAAGTATTCTGGAACAGCACCAATTATAAGAGATACAGTAGGCAAATATAGTTTTTGATACCTTTTATTGGCTAACTAAGCAGATTTAAATGCAAGCTTTCAAGACCTTAGGTCTCTTCCTCAGGCATGTTATACAGATAAATATGAAAACATCTCTCTTACCGTAAAATCTCAGGTATAATACGCACCTGTGTATAATACGCAGGTGTATATTATACCCAAGATTTTCAGGGAAAACAAGAGTGCCTATGTATAATACGCACCCTTGTTTTCCCATGCCAAACAAAAAAAAAAAATCTGGTTTCCTCCCTCCCGGCTTACCCATCTCTTCTTCCGAAGTTCCTCCGTTTGCTTCAGCCTGACAGGGTGGCAGCGGGCGGCATGCTTGCATCCGCCACCCGCTTCCAGCATGGCCCTGTCAGGACCTCTCCTTTACAGCCAATGGTTAATGTTAAGCGAGGACTGCAAGGTCCTCGCAGGGGAATACCATAAATTCTAAGCGCATAGTTTTGCACTTAGGATTTATGGTATTCCCCTGCGAGGACCTTGCAGTCCTCGCATAACATTACCCATTGGCTGTAAAGGAGAGGTCCTGGCAGGGCCACGCTGGAAGCGGGCGGCGGATGCAAGCATGCCGCCCGCTGCCACCCTGTCAGGCTGAAGCAAACGGAGGAACTTCGGAAGAAGAGATGGGTAAGCCGGGAGGGAGGGAGCAAACGGGTGGCAATGGAATTTTTTTTTATAAAATTAATGTCTCGTGTATAATACGCACCCCCCACTTCACATGAGGTGAAGAGGGGCAAATTTGTGCGTATTATACGCAAGATTTTACGGTAAATACAAGCACACATCACATTGTTTAGCATGGAAATCAGATAACAGAATGCAGTCCAGATCCAGATATCTTTGATCAGTCAATTATAAGAGATGACATATTTTAAGCAGGGTGCCTCTATATCACCAGCCTTATTTGAACTAAAAGCTTACTAAGTGTACAAATATATTAACACATATTGCTCCTTAGGAGACTTTAAATTACCTCTGGTTCTAATTTGTGTGCTCCATCCCATTTGGAGACTCATTTAAAGATAGGAGTTAAGTGCAATTATCTTTTTAATTTTTTATTAAATCAAGACCCTGGTCTGCTCTTCAGGCATAAAAAGAACGAAAGCTGAATGCACAATACTTGACTTTAAAACTCGTGCACATGAGTACTACACAGGCATCCAACACAATGCATTATTTACTAGGGATGGGCAAAAATGTTCTCCTCAAACTGAAATTGTCGAATAATTACACTTCCTGCCTGGAGAATAATTTCTCGCAAAAAGTGCTGTTTTTCCCGCTTTTTTCGTCTAGCTCATTCCAATGAAATCAATGGGAAAATTTTATTTATACACAACACATAGCATTTCCTAAAGGCATAGTATAAAAGGGGCATGAGAATGACTGTGTTGGTGGGGTGTGGGGAAACAGTCAGTTGAACAGGGAATGTTCTTTGGGGGGGTTGTTTACTAAATCCTAAATACAATTAACCCCCCCCATCAGACGTGGTGTAAAAGGGTCCTGAGGGGGGTGCCTGCTTTGGTGGGTAGAGTCTGGGGAATTAATCAGTTGAACAGAGAATTTGTTTTGAGGGGGTTCTTGAATGGAATTGGGGGGGACAGTTAATAAAAATTAAATCAATAAAATAAGAAATTTGTATGTAAAGCGATAGAGACAGGAACCCCCTGACATAAGCTGCCACTGGGGTGGACTGATACTTGACTTGATAGAGTATTTTGTAGAGGATGATTTGTTAGATTTGTTGTTAGAGGCTCAAGCCCTGAGGAAACATTGATTTGTAGGCCTTAGACTTACTAGAAGCACAAGCCTTGAAGAAACATTCGTTTGTAGGGTTTAAGCTTGTTTGGCACAAGCCCTAAGCAAACATTGATCTGTAGGACTTGTTAGAAACAAACCCCCAAAATAGTTTTTTACTATGGGTTTTTATTATTATTTTTTTTTTCAAAGCGCAAGCCCTGAGAAAAAAAAATACCTTACTGTCCTAGTTCCATCAAGTCATGTTGGCCAATGGCCACTGGTCATTGTCAAATGTCCTCCTCCTGAGTCTGAGTCCATAATTGTGGAATTTGCAACTGCTGTTCTTGCTGCTGCTGCTGCTTCTGCTGCTGAGATGTTTAAGCAGCAGGATGATTAGGCAGCTGAAAGGAAATGGAATCAACAATAGCAGTAACATGGGTGATGGATACTGAAGGTTCCACTTGCCATGACTAGCTCCAGTGATGTGCTTGAGGCAGTAGCAGCACAATAAGTAAACCCCAGTATATGTGGAGAAAAGAAGAAGTTGGCCAATAATTCTTCTCCACTTGCCCCTCCTGTAAAATCATGGGTATGTTGATATTAGAATATATATTTTTCCCTTGGGAGCAGGAACTGTGCGTCAACTGCAATGTGCACAATGTATATGGCAAATAACATCTGGGGGCACAACTGTATCCAAACACCATGACACCCCAAATCAAGTACTGCCGCTGTCACTATACCCCTTGTCCAGACCCCGTTAAGGACTCATGACAACTTGCTGACAGTTTAATAGTAATGATGAACCCTCCCTGCCGCCCTCTTAGCATATTCTGTGGAATGTAATCTCCTCAGATGCCGCTTGATGCCCAGCTTGAGATTCTTCTCCACCACAGTACCATATGTGGTCAGCGCACCACAAAGTGTGCAATGGGTAGAGACAAACTGCCACATCCTAACATCAAAACAGTGGCTATTATTTGGTGGGGGAGGTAACAATGAACGAGGTGGATAGGTAGAAAATGTAGTTACCCTAGAGGAAGAAGGTGATGGTGATGGCGAGCTAGTTGTTTCACTCGTCATGGAGCTTCCAGCCTCTGCCTGGGTTGCACTATTCTTCCGCCTCTTTGGTCTTTGTCTCACCTCTTGTTGCCTTTCTGGAAAGTCAAGTGGTACAGCAACAGCAGTGCTTGATTTCCGTGGTGGATGTTTGGCTTTAATATGTTTGGCATAAATGTCGTGGTGTCTGTGTTTGATGTGTGATATCAGGGCACTTGTGCCGAGGTGTGTTCCCTCCTTTCCTCTTCTCACTGACTTGTCACAAATTGTGCACAGTGCCGTTACTGATGACTGCACTGTGCCTGCCCCAAGACAAAAATAGTCCCACACCCATGACTTCAGGGGGTGGGAACAGGTGGAGAAAAATGCCCTCTTTCTTTTTCATCCACATTCCCCTTCATTGTCTGTGGCAGCAGATAATGTTGCTGCTACTGCCTCAGATTCAGCACTGCAAGTTCTGCAACTAGGACCACCAGTATTGCTGGCGCTGGAAAGTGGAACCTGTCCTAGTCCAGCATCACTTGTTGCCTCCATTCCTAAAAAAACATTTCCTGTTCAACTGATTCTTTCTCCACACCCCACCAACACAGGCACTCTCATGCACCTTTTGGGAAATAATTTTTTTTTTTTTGTCTTGGATGTAAATTCAATGTTTCCATTGATTTCAATGGAATGAGCTAGGTGAAAAAACTGCACTTTTCATGGGAAAATATTCACTAAGCAGGAAGTTCTATTTCAGCTTGAGGTAAAAATGTTCACTCATCCCTACTTACAGCCTACTCCACCACTCTTCAGCACTTACAGCTGACTCCATAGAAATGACCCCATTGGCCATACACTTTAGCTACAAAGGGTAACATCACCAACCTGCAAACTAATTCTGGTTCAAACTCCCAAAGGGCTGCCTCCCAAGGATATAATCCACATAACTTTACCACATCAATTAACAATCTCTGAACACCATCCTGCCTTGACACCCAACCAAGCAACCACACAAACACACCATACTGTCTTCCCTGAACAGCAGCCCGCTTCCTGTCACCAGCCCTAATAAGCCCTATTCTTTTACTCCTCTCTTAGCACCACACTTCCTGTATGGGTCAACCCTCCCTGTATACTATGTTCCCATTCGTGCACATCTGTACAGAGGATACTGTCCAGGAAACAGAATTTTGACAGTACAACCACGTGTGTGTCGGACAAAGTCATTTTGGCACTAACAAATGTTTTAGCAGGCCTAAAATCTGTCTCTACTGTTATTGAATCATACTGGAAGAAAACAACATTTTAATTCATTCAATGCATTGGGTTAAGGTGTTAAAGTTATAATTTAAATCACGTGGAATTTTCATTTCTCCTCTCGGTTGTTTTTTTCCAGAATGTCAGCTTATTAGTTAATTGAATATAGCCCTTATCATAGGTTGAACAGACCAGACCTCACTTTTAAGCGGGGCACAGGCATATTTCTGGGCTGACCAGACCCAACCTTTAAGAGAAGCCACATATGGAAGATGAATACTTCATGACTTTGACGCTTTGACTTTTTTTTTTTTTTTTTTTTTTTTCAAAAGTAAAGTTTATTGAAAAATTAAATCGACAGATATAGTAACAGGTACAGATAAAAAGTTGTAATCAACCACATTGAATATAATGACAAGGGTAATATAACATATTATATTATAGAAATTGTATTTTGTGAAAAGATTACTAACATGAGCATAATAAATTAGGTATATGCGTTAGATTTGTTACGCTTTCTGCATGACTGATCCTCAAACCTCCTTATAACTTATCATGAGCACCAATTCTATAGTAATGTGAAGTTGATCATATTATGACTAGACTTAAGTTGAGAGGAGAAAGACCAAAAGGGATAGTGAAGAGAAGAAGAGGAGGTGTGGGAAAGGGGCTGGGTAGGTAAGGGGATTATGACCGCCACTCTGGACCAAGCCCGTGAAGATTCAAACCATCTCTTAGTCACCATAATTGGCATATGAAAACTGGGAAGTCTACAGTAACTAGGCTATTTCAAGGAGGAACTTTACAATCCGGCCACTATGACCAACTCGTTTGAAATTAGCACATAGAGTTAGTATGTATGGCATGGAGTCGTTCAAGGGAATAAAGGGAGTCAATTCTTTCCAGTCAGAGTGACAAAAAAGTGGAGGTTCCTTTTTTTCCAAAACAAAGGAATCAAAGATTTAGCAAGACAAGTGAGTGAACAAGATACTTGCCAATGGTGCAACGGAAGATTCAATTGTAAGTGTCCCTTGTATGAGAAGATGCATACCAATGGGTCATAAGGGACCTGAATTCCAAGCATAGTGTTTATATTTTTAATAACCACTTTCTAAAATTAGATCAAAATCGGACAGGACCACCATATATGAAGCATAATCCCTTTGGACGAGTGACATCTCCAACATAAACCAGATGATGAAGTGAAAAGTTGTTGAATCCTAGCCGGAATCATGTACCAACATGAAATTACTTTATAACTTAATGACCTGGAAGGAATATCTCTTGCATGTAGCAAGTTGCTTCGGAGGGTATCTGACCATTGGGTCATATCAAATGAGAGAGAGCGTTGTTGCCCCCACATGGACAAGAAATATGGTTTAGTAGATGCAGAGAGATCATGTAGGAGAAAGTGGCAGAAGGAGAGGGGTTTAAACTTGATGGCAATGTGCTGGAGGGTGCATTCTAAATGGGTTAGTTCTTTGTCAAAACCTCCCCTCTTGGTTATCGAGGAAAACCAGTGTCTAACCTGCAGTAATGCCCACCAGGGAGATCATGATGCGCCAAGTTCTTTCCTTAAAAACTCAAAGGGAACCATAGTACTGCCAGTTGGCAAAGAGGCAAAGATGATCGGGTAGATAAATGTTTCTCCTGCCAGACAGTAAATAATTTATCTCGGAACCCCAGGGCAAATTCTGGGTTTCCAATAAGCGATTGTAATGGGGAGGGAGATGGAGCAATCTTTAGAGATTTATTTAGCTTTGACCATATGGTCAGTATATGTCCCAAGATTATGTGTTCTGAACAGGCTTTAGGAATAGAGTTAGGAGCTGACCATAATAATTGAACCGGAGAAAGGGGGTCTAAAGCCTGGTCATGAGTCTCAGTCCATCGAATAAAAGAGTGTGATAGAAAATCAAACATTTTTGCTATTGCCGACACGTGATAATACCTATAAATGTCAGGGAAGTTCAGTCCCCTCTTCTGGATATATCTATATAGTAGAGAGTAGCTGATTCGGGGAGGTTTCCTGGCCCAAATGAAAGAGGATATGTGGGTGTGGATCTTATACAGGTAATTGCGAGGTACAATAGATTTGCTCTATCCATCCATGAAAGAAAGAGATGATTCCAAGCGGAGACATCAGATGTAATGGATTCAACTACGGCGTTAAAATTTTTCCAAAGGAGTAAGAGTGGATCTACTGCCAGTTGTATGCCGAGATAGGAGATCGATGAGGTTGACCATTTGATCGGGTACTTGAGTTGTAAGGTATTAATGGTGGAGTCATCCAGGTTGATGTTCAAAATCTCAGATTTTGAATAGTTGATTTGGGATTGGGAAAGAAAGGAGTATTAATTGATGAGGTCCACGAGAATGGGTAAAGAGGTGGTGGGGTTGGAGATGAAAAATAACGTGTCATCCGCATATGCCAAGATTTTGAAATTCTTAGAGGCGATATGGATTCCCGTTATCTGCGTACTAAAAAAGGTTCTAGTGAAATGATGAATAGAATTGGTGATAGAGGGCATCCCTGTCGAGTTCCGTTGCTAATCTGGAAAGAATCTGAAAGAGTACCATTCACCATGACCCTGGCGGGTGGATCTGAGAGCAATGCCATGATGCCGTGCATTATAACGGGACCTAATCCTGTGTTTAAAAGAGTTTCCCTTAAGTATGACCAAATGACATGGTCAAATGCCTTCCTGTCATCCGTGGAGAGGAATATTAGGGATGTGTTCTTAGTTTTAGCATTTAAACCTAAAGATATTGCCATGGAGGTATTGTGACTTGCCTCAAGGAGAAAATGAAGAAGATGATTAGCAAGAATCTTCACATAAATTTTTATGTCAACATTTAGTAGCTTAATCTGGCGGTACTTACCACAGGGCGAAAAGTCCTTGTTGGATTTTGGAAGGACTATTATGTGAGCTTCTAGGGCCTGTTTTGGAAAAGGTATGCCGTGGAGGACACTTTGATTTCAATGCCACCCTGAAACCTTCATATTTGCTGTGTGACCCCAGTGAAAGGTGACATATGATCAGCTTATTTTAAGTCCTTCTACAGAAAGACAAAGATGTAGCGTACCAGCTGTATCCTAGAAGACAAATAAACATTCCCTACATACAAACTAATTTAATCAGACTTTTAACAAAGTCTTGAAAACTAAAGAGATCTACAGGGTTAAAAACCCTATTTAAATCAATGGGAATTCTTCTTTCACCCTATTCTGCAGACTATTGTTCATACTTGGGAACTCGGCAGATTTGTCCCAGAGACTCCAATTTTTGAAGTAAATTACCGGGTCTACAGGGACAGAGGTTGATTCTCCGGTGCTGATAAGTTTCTTAGGAATCTTTACCCATGTCTCTTTTCCTGCCCTGTTCCTTCCACTTTCTGTCTATTTCTCCTCCTTTCCACCCCTTTTTTCCTACTTCCTGCCCATGTCTTCTACTTCCCACCCTGTTCTTCCCACTTCCTGCTCACTTCTTCTACTTCCCATCCTATTTTTTCCACTTCCCGCTCACTTCTCCTCTTTCTCTTCCTGTTCCTCCCACTTCTTGCACACTTCTCCTCCTTCCCACCCTTTTTCTCCCAATTCCTGCCCACTTCTCCTCCTTCACACCCTGTTCTTCCCACTTCCTGCCCACTTCTTCTCGTTCCCACCCGTTCTGCACTTTTTCCACCCACTTCCAGCCCACTTTATGACAAAGTCTGTTAAGCCTCACCCACCTGTGATTAAGTCCCACCCGGTTGTAATACGAATCGTGTTATTTATATCCCCAGATGAACCTCTATAGCCTTCTCCGGGGGACTCAAGAAGAAAATGTTCCCAGCTATACTAATGATTTCCAACCTTATCTTAAGGAACCTCTCTCTAACAGGCTGTGTTTTTAGGATTTCCCTGCTTGAGCACTTGTGAGTTAATTAAATGACTGAGCATTTGATTAATTCACCTGGACTTAAGCAAGGAAACCTAAAGACACAACCTGTTAGTGGTTTCTGAACATAGGGTTGGAAATCACTGCTGTAGACTGATGGATGATGAATGTTAACAGATTAAAGCATCAGATTTAATATACAGGTCTACCCCACACCTGACTCCTCCCCAGAGCTGCTTTTGAGCATTAGAGGGACAGATAAAAATTTATATTGGCTGCTGTGAGCCGACACCCACCTGCACAGCCAGTAGGAATAAGGATGCAACTGGCAGTATCAGGTCCGAAGGAAGATGGGGCAAAATGTTTTAAAGGGATTTATACACTGGTGGATGCAATTTTAAAGGGATAGTAATACTTCATTTTAACTTTATTTTATTTTGTAGGCATTAAAAAAACATGAAGAATGATATAAGTCTTATCTCTCAAACCTTTATGGTTTACGAGATATTCACAAACAAAGTATCCCCCCCTGTTCAACCAGATCAGAAGGGAGATGCCCAGGTAGACTGCAGAGAGGGACAATCTTCAATTAAGATAATGGAAAAAGCTGAAAAACTTGTCAAGGGGGGAAGGGCTTTCATTGTTTTCATACAAAGAAAATTGTCCCCTTCTGTTATCTGTCTGGTCTTACAACCAGATTCACATCTGAGAAGAGATGGCTTACACTAGGTAAAAGGGGCAGGGAGGGGAACTTTGCTTGTGAATATCTCATAAACCATAAAGGTTTGAGAGATAAGACTTATATCATTCTTCATGTTTTTTTAATGCCTACAAAATAAAATAAAGTTAAAACGAAGTGTTACTATCCCTTTAAGTGCTTCAACTCCTGAAGGGGCTAGTTGAAGAGATTTACCAGTAAAAGTCAGATTTTTTTATGCTTATTGCTCTTTAAATATCTGTGGAAGTTTTGATGAGCAGTTTACAAAAAAAATAAAAAATAAAAAAATGATTTAACCCTTGAATGTTAGAAAGGGCCTTGTAATTCTTTGAAGACATCTCTATCATACAAATGCTTAATGGTTTGCATTAAAAACGAAAACAAAAAAAGAAACATATGTTATTCATCTGCCTTACAATAAAATTATGAATGGCTTTGCCATACACAGCAAGGGTTAACTCCAAATGATATCCAAACTCTTTGCCACATCCTTAAATCATAAGCACATCTGGAGCAAATTGTAAATCAAAAGACATAATAATTGTAAATCAGCTCATGAAGTGTATTATCCAATGCCACAATAGTAATGAACATCGCTCAACGTAATTATCACATCAAAGATTTCACATGATGCACAGTTCCTGCCTTTTGATATGTTCGGTATTAATTTAAAGTGTACTGAAAACTGATTTAATATTAGATTGGTAAGAATTAGATACGATGGGGTGGGATTTATAAAAAAACATTGTTAGTACTTTTTTTAGAACTGTTGTTGATTCATGGCAACTGGGGATAAAATCAGGTCTGATTTATAAATGAGTAATGCCAGAGAGGCAGTCAATGCATTACATTGCAATGTATTAGATACCTCTTTGGTAGGGATGGGTGAAAATTGTCACCTCAAACCAAAATTGGCCAACAAATGGCACTTTCCACCTAGTGCAAATTTTCCTATGAAAGGACAGTTTTCCAGCTTTTAACCCTAGCTTAATGAAATAAATTAAAAAAATTAAACAAATGCACCAGGGGCAGAGGTAGAGGGAAAGGTGAAGCAGTGCAGGCACGAGGCAGTAAAGTGGTAGTTCAAAACTGCAGTCATGGTTGCTGCAACATGTAAAATAAATGATGATGATCCCTCTTTCCCCATGGAGGATGCAGTTTGTCAAGGTCCCACCAAACGTTTCGCTACCTCAATCACCAATACTATCAAAAACATATAAGAACACTGAAGATGACAAGTCACATTCTAGCCTTGATGGTGGCATAATGGAGGAAGGTGCCGCAGCTGCAGCTACAAAAGGACAGTTTTCCTGTTTGCTCGCCAAGCTTAATGAAATTAATGGGAAGACTGAATTTTTCCACATCACATGGAAGTATTCTCTACTTTTCCTGCAGGCATATAAAGGGTGTCAGGCTCTCACATGTCATTCTGTGTTTGTGAGAGGAGAAAGCAGCACTTTTTGAGCTAGAGAAGATAGGCAAATAAAGGGGAATTGAAGCTTAGTTTAGGGAATCTTTTAGGTAGGACATTTGTTTGCTGTATTAGGTGAGTATGGGGGCACTCTAGGAGATAAGAAGGGAGGAAGGAGGTTGACCCAAACACCCCAAAATTTAGTGTGGCTAACTGGCAAAACACAGGCAGCCATGGTCCAATTTCCTTGCTGATCTTGCTGTTGTTATTTTCCCTGTTTTGGCCTTATCTGGGGATGTGAGAAGGGAAAGGAGGTTGAACTGAAATTCCCCAACATTCTGTCTGTCTGATATAATTTAAAAAACACAGGCACTTCCTTTCATCACACTAGTGGTTTTACTGTGGTTTTGCTGTGCACATTAATTACCATAGAGTCTTATGACTCAAGTGACTCATAACTGTCTAAGACTCTTGAGTCTATGTTAAATTACCATAGAGTCTCTTAGACAGTGATATGATGACGAGTCATAAGACTCTATGGTAAGCAGTGCGTACAGTAAACACAGTAAGACCACTAGTGTGAGTGACGAAGAGAGGAAGTTCCGACTTACTTCAGGACAGGTTTTTTGGCCAGAGAGAAAGAGAACACCACTAGTAAAAGATGGAGCAAACGTGCTCTCGCTGCTTGCAGCTTACTACAATTAGACTCGGAGTGACGGAGTCCCACTGTCCATCTGTCCCTGTCCTGTTTTTGTCTCAAGGAAATATGGTCAGCCTACCTAGTAGTAGTAGCAGCCCCTCATGAACCCCACAATCAATGAAGTCCACAGTATGGAGATATCTCACGCAGGATCCAAAAGCTAAGCATGTTGCTATCTGTTGTCTGTGCATGTATGTAGGAGGAAAGCAGGATCACACCTAGGCACCTCTTCAGTGATCACACCTAGGCACTTCCTCAGTGATATCCCACCTGAAGCACAGCCAGGAACCACCATGAACATGTCACAGGTGCCACATCTAGCAGCAGCAGAACCACTCCAAAATGTTCCAAGAGCTCTTGGGCAAATAAGAGAAATAGTGACTAGTGTTGAGCGAGCACCCCGATGCTCGGGTGCTCGGGTGCTCTGACCGAGCACCCCCTGAGGCTCGAGTGCTCGGCCGAGCACCCGAGCCCCATTGACTTCAATGGGGCGACACGAGCATTACACCAGGCACCCCCTGCTCTGATGAGGGGAGGGTGCCTGGTCAATGCCCCCTTCATCTCCGCTATGCCCCCTTCATCTCCGAATGCCCCTTCATCTCCGCTATGCCCCCTTCATCTCCGCTATGCCCGTCTTCCACAATGTCCCCCTTCATCTCCGCTATGCCCCTCTTCCACAATGTCCCCCTTCATCTCCGCTATGCCCCTCTTCCACAATGTGCCCCTTCATCTCCGCTATGCCCCTCTTCCACAATGTCCCCCTTCATCTCCGCAATGCCCCCTTCATCTCCGCAATGCCCCTGTACCTCCAGTCCCTGGTGGTCCAGCGGAGCGTCTTCGGATCTGTGCCTCTTCCGGCACAGATCCCCGCCACCCGAACATGGCGGGCGAGCACATGGCGGTACTCGACGAGTACCGCCATGTGCCGAGCAGAGCGATGCTCGAGCCGATCCGAGCATCGGCCGAGCACGCTCGCTCAACACTAATAGTGACGTTATTTATGTTTCAGAGAGTGTGCCACTGTCAACAATTAGTTCATTGCAAATAACACCTATGGCTCCTGATGCAGAGGAGTATGATGACTCATACATAGAAAGTCTACACATACACCTCCACCATCTCCACAAGTGGCATTAAAGCAATAACTTTACACAGTTCTAACAACAATTTCAAGGCATATGTTGTTGTAGGACTCACAGCTTTGACTTTAAGCGATTTATTTCTCCACCTCAGCTCTCAGAAGTAATATTGCACTGGGAAATGTTGCGTCATAGGAAACACAGGTGAAAAATTATTGGCAATGGCGAAAAAGGAGAAAACTATCTCAAAAAAACATTTGTGACTGCTCTTTGGCACTCAAAGGGTTAAGAATAGATTTTACTTGGCATTAAGATTCTGGAAAAAAAATAGTTGCAAAATTGTCACAGCTACATTTCTTAATAAATTTGAAGTGACAACATTTTCGACACTTTTCCCTAAACACAATTACATTGCATTAAGGTTTCTTTGTAAATGCCAGCCTCCATTTTTATGCCACATTTTTCATGAAGCCATTTTTATAAATCTCCCCCATTATGCTGTACTCCAAGATAAACTCAATGAGGCTGATTAACAATTCATTGCTATATTCTGGACCAATTGACAAGTGAAGTTTAAATTTATGACATGGTGTGACAGGGAGACACAGATAGTAGTATGTCTCTCCAATCCACACCACTCCAGAAAGGGTCTCTGGATTAACAGACTAACACATATCATAACATACATAGCAATTCCAGGCAGTCTCAGACCCTTAATTAACATGAAGATTTGGGCAGTGCCATTTTGGAAGAGTCAACCAACAGCAAAGACAGGATTCAAGGTGGCTTTGAGCCTTGTCACTTCCAGCAAGCCTCACTTCCTTTTCATTTGGTATTTCCAGAACAAAGAGGGATATTCAAAATTCCTACCCTTACAGTAGTAAAAATAATCGTGCTCCCAGACCCTCGGGGCCCCACCTGTTATGACATCAGCATCTTTCGGTAAAGCCACTCCCATTCTGTGGAACACTAAGAGACTGGGAATTCCTTGGACTGATCCAGAATTGAAACCCTCCTTTTTTTACCCCTTTGACCTCAATTAGGGGTTTTCCTACCTTACAAGATAAAGTTCAGGAGCACTGCCTCCCCCCTGGCTGTTTCTAACTGGCTTGTCATCACGTCTCCACCCCCCCCCCCCACAGCCTTTTCTTACTTGCTGTCATCACATCTGAAGAGGTTGAGAAGAAGCCACTCTACTTAGGCCTAATCACCCTCATCAATTGATGGTGTTCAACTTGTCAGACCAGAGACTATCTCAGAAGTTCTCTACCAGAAGCATCCAATGAGTGCAAGAAGGTCAAGAAATAGTGGTTAGTTTGGTCTTTGAAGAGCACACTAAACATGTGTGGCTGCAATTTCTTCGAACTCACAATTTTCCACCTTTTCCACAGAATTAATGTTCATATGTATGTATATATGTATGGTTCTATGTCTACCAGTGCAGTGGGACAAGGCTGTCTGCCAGTATGTGTGGTTCTATGGCTAGTTTTGCAGTGTGATGGTTCTGTGGCTACCAGTGTGACAATGCTGGGGGGTCAGTATGTGTGATTCTATGGCTACCAGTGCACTGAAACAAGGCTGGTATCAGCATATATGCTAATATGGCTACAAGTGTGACAAGGCTGGGGGTCAGTATGTGTGATCCTATGCCTACCAGTGCAGTGGCACGAGTCTGGAGGTCAGTATGTGTGGTTCAATGGCTTCCAGTGCTACAGAATAGGGATGTGGGACAGAATGTGTGATTCTCTGGCTACTAGTGAAGTGGCACATGGCTGGGGGTCAGTATATGTGGTTATATGGCTATTGTGGGACAAGGCTGGGGGTCAGTATGTGTGGTTCTATGGCTACCAATGAACAGGGACAAGGCTGGGGATCAGCATATATGGTTCTATGGCTACCAGTGTGACAAGGATGGGGGTCAGTGTGAGTATGTGGTCCTATAGCTACTAATGCAGTGAGACAAGGCTGGGGGGTCAGTATGTGTAGTTCTATGGCTACTAGTGGGATACGGCTGAGATTTCCATTCTTTCAGCATCTTTCTTCCTCTTCTCCAGCACAGACTGACAAGGAAGTAAACTGACATTCTCCTTTATAAGTTGAGGAATACATGGGTTTAACTCTTCATATGGGAGGGAACGACATTATCTTCATTTATTTCAATGTGTGGAACAAAAGCAAAAAAATGACACTTAAAGGGATAGTAATGTTTCATAATAAAAGCAGCTCTAATTCATCATCATAGTATTTGTGCCATGGAGAGTGTTATTTCAATTCTGTCAGAGTTGTAGTTCAAGAGTAATTGAATGATAAAGTATCCCCCTCCCGCTCCTTTAACTGATATAACACTGCTCAGCTCAGAGCAGCAGCGAGGTGTCCAAGTGGATTGCAGAGACAGACAATGTTAAATTAACATAAGGGAGAACCTGAAAAACCTGTCAAGGGGGGCAGGGCTTTCATTGTTCTCACAGTAAGAATACTGTCCCTTGCTGTCAGCTTTCTGGTCTGTGGACTAGATTCCACATCTGAGGGGAGGAGGCTTACACTAGGTAAAAGGGGCAGGAGGGGGACACTTTATCATTCAATTACTCTTGTACTACAACTCTGACAGCATTGATATAACACCATGGTCCAAATACTATGAAGATTAATTGAAGCTGCTTTTATTGTGAAACATTACTATCCCCTTAACACATGAATCCCCATAGAAGACAAAAACTGCAATTTTTCACCTTTCTCAGGGGAACCTTTTCCCTAGTTGTGACCTCAACTTTTACCTGTGTTCCTCACTGATCCGGTGACAGGAGGGGAGCTGATCTGATGTCTGGCCCATGTGAGATCCAAATGAATATTACTGACAGAAGCCCACGAGGGGTCTGCTATTGATTTTGGTTTGCTTTGAGCATAGCAACCTCCAGTGTCACTTGCGTGATAGGTCTCCCAGTGGCTCCATAGGTTGCCATACAGAGACTCCTTACTGCATCTTTACTATGTTCCTGTGGAAAACAGTAAGAGATGCTGATTGCTTGATAGTAAGTCCAGAAGGGAAAGGCATCATAGTTCAGCTGTATACCTTTCACAACTGGTAACATCAACAATGCACCATCACTGATTTGGTGTCACCCCACGTGAAAGTTGCCTAAGGACTTTCATCCTCTGAGTGCCAGAGGGGTAGCCAATGCCCTCTGACATTCAGAGGGTTAAACTGCAAATTTGGGACATACCATTTGTATCATAGGGGATGTAATGAAATGAACCAAAAGCCTTTGATGTGCAGTTCTGCAGCAAGACATTCATATCATAAAAGAGGATTTAATGTTTCCATTGGTCTAAATGGAACTTTTATAACCAGAAAAGCTAGAATGTCCTAGGTGTCTCCTCACTAGCATTCATGGTGATAAAATCCCCATTTAAAATGGAACATTCACCTGAATTCAAGTTTGCATATTTGAAAACTGCATCAAAAACTGCCTATATGTCCTGTTATCCACAAGTCCATCAGATGTCTAATTTAGGAAATATTTACACTTTTATTTCTGGGAAAAGTGAAAGTGAACATTTCCTGGTACTGCACAAATCTTCATTACCATATGACACATCACTGAAACCTTCATGATCATATGACATGTCACTGAAAGGGCTTCATTAGCATATGAAAACATAACTGATGTTGCACAGTTGCTGCAACTAGCATGCATTAGCATATGAAAGAAGTGTAAATATCTCCTGAACTGTACATTTGCTGGCCTTTTGGATAACATGACATATAGGCCATTTTTAATTCACTTTTCAAATATGCAAACTTGAATTAAGGTGAAAGTTCTACGTTAAATCAATAACAAATAAGAAATATTCAAATTCCCCTTAAATGTGTTTCAGTTGCTTGAATCCAGAACTGTCCCTTTTCAATTTATAAAATTGCACCTTTGCAAAGGCCAAATGTTCAAGATAAAAGTGGAGGAGTTCTGGGTCAAATCATTTACACTATAGGGGAGAGCTAAAAATTCAATTGATTTACATGAGTATTTTAACCTCTTGAATGCTAGCGAGGTCTTCTCAAGCACTGAAGGAGTTAAGAATCCCTATATAAATCAATGAGAATTGTAAATTCTTCCTGTAGGGTAAACGGTTTGCCCCAGAACTTTTGGAAAATGTAGAAACTCATGCACTTCCATCACAAAAGGCAAAGAGAACCAGTAGTAAAATCAACAATATTTATTCATGACAGTAAAATGTACCTGAAGTCTATAGACCATAAACAAAAGCAGGGAGACACGTTACATAAGGTACACAGCTAGATGAAAAACAGCATTGTTAAACAGATCCACGCGTTTAGCGTACAAGAAGCTTACTCATGATCTCCGACTTCTTATTCTGTAAGCTTCAATCGTCTTCTCTTCTTCATCTGTCATCCTTTCTTTCATCTTCTTCATCTGTCATCTCCATCTTCATCTGTCATCTCCATCTTCATCTGTCATCTCCATCTTCATCAGTCATCTTCTTTCTTCATCTGTGCTCCTCTTCATTCTTCTTTAAACGTAATGTGTAACCTGTAAAAGAAAAAAATATAGTTCTAAAAAAACATCATTAAACATACACCGCCGCCGCCAGCAGCGGCAGCAGGAAAAAATGGCAAAGATCTCCCTTCCTTTTTCCTTTCAGGCCATTGCCCAATGCCAACTAAGGGAAAGATGAACAAGGACTGCCTTTTATATAACCAGTCCTTGTTCACATTTTCCCCTATGCTCTCATTGGCTGGGATGTTGGCTTACATAGGTAACGGAACATGCCCTGAAGTAACCCCACCTCCTAGCCAATCAACTTCTAGCCGGAGTGGTGACTTAACACAATGGAAGCTGATTGGCTGGGAGGTGGAGTTACTGCAGGTCATGTTCCGTGCCCTGAGTAACCCCACATCCCAGCTAATGGGAGCGTGGGTATTAGTTTGAACAGGGACTGAACATATAAAAAGGCAGTCCCTATTAAAATTCCCCTAAGTCTGCATCTGGTAGCCACCCGAGGGGTGATTTTTGCTAGTCTTTCCTGCCGCCATCACCACTGGTGGAAGAGGTGGCGGCAGCATATGTTTAATGTAAAAAATTTTTTAAATAACTATATATTTTTTTCAGGTACCACACTAAGTTTAAAGAATAAGTATGAGGAGCACAGATGAAGAAAGTAGATGACAGATGGGGATGGCAGATGAAGACAGATGAAGAGGAAGAAAGAAAAATAGGATAGAAGCTTACAGAAGAAGAACTGAAGAAGAAGATCTTGGTGCAGAAGACCCCGCTGGCCATCCAGATTACTGGTAAGTGTTGGATTTTACTTTTTGGTGTTTTTTTTTTTTGGGCTGTTTAACCCTTTGAGTGCCAGTGGTGTATGCAAAGCTGAGTTCTTTTTTGGTGATAAAGCTGAGTCCCTTAAAGACTTTTACTACCCAACGCATGGAATTGAATCTCAAAGTCAACTTCTTGTACATTGTTTCCAGTGGGAGCAAATTTGGCGCCCATCGTGTATTTATTCCTTTCGGTAGTGTGTCTCAGCACAGCAAATTGTGTACCTGACTGTGACTTAAAGCGGAACTACCACCCAATTATAAAGTTGCCCCCCCCCAATAATTAGGTATATGGCGACATGCTTCTTAAAAGTGTTATTATCTGCTACAAGTACCATGATCTGAAGTAATCCTGTTACTTCAGAGACCGATGGTCAGGCTTGCACACAGACATCTTGTCTTTGAGATGTCTACATGCCTGCGCTGTCCACCTGATCTCCTCTAGGAGGCGTTGCATGGAGCCGAAAGGCACAGGAAGGGACTGACGATGCAGGTGCACAGACGGCTCTACAGCAAGAAGCCTGACCGTCAGTCTCTGAAGGAACAGGATTACTTCAGATTGTGGTACTTGTGGCAGATAATAACACTATTAAGGAGCTAGTCGCCATATGCATAATTATTGGGGAGCGACTTTATATTGGGTAGTAGTTTTACTTTATAACTACCTACGGTACTTTTTTGGTCAATTGAATTGAGCCCTTGGTGTATTAGCCAGCTGAGCAAGTTCATCTCCAGGAATGGCTCTCTCATCATTTATGATTCATATTCTGTTGTCCTCAATTACATACCAGCCTTCCTTTTGTCTATTTTTTCATTAAAGGAATTTCAGAGGTCAGATGGCCAGGTTTCTCAGAGCAATCTGAATATTTCTCATAATTTCCAATCAATATAGCCTCCTTGTTTTCTTTTCTAAGACCCGAGAAATCTATTTCATGTGTTCAAGTTTACATTATAATCTCCGATTTTAGTAACGTTACCATTTTGTTTAGGAGTAAAAAATATGTTCCTATTAAAATGTACATGTTTTGATCCAACATTGTATTTGGCAGAGGAGTGAAACCTTTCGTCTATTATTATACTTCTAACAAGTGATGCAGAAAGGGATTGGTATCTGTTCAGGAAAAGATCTCCTTAGATGAACTCTTGTGCTCCATTAGTTGTCTTAAAGGAGAAAACACCTCTGATAAAAGCCCCATTTACCAGGGGAGGGCTGGCAGCTTGTGGCCTGGAGGGCAACAACGATCAAGTGGCCCGATTTTACCATCGTTCCAGCCCACTGTCCCAGCCCACACCCTTTTGTTAATTTTTAAATTGTCATTAACCCTTTGAGTGCCAGAGGGTATGCATACACCTCTGTCACTCAAAGGGTTAGTGTTGTGAAGTAAGGCAAGAAATACCACAAACCTTACAACTGGAATGGGGTTACACTGGTACAACTACAGTGCTTACAGTTTAAAGGGATAGTAACACTTCATTTTAACTTTATTTTATTTTGTAGGCATTAAAAAAACATGAGGAAGGATATAAGTCTTATCTCTCAAACCTTTATGGATTAAGAGATATTCACAAGCAAAGTTTCCCCTCCCGCCCCTTTTACCTAGTGTAAGACATCTCTTCTCAGATGTGGAATCCAGTCCATAGACCAGACAGATAACAGCAGGGGACAATCTTATTTCTATGAGAACAATGAAGGCCCTGCCCCCCTTGACAAGTTTTTCAGGTTTTTCCTCTTATCTTAATTGAAGATTGTACCTCTCTGCAGTCTTCCTGGGCACCTCCCTTCTGATCTGGCAGAACATCAGTAAAAGGGTTGGGAGCGGGATACATTGTCATTGAATTACTCTTGAACTACAACTCTGAAAGAACTGAAATAACACTCTCCAAAGTCCAACTACTATGATGATTAGTGATGAGCGAGCACCCCAATGCTCGGGTGTTCGGGTGCTCTGACCGAGCACCCCCTGAGGCTCGAGTGCTCGGCCGAGCACCCGAGCCCCATTGAAGTCAATGGGAGGACTCGAGCATTACACCAGGCACCCCCTGCTCTGATGAGGGGAGGGTGCCTGGTCCATAGGAAAAGGGCAGAAAATGATGGAAACACCACAGAAATGGTTCAGGGACAGCATAGGGAGGATGTCTGGATGCATCTTGGACTCCAACATCGCTGCTGGGAACGATCTTTCGCCCGTAGTACGCCATTTTTACAGACTGACCATAAAACACACAAAAAGGAAAATAAAAACGACTTTAGGCGAAAAATTGTTACCAAACAATATTTGCTGTATATTTACTTGTATATCATCTGCAAATTCTCCCAAAAATTTCCTTGATTTTCTGAAGTGAGGCCATGATTAAGAGGGAAACGTGCGCAGAGGCAAATTATCCCAAAAATTTCCTTGATTTTCTGAAGTGAGGCCATGATTAAGAGGGAAACGTGCGCAGAGGCAAATTCTCCCAAAAATTTCCTTGATTTTCTGAAGTGAGGCCATGATTAAGAGGGAAACGTGCGCAGAGGCAAATTATCCCAAAAATTTCCTTGATTTTCTGAAGTGAGGCCATGATTAAGAGGGAAACGTGCGCAGAGGCAAATTCTCCCAAAAATTTCCTTGATTTTCTGAAGTGAGGCCATGATTAAGAGGGAAACGTGCGCAGAGGCAAATTATCCCAAAAATTTCCTTGATTTTCTGAAGTGAGGCCATGATTAAGAGGGAAACGTGCGCAGAGGCAAATTCTCCCTCTGATCATCCTCCCCATGTCTTGATCCCACCACATACTCAGTCATTGACAACTGTATAACATTCTCCTCAACAAGGTCTTGAGACAGTAATAGTGGTTGATTTAATGGCAACTGTGTCTCATCATCATCATCATCATCCACTACTTCCTTTGACCTTAAATGCCGTTCACATCTGTCATCTTCTTGTGATTGGGTACCCTCTAGAGGTTGTGAATCAGGGCACAAGATGTCATGTTCCTCTGCAAGCGTGCTTGGAGAGAGGGTCAAATGAAGGATTGGTGATGAGACGAGCTCCTCACTATATCCCAGTGTGGGATCACTTCTTTGACCAGACCGTCTATGGTGGGAGGAAGGATGATCAGAGTGAGGATTATGTTGACCAGACTCTTGGCTACTGAGAGTGGACTTGGTGGAAGACAGGGTGGTGCTTAACCGACTGGAAGCAGTATCAGCTGTCATCCAACCGACCACCTGTTCGCAGTGGTCGGACCTCGAGAGTGATGTCCTGCGACGCCCTGTAAAATTAGACATGAAGCTAGGTATGGTGGATGTCTTTCTTTCTTGTGCTCTGGCACCAGGCACAGTTTCTCCGCGTCCTGACCCGCGCCCTGAACTATCAGGATCACGTCCACTTCCCCGTCCCTTTTTACCCGCCTTCTTCATCTTACACGGAATATGTGACTTTAATATTTGAGTTTGAAAACTTAACAGTATTTCTTCCTATTCTGCAACTGTGCAGAGTACACAGAATAGGCTGCTAAACTGCGGTGACACACACTGAATGGAATATGTGACTTTAATATTTGAGTTTGAAAACTGAACAGTATTTCTTCCTATTCTGCAACTGTGCAGAGTACACAGAATAGGCTGCTAAACTGCGGTGACACACACTGAATGGAATATGTGACTTTAATATTTGAGTTTAAAAACTTAACAGTATTTCTTCCTATTCTGCAACTGTGCAGAGTACACAGAATAGGCTGCTAAACTGCGGTGACGCACACTGAATGGAATATGTGACTTTAATATTTGAGTTTGAAAACTTAACAGTATTTCTTCCTATTCTGCAACTGTGCAGAGTACACAGAATAGGCTGCTAAACTGCGGTGCACACACTGAATGGAATATGTGACTTTAATATTTGAGTTTGAAAACTTAACAGTATTTCTTCCTATTCTGCAACTGTGCAGAGTACACAGAATAGGCTGCTAAACTTGCGGTGACGCACACTGAATGGAATATGTGACTTTAATATTTGAGTTTGAAAACTTAACAGTATTTCTTCCTATTCTGCAACTGTGCAGAGTACACAGAATAGGCTGCTAAACTGCGGTGACACACACTGAATGGAATATGTGACTTTAATATTTGAGTTTGAAAACTTAACAGTATTTCTTCCTATTCTGCAACTGTGCAGAGTACACAGAATAGGCTGCTAAACTGCGGTGACACACACTGAATGGAATATGTGACTTTAATATTTGAGTTTGAAAACTTAACAGTATTTCTTCCTATTCTGCAACTGTGCAGAGTACACAGAATGGGCTGCTAAACTGCGGTGACGCACACTGAATGGAATATGTGACTTTAATATTTGAGTTTGAAAACTTAACAGTATTTCTTCCTATTCTGCAACTGTGCAGAGTACACAGAATAGGCTGCTAAACTGCGGTGACACACACTGAATGGAATATGTGACTTTAATATTTGAGTTTGAAAACTTAACAGTATTTCTTCCTATTCTGCAACTGTGCAGAGTACACAGAATAGGCTGCTAAACTGCGGTGACGCACACTGAATGGAATATGTGACTTTAATATTTGAGTTTGAAAACTTAACAGTATTTCTTCCTATTCTGCAACTGTGCAGAGTACACAGAATAGGCTGCTAAACTGCGGTGACACACACTGAATGGAATATGTGACTTTAATATTTGAGTTTGAAAACTTAACAGTATTTCTTCCTATTCTGCAACTGTGCAGAGTACACAGAATAGGCTGCTAAACTGCGGTGACGCACACTGAATGGAATATGTGACTTTAATATTTGAGTTTGAAAACTTAACAGTATTTCTTCCTATTCTGCAACTGTGCAGAGTACACAGAATAGGCTGCTAAACTGCGGTGACACACACTGAATGGAATATGTGACTTTAATATTTGAGTTTGAAAACTTAACAGTATTTCTTCCTATTCTGCAACTGTGCAGAGTACACAGAATAGGCTGCTAAACTGCGGTGACACACACTGAATGGAATATGTGACTTTAATATTTGAGTTTGAAAACTTAACAGTATTTCTTCCTATTCTGCAACTGTGCAGAGTACACAGAATAGGCTGCTAAACTGCAGTGACGCACACTGAATGGAATATGTGACTTTAATATTTGAGTTTGAAAACTTAACAGTATTTCTTTCTATTCTGCAACTGTGCAGAGTACACAGAATAGGCTGCTAAACTGCGGTGACACACACTGAATGGAATATGTGACTTTAATATTTTACTTTGAAGACTTAACAGTATTTCTTCCTATTCTGCAACTGTGCAGAGTACACAGAATAGGCTGCTAAACTGCGGTGACACACACTGAATGGAATATGTGACTTTAATATTTGAGTTTGAAAACTTAACAGTATTTCTTCCTATTCTGCAACTGTGCAGAGTACACAGAATAGGCTGCTAAACTGCGGTGACGCACACTGAATGGAATATGTGACTTTAATATTTGAGTTTGAAAACTTAACAGTATTTCTTCCTATTCTGCAACTGTGCACAGTACACAGAATGTGCTGCTAAACTGCGGTGACGCACACTGAATGGAATATGTGACTTTGATATTTTACTTTGAAGACTTAACAGTATTTCTTCCTATTCTGCAACTCTGCACAGTACACAGAATGTGCTGCTAAACTGCGGCGACGCACACTGAATGGAATATGTGACTTTGAAATTTTAGTTTGAAGACTTAACAGTATTTCTTCCTATTCTGCAACTCTGCACAGTACACAGAATGTGCTGCTAAACTGCGGCGAAGCACACTGAATGGAATATGTGACTTTGATATTTTACAGTTTGAAGACTTAACAGTATTTCTTCCTATTCTGCAACTCTGCACAGTCCACAGAATGTGCTGCTAAACTGCGGCGAAGCACACTGAATGGAATATGTGACTTTGATATTTTAGTTTGAAGACTTAACAGTATTTCTTCCTATTCTGCAACTCTGCACAGTACACAGAATGTGCTGCTAAACTGCGGCGACGCACACTGAATGGAATATGTGACTTTGATATTTTAGTTTGAAGACTTAACAGTATTTCTTCCTATTCTGCAACTCTGCACAGTACACAGAATGTGCTGCTAAACTGCGGCGAAGCACACTGAATGGAATATGTGACTTTGATATTTTAGTTTGAAGACTTAACAGTATTTCTTCCTATTCTGCAACTCTGCACAGTACACAGAATGTGCTGCTAAACTGCGGCGACGCACACTGAATGGAATATGTGACTTTGATATTTTAGTTTGAAGACTTAACAGAATGTGCTCTAATCTGCAACTTTGCACACTAAACAGAATGTGCTCTAATCTGCAACTTTGCACACTAAACAGAATGTGCTCTAATCTGCAACTTTGCACACTAAACAGAATGTGCTCTAATCTGCAACTTTGCACACTAAACAGAATATATAAAAATTTTTTTTTTTGTTTTTTTCCCCCCACACAAAATAACCTGCTGCCCCCACACACAGTAGTCCTAAAAAGAACTTTTGGTTCTTTTTTTTCACAATTTTGCTTTTTTTCTCCCTACACTGCCTTTCCCTTCCTATCCTCAGCTCTCCCTGGCTAAGACTGAGCCGAACTCGCTGGTCAGGTGCTATACAGCACCCGACCACGGGTTCTGGCCAGCCAATCAGTGTAATGCCAGCAGCCAACATGGCTGCTGGCATTACACCGATGTCAGAGCCTCCCTGCACGTTTATTGGCTGCGCAGCAGCCGCAAAACGTGCGGGGAGGAGACCCGAACATGGCGGGCGAGCACATGCGGTACTCGTACGAGTACCGCCATGTGACGAGCAGAGCGATGCTCGAGCCGATCCGAGCATCGGCCGAGCATGCTCGCTCAACACTAATGATGATTAATTAGAGCTTTTATTATGAAACATTACTATCCCTTTAAGGACCAGAAGGGTGTAGAATATATCATACCCTTTAGTGCAAATTGGTCTTCAAATAAGGTCAAGAACAGCATAATCCACATGTGAATTTATGAAGGGCTGTTGGTGTCTTCCTTGGCAGATATCAATACAAACACAAAGTTCTATATATATTTTTTTTAATAAAAGTAAATATTAGAAAGTCATTCCTCTTTCCACTGATAGTCACAGAACAACAAATACATAGACACCCCAGCCTTATTTCCCCATCCACTGGTAATTACAGAACCACACATACACTGACATCCCAGTGTTGTTCCACTTTCCACTGGTAGTCACAGACCAACGCATACACTGTTTGACATCCCAGCATTGTTCCATTGGTAATTACCGAACCACACATACACTGGCTGACATCCCATTCTTGTTCCACTTCCCGCTGGTAATTACAGAACCAAGTATACACTGTCTGACACCCCAGCCTTGATCCACTGTCCACTGGTAGTCACAAAACCACACATAGAATGTCTGACACTCCAGCCTTGTTCCACTGTCCACTGGTAATTACAAAGAAGCAGTTGAAAGTGATGCACATGCAATTGTGAAATTCACAGTTGATAATGAAAGACTTGAAGACAAACATTAGTGACATATAAAGGCATCTGAGGTGAGATTGCATCAAAAAATGCAGGTACTAGGCAAAAAAGTGGAAAATTACACTTTTCACGTTAAATTATTCGCCAGGCGGGAAGTGCCATCTTTTTGCCTATTTTGGTTTGAGGTGAAAGTTTTTGTCCATTTCTAGCTTGGGATATGCCAGTGTAGTGCAAGACATGACATCATTTCATTAAAAAATAGGGCACTTATGTGAGCAGCCAATATTTTGGAAAATTTGCTATTCTTCAAGGGTACTTTTGGATTGTGAATTTTGTGACTTCTTTCTAGGAACTTAGTAAGGGTTGGTTGGCAGTAAGGATGAATGAATTTTCAGAGAAAATACACAATTTGGTGCACCTCCTACTCCTATGTTAAAACCACCACATCCACCAATAAGGAAGGAAGAGTAATGTGGTGGTGGTGGTGGTGAAGATTTATTGGCTTTTGAGATACAGGAGTGGGCAAAGAACATGACTGGAATTGGTCTCACCAACATCACTGACATGATGTTGTATATTGGTGATATAGTTGTAGATTCAGAAGTTCCTGCTGCTGAATTATCTGACTCTTACTTACACCAAAACAAGCCAAAAGATGTGAGAGGCTCTGAGCATGAACAAAAGCACAATGGCCTGTTCTACAGCTAGTCACTGCTCAAGAACATCACATTTTAGCTCTCTAATGCCATTACAGAGGAGAAATTTCCACATACATATTAGACTAATCCCACCTATAAGGGCAGTCCAGTACCAAAATGATGGGCAAGTCCCCTCTGCACGGAAAAAACAACTAACCCCAGACATATATTTTGGCCTTATTTGGGCCTCATCAGTGAGGTGCATCTTGCTTCCCTAGACACTGAGAGCAAGGCGCCCATATCTGGATTACCCCTTACACTTAGGAGGAGAACCTAAGCGTTTCGCAGAAACAAGCCAAAAGATGCGAGGGGCTCTGAGCACAAACAAAAGCACAATGGCCTGCTCTCCAGCTACTCACCACTCAAGGCATTACATTTTAGCTCTTTAGTGCCATTACAGAAAATAAATTTCCACATATATATTATACTAATACCACCCATAAGGACAGTCCAGTACAAAAATGATGGGCAAGTCCTCTCTGTACAAAAAAAACCCAGCTAACCCCAGATGTACATTTCAGCCTTATTTGAGCCTCATCAGTGAGGTGCAGCTGGCTTACCTAGGCACTGAGAGCAAGGGGTCCATGTCTGGATTACCCTTTACACTTAGGGAGAGAACCCATGTGGTTCACAGAAACAAGCTTGTTTCTTACTTCCACATACCTCCCAACATTTCAAATTGACAAAGAGGGACAATTGTGTTTTAGGGGGTGTTGATGAGGGCGTTGCCTGTGGGCGGAGCAATACCAAAAAATTTTATGCTGTTTCACGACCTATTGATACCTCCATTTGTAACCTAATACATTATTTAGATCAATAAAGTGTTTTATTTACACAGACTAATGTATAAATACACATATACTGATGTTTAAACAAACAATAATGTGAGTTTTATTGCTGTAGAACAATGTGATACCCTTATATACACACCACACAGTCTGATCTCCTAAAAAGAGGGACAGCAGGGTGGGAAAGAGGGACAGAGGGATTTGGGTCTAAAAGAGGGACTGTCCCTCCTAAAGAGGGACACTTGGGAGGTATGCTTCCACCAGTATCATTAAATGTTACCATGATATTAGGCTCATTTGTCCACCATTCTGGGTATTAGTGGCATTGGCAACATCTCCCCTGACCTCACCCAGACAGACCAGCAGTGATATGGGTCAGGTGGACATTCTACTTCCCACTGCTGCTGATAAGGCAGCAGCAGCAGCACCACAAGACAGTTCAGGTACAGCTGGGGAGAAGGTGTGCACTCACTGATATCATGGTTATAGGAATACTTTTTACTGAGGGAGGGACTGTGCAATCACCCCCTGCAACAATATGCACATTTTGTAATAAGGTTGGGAAATGGGGTTGCAGATGGTACACAATACATGTTTTATATCCTTGAGACTTTCGTGGAACATCTGAGGCCATCCCCCAAGAATAAAAAAAGGGATTGCTATTACTGTGCCACCTACCTGTTCCACTGTCAAGGACAAAAAGGCCCAAATAAATTCCACAAAAATAGGAATGAAGAAACCCCTCACAAGTTCAGAACATCAACAATATCAACTGTTTCATCATTACGTAGTCTCAGGATCCAGGCTACTAGTAGTAATATCCAAGATCCACCCAGCACCCACAGGGTCCTCCTTGGCAGTAACACATCTGCTTCCAGTACTGCCAGCAGATGTCTATGCATATTCAGATGTATTAATCTGGAAATATGTCTCCACATATTGCACCTTGTGTGGTACAATGACCACACATGACAATGTGTTAAATGACATTAGAGTGCAGAAAATAACGAACATCTGTAGACTGACCACCTTGCAGAATGCACCAAGCTCATATCAAACCAGGTCAGTTATTTTTTATTGAGTAGTAATTAATGACCCACTGGAAGAGTCAGTCACCCATTGCCCCACCACAAGTAAGGGACATAGTGTCTGACACCAACTGATTTCTTGGGAGGCAGTTTAACATTGTCAGTATAATTAATTACAATAGATGTGCCAAGGTGTGTGTTACCAGTCCTTTCCCCTCATCACAACCTGTTCACACACTGTGCTCATTGCACTTTTTTTATTATATTTTAGGGGAGGTTCAGGAAGAGCAGGACTATTGCGATTTCTGAATCAAACCACATAACATTATTATTCTTTATAGTGTAATTTTAAAAATAATTATTAACTCAACATCATTTTATAATATAAAGATAAAAAATAAAAGGTTCAATTTAACATAGTGCATGTAGATGGTGGTAGTGGTGATTATAAATAAGAAGGAATGGGAGACACATATGCATTATCATGTATGATTCCGGCATAATCTTAAAATATTATTTGTCACTCATTCATCATTGTTCATTTCACTGATCCCAACTGACGCAGATGGTGGAAACTGTGGCAACCATGAGAATACATCATATTCCTCCGATTTGCTGCTGTTATTACATGTGAAGTATGCTCATCTAACTTGTGGGTTTTTGTTTTTAAAACAACTTCTACTACATGACACTCAGATGGTATTTTCACTTTCTGTGGTATGTGCTAATCACCCCTGTACCATCTGCACCCCAATCCTGAATCTGGCTTCAAGCTTCATTTTCACTTTCTGTGGTATGTGCTAATCACCCCTGTACCATCTGCACCCCAATCCTGAATCTGGCTTCAAGCTTCATTTTCACTTTCTGTGGTATGTGCTAATCACCCCTGTACCATCTGCACCCCAATCCTGAATCTGGCTTCAAGCTTCATTTTCACTTTCTGTGGTATGTGCTAATCACCCCTGTACCATCTGCACCCCAATCCTGAATCTGGCTTCAAGCTTCATTTTCACTTTCTGTGGTATGTGCTAATCACCTCTATCACCCTGATTCTGACTCTTCACAGTCTTTCCTCCCCCACAACCCTCCTACATGTCTCTGTGTCTGTTCAATTCCTTATCAGCTGTTTTTAGGGAGTCACACCTGGCTACACACAGGGCAATCAATGTATATATTAGTTAGTAATTGGAAACAGATACTCATTCAGCATCAGCATGGGTCCTCACCAGTTTAAATTCAGCCCCAGATAGGGGGAATTTCAAGGGGGTGAATTTCAAGGGGACCCACTACACCTGGGAGCAAAGTACACCGGAGCAAAAGTGCAGCAAGAGTTAAACATGAGAGTTTGACAGGAGAGTGGACAGGAAAGAATGACAGCTACTGCAACACTTAAACCACAGTTAAGTAAACAAATAAGGAGTGAAATGAAACTAGAGAATAGATAAATATAACTAATATAACAGAGGAAGAGAGAGAGAGAGGGAGGAAGGAGAAGGGAGGAGAGGAGAGGAGTAGAAAAGGAAAAAAAGAAAAGGAAAAAAAGGAAAAAGGAAAAGATTATTTTTTTTTTTTTTTTTTTTTTCTGTCTCACAATAACAAGAGGTTTCTGTCTACCTATATCTTCCCTAGTATCCTCCTCATGCATGCCAACATGAATGGATTAATACTCACTGTTCTAACTATCCCACTAATAATACAGATTTACTCTCATCCTAGCAACCATGCCCCGCACCCTCACCATAACATAATAATTCATCATGGACTTCTGCATACATGTGCACTATCAACTGAATGCTGGTGGAGAGTACTAAAATCAAGCCCACCCAGCCCCAGCAATTATAGCAACAAACGCACCCTCTCACTATATGTTCACCGCAAACAACTCACTAAATTTTTATGCATATTGTTACTTGCCTTAGCAAATGATATAGAAACTAACCCTGGCCCTAAAATAGAAATAAATGGCAACCTCCCCTTTAAAAAGGGTCTGTCATTAGTGCACTGCAACATACGCAGTATACTGCCCAAAATGGACGAACTAAAAGCATGGTGTTATGCATACAAACCAAAAATTCTTATTCTTACTGAATCCTGGTTATCCCCAAAAATTCCAGACACTGCTGTTGCCATAGATGGATACTCATGCTTTAGAAAAGACCGTGCAAAGCGAGGAGGAGGTGTAATCATTTACATACAGGAGCCAATAAACTTTACACTTCTAAAGGACTCTCACAACACTGATTCTTATGAATACATTGCTGGTAAAATTTGTCTTCCATACTCAAAACAAATCATAATTGTAGGCATCTACAGACCGCCAAATACCTCAGCACACACCGTATCTGACATAGCTCAACACCTAAAGGTGATTGCCACACAAAACAAGAAAAGCGAGTTGATGGTTCTTGGAGACTTTAATATTAATTGGCTTGATTCCAGGAATGAAAAATATTGTTCATTGTTTAAAGCACTGAACTTATCACAACAAATATCTTCCCCTACTCGCATAAATCTTAAAACATCCAACCATACCCTGCTAGACTGGATCCTCACATCCTGCGCAAGCAGAATCCAAGATTCAGGTGTTCTAGCAAACGTGTTTAGTGATCACTCCATAGTTTACTGTGTCCGCAAAATAAAACCAGTCAAATCAAATTTCAAAGTCATACTCACGAGATCATTTAGAAAATTTAACCTTCAGTCCTTCCTAAATGATTTAAAAAATTGCTCATGGCATAGATTACATCTAATACCTGACCTTGATTCAGCGATTGACTTTTTTAACTCAGAATTCCTACAGGTCTGTAATACCCATGCCCCACTAAGAAAGGTCAGGGTCAGGGGGGCACATCTACCATGGGTCTCAGCTGACTTGATTCAATTATTCAGTTTCAGAGATTCATTATGGACAAAATTTAAACAATCTGGCTCCCCTCATGATCACACTATATATAGGCAAGTACGGAATACATGTACAAAACAAACAAAACTAGCAAAAGCACAATATTTTAATAACAACTTGGACAATAACATTTCAAAGCCTGCCAACTTTTGGAAGGTTATAAAGAACATCTACAATCCACCTAACCATTCTCACCCATCAAATATAACAATAGACAATGAAACCATACAGTGCCCCCCAGCCATAGCCAATGCTTTCAACAGCTACTTTGTTGGATGTGCCACCACACTGATTAAACAAAACAAAGGCCACTCTGAAGTCCCACTAAGTTCAGAACAGTCACTGGCACCTGCTGCCTGGTCTAACAGTGCAAACGAATTCAATTTCAGGTCAGTAAATGAAAGTGAAGTATATGATCACCTCCTCAACCCAAAACTGAAATCTCAATCGAGCCCTGACCAACTACCAGCAATTTTATTAAAGCTCAGTGCTATGGTCACAGCCCAACCGATAGCAACTCTAATTAATGCCTCTTTGACATCAGGGCATATGCCCAAATCCTGGAAAGTGGCAAGAGTTGTACCTATCCACAAAAGTGGGGATAAAAATGTAGTATCAAATTACAGACCGATATCTCTCCTCCCCACTTTATCTAAAATCATAGAGAAATGTGTACATGTGCAACTACATAAATATTACCAACAGACCAGTTTCTTCACCCCTCTTCAATCAGGGTTTAGACCAAACCACTCAACAGTCACGTCTCTTCTAAAAGTAACCAATGATATCCAGACTGGCATGGAAAATGGTGAACTCACAGGAGCTATTTTCCTTGATTTCGCTAAGGCCTTTGACACAGTAGACCATAACATTCTTATCAGCAAACTCCATAACTCAGGATTGGGTAATAATTCTCTACAATGGTTCCGATCCTATTTATCAGACAGAATGCAGTATGTGTCAGTTGCAAACAATGACTCCCGTCCGCTCAAAATAACAAGTGGAGTTCCCCAAGGCTCCATTCTTGGCCCTCTTCTATTTTCTCTTTTTATAAATGATCTGCCCAAGGTTTGCAAATCATCTTCAGTACACATGTATGCAGATGACACCATAATCTATGCTAAAAACTCTAGCATATCACAACTTGAAACCGAATTACAACATGATTTCTACAAAGTGGAAAGATGGATAACACAGAACAAACTTTTCTTAAACACAGATAAAACAGTCACAATGATATTTGGCACAAAGCACAAACTGCGTAGTCTCGACAATATCCACCTATCCATTGTGACAGAGTCTAATCGTAAATTGGCCCCAGTAGACTCCTACAAATATCTTGGTATGTGGCTTGACCCTAACCTCAATTTTGGTCACCACATTGACAAATTAACCTCTAAACTTTATCCCAAAATAAGTACACTTTATAGAAACAAATTATGTCTAAGTACCCAGGTGAGAAAACGTATTGTACAACAGATGCTGCTGCCAGTCATAGACTATGGTGACGTAGTATATGCTCCAGCGCCAGAAATCCACCTCAGTAAACTTGACACTCTATATAATTCATTATGCCGCTTTATCCTCCAGTGTGACTACACTACCCATCATTGTGACATGCTAAAAGAACTAAATTGGCTAACACTCAAATCTAGACGTGACCTTCATCTTTCTTGCTTAGTACACAATCACTTCTCTGGAAAACTACCACAATACCTAAGCAGTATGCTCACCCCAGCTCTCCATACTAACTATAACCTCCGCTCCACTACTAACAACTCACTGCGTATACCACAATACAAGAAAGAAGCAGGAAGATCTGCCTTCTCCTTCAGAGCTCCAAAAATCTGGAACAATCTGCCGGAAAAAATCACATCTGCACCCAGTCTAAAATCCTTAAAAGCAAATGTTTCTTTATATCTACAAACAGTGTGTAACTGCAAATAATCCCATTATTTAATAAGTATGTATATTTCTGTATGTTTGTATATAATGTCTCACAATTAGTGTAAATATGTAACCTTTTACTGAAAACTATCCAGGACATACTTGAAAACGAGAGAAATCTCAATGTATTCTTCCTGGTAAAACATTTTCTAAATAAATAAATAAATATTAGATTCTGGTTCATTTTAAAAAAGTAGCCTACTGATACTGCTGCTAGATAGGTGTGTCCTACAGGTAGGTGTGCTCTAACTGCATGTTTGCTGTTGGTCAGCTAAGGGTTTCCACTGCTGTATGCACCACTGTTGTCCAAACACACACACTGATTTGGTTGCCAGTATTCAAGAGGGTCATCTTTTTGCCCTAGAGCATAATTATCCTGCAGGTATACTGCAAACATCTCACATGCAGTGAGGCGACTCTTTGGAACTCTTTGGAACTAGAGAGTGCTTAGATTGTGTTTCTTTATCTGCATCTGTTACAATCCATATTCTGGGAGCAAGTCCCATAAAGACATACCACTGTCACCACCACTACCACTACAAATGTTAGACAGTTGCCCCTGAAACAAGAGGTTCTTTCTTTAATGATGTCAAGAATGTTACAAATTGCTGTGATTTTGTTATTGCTGTTAGCCCCTACATTCTCTCTTTCATCATCCACAGAGCAATATTCCACTCAATATATTAGAATGTCTGTATATGCTTTCACAAAATCGGACTTGCTGCTCAGACCTAATGTGGGGATCTAGCAATATATTCCTCATTGCTTTCAAAAGGACACTATAGGAAGATCCTGCTCAAAGCATGCTAACAGGAGTCACATCTGGTTAATTTCTGTGTTGTTATTGTACAAATTATTGGTCATGCTCTTATTTTTTTTCTGTAATATATCAGTTGAAGTATCTCACAGATTCCTGCACCTGCATGACTAAAAAAAAACAAAAGAGTGTAATGAACGCACACAGAGAAAGAGCAAAATAGGGTGGTTTGCTCAAGGCATGTGTGGTTTTTCAGGTGCTGCTCAAGTCACGTTTTTTACTCCCATGTGCTGCTGCAGAGAGGAAATTTCCATATTCATATCAGACTGATCCCATCCACAGACAGTCAGGCAAATCCTCTTTTCACAAGAGAAACAGCACAACCCCAGACATACGTTTGGGTCTATGTAGTCTTCATCAGTGGGGTACAGCTGATTCTCTCTAAGCACATAGAAGCAAGGGCCCATGAATGGGATGACCTTCCACTTAGAGAGACTACGAAAACAAAAGAATGTGATGAACGCACACCGAGAAAGAACTAAATAGAATGTGCTGCTCAAGTCATGTTTTTTTACTCCCATGTGCCATTACAGAGAGGAAATTTCTATATTCATATCAGTCTGGTCCTGCACACAGACAGTCCAGCTACAAAACGTCAGGCAAATCCTCTCTGCACAAGAAAAATAGCACAATCACAGATGGACGTTTCAGTCTATATGGACCTTCTCAGTAGTGTACAGCTGATTCCCTCGAGGGACATGGAAGCAAGGGCCAATGCATGGGATGCCCTTCCACTTAGAGAGACTACAAAAACAAAAAGAATGTGACAAATGAACACCGAGAAAGAACAAAATAGAGGCCATTGCAGAGAGAAAATTTCCATATTCATATCAGACTGATCCCACCCACAGACAGTCCAGCTACAAAATGTCAGAAAATCCTCTTTGCACAAGAGAAACAGCACAACCCCAGATGTACTTTAATATCTATGTGGACCTCGTCAGTGGGGTGCAGCTAATTCTCTCTAGACACATGGCAGCAAGGGCCCATGCTTGGGACACCCTTTCACTTAGGGAGACTACAAAAACCAAAAAAGTGTGATGAACGCACACAGAGAAAGAACAAAATAGAGTGGTTTGCTCAAGGCATGTGTGGCCTCCCATGTGCCATTGCAAAGAGGAAATTTCCATATTCATATCAGACTGATCCCACCCACATAGAGTCCAGCTCCAAAATGTCAGGCAAACCCTCTCCGCACGAGAGTAACATGCGTTTGGGCCTACGTGGTCCTTGTCAGTAGTGTGCAGCTGATTCTCTCTAAGCACATGGAAGCAAGGACCCATGACTGGGATGCCCTTCCACTTAGGGAGACTACAAAAACAAAAGAATGTGATGAACGCACACTGAGAAAGAACAAATTAGTGTGCTACTCAAGTCATGTTTTTTACTCCCATGTGCCATTACAGAGAGGAAACTTCTATATTCATATCAGACTGGTCCTACCCACAGACAGTCTAGCTACAAAATGTCAGGCAAATCCTTTCTGCACAAGAGAAACAGCACAACCACAGATGTACGTTTTAGTGTTTATGGACCTAGTCAGTGGTATGCAGCTGATTCCCTCTAGGGAGATGTAAGAAAGACTTAAAAAAACAAACGAATGTGACAAACGCACACCGAGAAAAAACAAAATAGAGTGGTTTGTTCAAGCAATGTTTTGCATTCCCATGTGCCATTGCAGGAAGAAATGTCCATATTCATATCAGACTGACCCCACCCAAAGACAGTTTAGCTACAAAATGTCATAAAATCTTCTCTGCACAAAAGAAACAGCACAACCCCAGATGTACTTTAACGTCTATGTGGATCTTGTCAGGGGGGTGCAGCTAAGTCCCTCTAGCCACATGACAGCAAGGGCCCATGCTTGGGATGCCCTTTCACTTAGTGAGACTACAAAAACCAAGAGAGTGTGACGAACAAACAGTGAGAAAGAGCAGAATAGAGTGGTTTGCTCAAGGCATGTGTGGCCTCTCAGGTGCTGCTCAAGTCACGTTTTTCAATACCATAAGCCACCGCAGAGAGGAAATTTCCATATTCATATCAAACTGGTCCCGCCCACAGATAGTCCAGCTCCGAAATGTCGGGCAAATCCTCTCTGCATGAGAGAAACAGCACAACCTCAGACATATGTTTCGGTCTATGTGGACCTTGTCAGTGGGGTGCAGCTGATTCCTTCTAGGGACATGGAAGCAAGGGACCATGCCATATAAGACTGGTCCCGCTTCTCATGCAGAGAGAATTTGCCTGACATTTTGTAGCTAGACTGTCTGTGGGCAGGACCAGTCTGATATGAATATGGAAATTTCTTCTCTGAAATGGTACATGGGTGGTGAAAAACGTGACTTGATCAGCACTTGAGAGGCCACACAAGACTTGAGCAAATCATGCTATTTTGTTCTTTCTCAGTGTGTGTTCATCACATTCTTTTGTTTTCTTAGTCTCCGTAAGTGGAAGGCCATCCCAGGCATGGGCCCTTGCTTCCATGTGCCTAGAGGGAATCAGCAGAACCTCACTGATGAAGTCCACATAGGCTGCAATGTATGTCTGTGGTTGTGCTGTTTCTCTCGTGCAGAGGATTGGCCTGACATTTTGGAGCTGGACTGGCTGTGGGTGGGACCAGATTGATGAGAATATGGAAATTTCATCTCTGCATTTGCAAATGGGAGTGAAAAACATCACTTGAGCAGCATCTGAGAGGCAACACATGCCTTGAGCGAATCACTCCATTTTGTTCTTTCTCGGTGTGCCTTCATCACATTCTTTTGTTTTCTTAACCTGCATGACTAACCAGCAAAATAGCCTTCTCAAAAGTTTTCGGCAGCTTACATAAGTCCCACATTGGCTGCCATTGACCACGTGACACAGTCCCCTCTAAAGCCTTCCACTTAACAATTGTTTACTCATTAGTGACCAGGTTCTGTTCATATAAACACTGCAACATTTACAATGTAGAATTACACCTGATTGGGAATGTTATTTTCAGCTGGTGATGTGGCAGTTGGTTACACTGTTGTATGGAATAAAATATATTATAAGCAGTGTAGGACCAGTTAAAATACTTTAATGATATCAGATTATAAAAAGAATCATTTAGCATCTTGATTTAGGACATGGCAAAGCAGGGTACATGCACTGTATCTTCAATTCTCAAGGCAGCTATTCTATTGAAACATTTTGCAATTTCTGGTGAATCATGATACCCATTCCCAAAAATATATCTCTCCCACTTCTAGTTTGTCTGAACTGGGAAAACTGTCAACATCATGTCTGAATCATCACCATAATCCTCATCATAATCATCATTATCAGCAGCAGCACCATCAACATATTATTGATCCTAATAACCACACTATTTTACCTAATAGTAGAAGTGCTAGAGCGCTAGATCACCTAGACTGTGATAATAATATATCTAAATACAATATCAGAAGGAAACATACATGTGTATCAAGAAATGACCAAGTTAAAAGATAACATATGTGAAAAAATTGAAAAAATTAAAAATTTTAAAAAATTCCAAAATTTATTCCTGTGGTGAGTGCTGAGAATAATATTATTATTGAACAGTTCAAAAAAGAGATAACACCAAACAGTTATTTGATTTTTGATTTTGATATATGTAGACCAGTCTTTTCTTCAGTTCCAATTGTTTTCCAGTTTTTTCCCCACGTCTTGGTGATAAACAGTCAGATCTCTCTCAATTGGGGATTTCTTCCAGATAACTCTGCCTGGGGATGCTGCCCTCAATAACATTGGTGGACAACGTAAATACACTAAAAAAAAGACAGATAAAAAAGGGCGCAAACCCTCTAAGAGCATATCTGATAGCAATATATATATATTGTATAATGACTCCCTTCCAATCACTGCTAACCAGACCGATGGTTATATTGGGCTCTTATAAAATGACTGGTCTCCTTCCTCCATTCGCCTTCTTTTTCTCTCCACAGATCAAATCACCACCAATACTATGAAGATTCTTGGATCTCCAACGTAATGTCAGAGGTCCAATGGTGCACGTCACTCCCTGGTCCTCTATATAATCCACCTGATTCCTATCTGCTTCTGTCTGTCCCAGAGTCAGGGAGCTGAAACTTCTTGCTGCTAATGCTGAACACAGCAACCTTGGGAAAAACACACATTCCCCTTTCAGAAGTTAATCTATGGTCCTGGTGAAATTACGGTGGTATCACTACCAGCTGGTTGACTCTGAGACACAGAGATTGTGGTGGGTGGTGGTGGCCATTGCTCTTGTGTCTCTCAGTCTCAGCAGATATTGTGGTGGGAGTGGTGCCAGCAGTATCTGCTTATGGGCTCTGCCATCAAAATCACAGGAGTTGTGGTGGGGGCACTGGCAGTACTATCAGCTGCTGGTTTGTATTAGTATTTCTTAGTCAAAGAGTTCATGCTAGGGGTGGTGTAAATACTATCTGTTGGTGGACTCTGCTGACTGCTATTACTACTAGAACTACTGCTCCTGCTACTGGATTTGACCACATCAGCTGCAGTCCTCCAACACATACACACACGCAAAACACTGGCGATGTAGTTCAGCAGGTAATGTGTACTGTTCTAACTCTCTGCCTATACAACTTCAACTTATGTTCTTTCTCTCTGCAGATTTCTCTGCTTCTACCTCTGTGTCTGTCTCATACCCATCTTATAGAACAGCTGGAATTTCTGGATTTGTATAGTAGTGTGCCATTGTATTATCTCAGTTATAGAACATCAAATATATAAAATGGCAAAGTTCTGACAGGAAATTTATTGGTGGTAAAAAAGGCAGAAATTTTCTAAGCATAGTCTTGTCCACTTCACCAGTAGCCAAATAAATACACATGCTACTGAGTCGGAACCCCAGCAGGTATAGTTTGAAATCAGGACAATTCTCGAGGAGAAGTTTTGGGGGTTAGAAAAAGGAGGACGTTTCCTTGGGTTTCTCTACAGAGAAATTTCCACTGCAAATTGCAGGTTTTTTGTAAAATACTTGCTGGAAAAAAAACAGGACTTTTGCTCATCCCTATTGTGGCTGACCTGAAAAATTACTCATCTGTAGACTTTTCCATCTCTGATGTACTCCTAATCTTACTTAGGGCAGGATTCCATTACAGGTGATAAGTGTTACTACTGGTTTTGTGCTACATTACAAATCCATACTGAAGTCTACGGTGAAATGTGTAGATAAAGTGATAAAGCTATTAACTTCAACTGAAAATTTGAAAAACTGGCATATACAACAGATTCAGGCTGTTTTTTTTTTTTTTTAAATGGATTAGGTATTCTTAGCAACTTATTGTTATTATTTAGTAAACTTTTAGCTACAGTCTATGATCTTTATTTAAGGATAACTAATTTGTGACACACAAGGTTATCGCAGACATGAAGATCTAACAGTGCCAGTACAAATTTTGCTACAACTAATAATTATTAGTAGTCTTGCTAGTGTTGATTAGGAATGGGTGTAAAGTCAGAAAAATTTCCTGTAGCAATTTTCATGGAAAACCAACAATTTTCTGCCTTTTCTGTGAAAATCCCCGCTCATAAAAAGACATAAAATTTCGGCTTTTTCGCCACTGTCAATAAATTTCCAGCGAGAACTTTTACATTTTTGGCTTATGTTTTCTATGACTACAAGATTTTCTGCCACAATATTACTTCCTCTGAAGCATGAAATGGAGATGTAAATAGTTGAAACTAAACACTGGGAGTTATACAGCAACATATGCAGTGAAAAAATTGTTAGTAGGATGTGTGCCTTTGCCCAAAACACTAATGTCTTGCTTGAGCAACACTGGCAGATCCATCCTTGAAAAATAACCATGGCTTGGCATATTCCATCAGGGTGCAACAACAACAACAAAAAAAAAAAAAATCAGTTATTTAACCCCTTAAGGACCGGCCGTGTGTGTGCCTGGCCATCAATTAAGGACCACAGAGCATTTTTTTTTTGCCCAACTGAATAGGTGCTTGCATGACATGGGTCCTTAAGAGGTTAAAGCAGTGTTTCTCAACTCCGGTCCTCGAGACCCACTAACAGGCCTGGACTTAGGGATTTCTTTGCTAGAGCACAGGTGTGGTGATCAGAGGTTCATTCACATTGATTAACTCACCTGTGCTCTAACAGGGAAATCATCAAATCCTGGCCTGTTAGTGGGTCCCGAGGACAGGAGTTGAGAACCACTGGGTTAAAGCTTCTGTTTTCAACAAATTAAAACAGGCAGCATGGTTTACTATTCCACAGATGTACTTTTGTATTTTTATGCAGGTTTTGACTTCTTACTAAGAATTTAGTAAGTATGGGAAGACTAAATGTGTAATAACTGTGTAACTTTATTGCTTTAACAACATGACTTGTGGAGGTAATGGGGTGGTGGAGTTATGTGTTGGAACTCTATGACTATTGTCATCTCCAAAAACAAACTCAGAGTCATACTCCTCTGCAGCAGGAGCAGGGTATCTTGGCACACTGTCTGATACATCAACAGCACCTCTATTATATACCCCCAGAGATCCAGGAACATTTAGGAGTACTTCTGCTGCTAGTTGTAGCACCTCTGACATGTTCTTGTTGTGTCTCCTAATCAGACCTGTGGTTGTATTATTTCCCCAAGGCATAGTATAAAAGGAGAATGAGGGTGCCTGTGTTGGTGGGGTGTGAGGAAAGAACAGGGGATGTTTATTTGAGGGGTTTGTTTGCTGGGACTGGAGGGCAGTTAATAAAAAAAATAAATTCTAAATACAATTAAAAAAACATAAGACATGGTATAAAAGGGGTCTGAGGAGGGTGCCTGTGTTGTTGGGTGGAGTCTGGGCAATGAATCGGTTTCACAGGGAATTTGTTTTGGGGGGTTTCTTGACTGGTATTGGGGGACAATAAATAAATAATAAATAAAATAAGAAACTTGTATGTAAATAAACAAATAAAATAAAATAAGAACTTTGTATGTAAAGTAATAGAGACAGGGACCTCCTGACCTCCACTGTCACTGGGGTGGACTGATACTTGACATGACTTCATAGGTTAGTGAACAGGTGGAGAAGAATGGCCTCTTTCTTCTTCTCCTCCACATTTCCCTTCATTGGCTGGGGCAGAGGATGATATTGCTGCTGTTGCTGCAACTGCGTCAGAATCAGCACTGCAACTAGGACCAGGAATATTGCTACTACCGGCAAGTGGAACCTGTCCTAGTCCCGCATCGCTTGTTGACCCCATTACCACTGTGTCCACGGTGGTCTGTGGCACACTAGCCTGCTCCTCAGCATCCTGTTGCCCTTGTATCTCAGCATCAGAAGGAATTAGAGAAGTTGCAAACTCAGTAAATTCTAAAATGCTCACTGCTGGCGGTGGTGGTGATGCCCATCCGGATCCCTGTCTGCCATTCCTTCTCATTTTGGGCTAATAAGGTCATCAATGTCTCTTCCACCCCAGCTTGTACACCATCATCATCACCACCACCACCGCTAGTACCTCCGTGCTGATGCTGCTCTATTACAGACATCTCACTGCTGGTTGGAGGAGGTGATGAGAAATGTGACCGAGGGTCACCTAATGTCACACTTGACATTTCTTGGTGACATGAAGAAGGCAGACTGGCAACAGTAGCAGCAGACATAGGAAGCTGATCTGTGCTCCTGGTGGTGGTGGTATTATTGCTGCGCTGGCTATCCAACAGTTTTGGCTTATTCGGGATCATGTTCCACCTGGACAATGCTGTGGGGGAGGGGACTCCCAGAGTCAGGGGCATGGTGTGGGCTCCCTTGACCACTAGTCTGAATGAGCTCAATTGCTTCCCCTACCACTCCCATAACGCTATTCCCACAAGCAGCTTCATCATTACTGTTACTACTACTAACACCAACCACATCAATTTCAGCCCCTGAGTCTTCCTCCTCATAGTCACTAGTAATGTATTGATTACCCCTTCCTTCACTCCCAACACTAACAATCTGGTGGACCTTCTTACTAGTAGTACTAGCACAGGTGGGACTGCTTGGGAATGGCAAGTGTGACTTAGGGTCCCCTGCTGTCACACTTGGCATCATCTTCTCCCCCCCCCCCCGAGTATTTCAAGACACACTGGCAGCAGGTTCAGCACTGGTGGCAGCAGGTTCAGCATTTCTGATGGTAGGCACAGCAATTGTGGCAGCACGTCTGACAGCAGGCACAGGCAGCTGACCTCTACTGCTCTCACTGCTACCCTCTTCTTCCTCCCTTGATATTAATTTCCCAAAGATCCCTAGGGGTGATTTAGGAGAACTGGCCAACATTGCTTGTGTAGTGCTAAATTGCTCCTCCTCCTCAGACTCAGTGCACAAATAAGGGTCCTTCCAGTTCCCCCTTTTATTAGGTTTAAACTTTCTCATAGTGATAGCAGTCACTATGAGCCTCTCCTGCCACAGTTTTGCAATAAGTTCACAGCAGAACAGCACAGCACATCTACCTCGCTCTGTAGCTGCTTCTATTGTGTTTCACTTCCTGGTATATGTCACATTTTTATAGAGAAAAGGCAAAAACCATGTAAATCAATGGGCAGAAACTTTCTAGCCACTGAAAAAATGGCGAAGAATTTTGGCCAATGGGTGAAAAATGCTGAGATTGTAAGCGCTGCTTTTATAGAGGATTTTCCTGCGAAAAAGGGGGACAACAATGTGGTTTTTGCAGTTTTTTTGCAGGAACACGGCAGGACCTTTCACCCACCCCTAATCATCCTATATAATAATTTGCTACAAAGTTTGTAATGACACAGTCATGCACAGTAGAGACTGCCCATGATGAGGCTGATACAGAGTGGGACACTCTGAAGGAGCATCCAGCTCTGTATCAGCCATGGCGCAGGCAGTCTCTACTGAGCATGACTGCACCACAACCGGCTGGCAGTGGCACTGTGACCCGTGTAATGGGCTCTTCAACTAGTCATCAATAATTAAGTCATCCTCAGCATCGCCTGTAATTTCTTGCCCACTGCTTTTATATTCCCCTCGGCTTTTAGAGGTCTCATACAATTTATTTTTACTTTTCCCCTTAGAGGGATTTTCACAACGTTTGCTACTACTTTCAGGACAAGTGTTTTTGTGCTTGTTTGTCTCACTGTCAGATGCAGCAGTTGATTGAGCTGCTACACATTCTTGTGACTCATTGTCATTTTTAATGCTTTTAGATGGTTTATTAATAGTACTGTGCTGGTGGTGATGGGATTTTTGGTGGGACTTTGACTAACTGCATTCTCCTCGTGAGGGGAGGGATCACCATCATTTATTGCAAATGCTGCAGCAACCATGTGTCACTGATACTCAAAGATTTGCGGACACATACTTACATTAAAATCATTTTTATTGAGAGAGGCAAACAGATAATAGAATATAATTAAATCACTACAGAATAAGATAGCGATAACTCCACAACAGAGCAAGATAGTCCTATGAGAAGTAGGAGACTGCATCTGGGGTTCTGTCTCAAAGACTGGGTTTGCCCAAGTAAATATATGAGAAGTCTGCCAGAGCCACAGGTCTGCACCAGATTGGGTATCCAACTAAGTCGGGGACAACACGGAGTGGATTGTCAGACAGAGCCACAGATCAGCACCAGAATGGGTAGCTAGACAAGCCAAGGTCAAGGCATGGAGTGGGTAGTCAGCCAGAGCCACAGGTCTGCAGCAGTATGGATAGTTAGACAAGTCAGGTCATACACGGAGCAGGTAGTCAGCCAGAGTCACAGTTCTGCACCAGATTGGGTATCTAACTATACCAGGGTAATACGGAGTGGATAGTCAGACAGAGCCACAGGTCAGCACCAGATAGGATGGTCAGACAATGCCAAGGTCATACACGGAACGTAACTAGAAGAAACACAACTGTATCAGACACCAACGTAAGGGTTACTGAGCTCAGTGTCCACAGACCTTATATACCCTGCCAGGAAGTAGGAAGCAGGAGTCTCCCATGGCCCATGGTATAAAGCCGGTGCATGCATCACTCTCACTGACGCATGCCCGAAAATGTCGCAACAACCGGCACAGATGCGTCAAACCCTGTGTCGCCTGGAAAAAAGAAACCAGCCACGCCGCCCCGGAAAAGGACGCGGCCGACCGCGAGAGGCACCAGATGCGGCCAGGCCATAAGCAGAGAGAGAGATGGGTAGTGATGTAGGAGCATCAGTCCTGACCCCAGCCAGGCATAAGTAACTGGCAAAACGACTCTGCCCTTGAGGTACAGCAAGCTGTGACAACATGGCTGCAGTCGGTTTTTGAACTAGCATATTCACATGTACCTACACTGCTCCTACTCCTTTCACTCTCCACCTACCCCTTGTGCGTTTTCTGGACATTACTCAATTACTGTGTGTGTTTTTACTGTAAAGTACACAATAGAACTGTTTGTGTGTGATGTCTTGCCGTGGCCCTCTACAAAATACTCTAAAAGGTCTAGTATCAGTCTGCCTCAGTCAGAACTCAGGTCAGTGTCCCTCTCTCTGTCACCTATCAATTATTTTAATTAACTGTCCCCCTTATCCATATCACTGCCAACAAAAAAACAAAAAAAATACAGTCCCTATTTAACTACTTCTTTTTCCAGATTTCACCAACACAGAGATAACAGCCAGATCAGGAAGGAACTTGGATAATGGCTGTTTGTGTCTTCCCAGCCAGTCACGCAGAATTTTTAGGTATTTGGTATCACTCTCCTTTCTCCCTTTCTGACCCCCAGACTCTCTAATAAAGAGGGCAAATGTCCTGTCTACAAGATTCCCTAAACTAAAAATAAACTTTATTAGCCTGTCTTCCGTAGTTCAAAAATGTGTGCTTTCTCTTCCTCTCACAGACACAGAATGACAAGCTGATATATATGCCCAATCCTATATAATAAAATGCTAGAATGTTTGTCAGATGCAGTCATGCGCAGTAGAGACTCCCAGCATTCTGTGCTCCCAGCATTCCTACACCTCCCAGCATTCTGTGCTCCCAGCATTCTGTGCATTCAGGCAGTCTCTACAGCACACGACTGCATCGCTTATGCCGACAGTAAGGCGGTGGCAGTACTCAGAGCAGGACCGGCATCTTAACCCTTTGAGTGCCAGAGGGGTTTTTGCAATGTGTTGCGTACCCCTTTGGCACTCAAAGGGTTAACATCACCGGACCATGGCCTGTGTACACAGGCTTTTACACTAGTATATATATATATATATTTATCATGGCGATGGCAGTTTATGTGAACAGTGGAGCTGCTCAAAATAAAAATTAAAGGTAAAAATTGACATGTTTTGGGAATTATTAAAAACATAAATAAGTTTACTCTGAGGGTACAGTTACTCCTGGAATGTTAGGGACATCTCCAAGGCGTTGCTTCTTTGGAGATGCCTCTAGCATTCAAGGGGTTACTTCTTCTGGCACTCAAAGGGATAATGTGATTAATTGAAAAAAATAGCACTGCACATGAGTTAGTAAAACCACCCTATATTTGATGCATACTTTAATCACAAAAACAGGTTGGTAAAGAGTTCCATGAACCAGCGATATCATTTTCCATAACTGAGTAGCTGAAGTCCCTGTACTTATCATGCTCAATTTATTTCCAGCCATACATTTATCTTCCACAACACACCATTTGGAAAGAGGAATGTGTTGGCATTTCCAGATGCTGTGTTCTTGGAGATAAATTAGTCCTATTACTAAACCTTAATTAAATCAAAGCAAATTAAGATGGTCCATCATTACACAAACACACACCATACATATATAATTTTTTCTTTTGCTTTTGGCTTTTGAAGCGTTTTTATTTTTGTATGTCACTTTACAGCTGGCCAACATAAATTGTTCGACAAATTATGTAAGAAGATGAGACTGACCTGGAGTAGTCATCCTTGTTCCTTTTGAGCTATCAACAATGTTTCAGGTCAGGGCTGCCCAAGTGCAGTCCTCGAAGGCCACCAACAAGCCAGGATTTAAGGATTTCCCTGATTAAGCACAGGTGTTTAACTGATCTGTGCTTCAGCAGGAAAATACTTAAATCCTGGATTGTTGGTGGCTCTTGGGGACTGAACATGTACAGCCCTGTTTCAGGTTATTTTTGATTGAGTATAGATGTATGCATAGTAGTCTCTGTCACTTTAGATAAACTACCTGTGCTCAAGCAGAAATTTCCTAAATAGGAATGGATAAAAAATGTTCACAACGAAGAAGAAATCAATAGAAAGTAGAGCCAACAACTGGAATTGTCTCTAGAAGAAGGCTGTTCCTTCTAACATCCTCCTTCAGTGAAAGTGAGGTGTGCATTCATGAGGATATATACCTGATATTGTTTGGGTGTGGTAATGACTGTAACACAGAAGGAGATGCACTAAGGTTCGATGCTGTAGCAATGGGTGTCTGGAGATGTGTGTCAAGCACCGCCTTGGAGATGGAGACAGACCGCTATATTCACTAAAAATTAGGTATGCAAAGGGAGGAGAGGAAAAATTCCCCAGTAGCATACAGGGCTTTCAAACTGCTGGCAACATCTAAGCAATGCCCTCCCTTAGACAACGAGAGCAGTAGACAACCCTGAAGTCTAAGAACATCCTCTCTGCTTCCCCACTTGCTCAGAGGATGCTATCAGATCTTAATGCATGTGATAAACAGACACATTAACATATATAAATGTTAAATAAATATAAACCTGTTGAAGGCATAACAGACTGCTGAAGATGCTGGCAGATTGGTGGCAGATTGAAGGAGATATGATGGCGCAGACAAGTTAGTGCAAACTGGTGATGTACCTTCGACACAGATCCAACACAGCATCACGGTCCTGAGCCCTCATCGAACTTTAGTGCATCTCAGCCACAGAGTTCTAAGGCTCCGAAAGGTTAAGAGAGACCTTTAAAATCTTTGGACTTACCCTTGCATATATAGGTTTGACCAGATTCTCCTTGCTGCGGTATCTTCAGTGGGAAAGAGAAACCTTTTTATTCTAATCCATGTCCTGCAGAATGGAAAATGAACTATTCACTCATCCTTAACTTTAAAGGGATAGTAATACTTTGTTTTATCTGTATTTTATTTTGTAGGCATTAAAAAAACATGAAGAACGATATAAGTCTTATCTCTCAAACCTTTATGGTTTAAGAGATATTCACAAGCAAAGTATCCCCCCCCCCCCGTTCAGCCAAATCAGAAGGGAGGTGCCCAGGTAGACTGCAGAGAGGGACAATCTTCAATTAAGATAAGGGAAAAAGCTGAAAAACTTGTCAAGGGGGGAAGGGCTTTCATTCTTTTCAAACAAAGAAGATTGTCCCCTGCTGTTATCTGTCTGGTCATACAACCAGATCCACATCTGAGAAGAGATGGCTTACACTAGGAAAAAGGGGCGGGAGGGGGAAATTTGCTTGTGAATATCTCTTAAACCATAAAGATTTGAGAGATAAGACTTATATCATTCTTCATGTTTTTTTAATGCCTACAAAATAAAATAAAGTTAAAACAAAGTATTACTATCCCTTTAAAGACATGCAATGTTGGTAGCTTTTGAGGACAAGGCTGTATGTTACTGGAGAGACAGTGTGATACCTTTTATCAGACCAGCATATACAGATGTAGTAAATGTTAAAGTACATTTTCTGGAATTCTATAAAGTTTGCATGTCACACAATGTGACGGATATCTGAAGAAGTGAATGTCATTTCCATGTGCCTTCCTATTGTATTCTGTGCTCCTGTTCACCTGCCTGTTACGCAGAAAAGAAATGATGAGCGATTCTGGTACAATCCAAATACATCATATGGGAGAATTAAATAATCAAATCCTCATTGATTTAACCCTTTGAGTGCTTGAGAGGCATCCCATGCATTGCAACACTATGCATTGGATACCTCTCTGGCATACAAAGGGTTAAATAGGGTTTTTAACCACTACATTTCAAAATTGGTCTCCAAAACATTGGTTTGTAATGCATTTGATGAGTCAAAAGCCCCATTTAGAATCAAAGGGAATTTGTGAATTATTTGTCCTCTGTGAAGCAGTAGGCTTGTCAGATTTCATATTAACAAAAATATTAGCTCAAACTGGATAAAATCCAGGGGTAGGAACCCGGTGGCTCTATAGCTGTTGGACACTACAACTCTCATCTTCTCCAACCAGCCCCATAAGTCACTGAGTGTCTGAATAGAGAGGCACTGGGGGGTTGAAGGAGGTAGGCACTGGGGAGGGGTAAAGGAGGGTGGTGCTGAGGTTCTGGGGAGGAGTGAAGGAGAGAGACACTGGGAAAGGATACAGGTGGGGGTACTGGGGAAGGGTAAAGGGGGGGTGCTGGGGATCTGGACAGGAGTGAAGGAAAGAGACAGTGGGGAGGGGTAAAGGAGGGGGTGCTGGGACTTATGAGAGGAGTGAAGGAGAAAGGCACTGTGGAGAGGTAAAAGAGGGGATGCTGAGGTTCTGGGGACGAGTGAAGGATAGAGGCAGTAAGGTGGTGAATGAAGGAAGTCATAGGGAGAGGAGAATGAAAGAGGAAATGGGGCAGGGTAAAGTTGGGAGAAGGTCCTAGGGCTCTGGGGAAGACTGAAGGAGAGAGGCACTGGGGACAGGGATGAAGAAGAGAGGCACTGCAAAGAGGGATGAATCAGAGAGACTCTAGGGAAGAGTGAAGGAGAGAGGCACTTGGGAGAGGGATGAAGAAGATATGCACTGTGGAGAGAGAGAGATGAAGGAGAGAGACTTGGGGAGGAGTGAAGGAGAGAGACTCTGGGTGGATTGAAGGAGAGAGGCACTGGAGAGCAGTGAAAGAGAGAGAGAGGCATTGCAGAGAGACATGAAGGAGAGAGACTGTGGGGAGGAGTGAAGGAGAGGGGCACTGGGGATAGGGTTGAAGGAAAGACAAACTTTGGGGGGGTGTAGGAGAGAGGCACTGGGGTGGTGATGGAAGGAGGAACTGGAGAAGGGTGATGAGAAAGGCATTGGGAGGTGAAGGAGTGAGGAACTGGGCAGGAAAAGAAAGGCACTGGGGGTTAAAGGAGAGAGGAGCTGGTAGGGTGAAGTGGAGAGGAATTAAGGAGGAGTGTAAGAGCTACTCTCCGGGGGGAGGAGTGAAAGAGAGAGGCACTGGGGGAGGAATGAAGGGGAGAGGTACTGGAGAGGGTTGGATGAGAGAGGGGCTGGTGGGATGAAAGGGAGGCATTAGGGAGGAGTTAAGGAGTGATGCACATCTGAGTTGAAAGGGGAGGATTAAGAAGGGGTTAAGGACAGAGGAACTGGTGGGGTAAAGAGGGAGGATTTAGGGGGATAAGTAGAGAGTCATTGGTGGGGTGAAAGGGAGGAATTATGGAGGGGTTAAGGAGAGAGGCACCGGTGGGGTGAAGGAGGAGGAATGATGGAGGGGTTAAGGAGAGACGCGCTGGTGTGGTGAAGAGGGAGGAATTAGGGAGGGGTTAAGGAGAGAGGCTCTGGTGGGGTGAAGGGGGAAGAATTAGGGAGGGTTAATAAGAGAGGCACTGGGGGGTTGAAGGGGGAAGAATTAGGGAGGGGTTAAGGAGAGAGGCACTGGTGGAGGGAAGGGGGAGGAATTAGGGAGGGGTTAAGGAGAGAGGCACTGGTGGAGAAAGGGGGAGGAATTATGGAGGGGTGATGGAGAGAGGAAGTGGTGTGGTGAAGGGGGAGGGTTTCAAGAGGTTTTAAGGAGAGAGGAACTGGAGGGGTGAAGGGTGAAGAATTAGTGAGGGGTTAAGGAGAGAGGCACTGGTGGGGTGAAGGGGGAGGAATTAGTGAGGGGTTAAGGAGAGAGGCACTGGTGGGGTGAAGGGGGAGGAATTAGGGAGGAGTTAAGGAGATAGGCACTGGTGGGGTGAAGGGGGAGGAATTAGGGAGGGGTTAAGTAGAAAGGCACTGGTGGGGTGAAGGGGGAGGATTTAGGAGAGTTAAGGAGATAGGATTATATAGATTAATCTGTACCTGTATGTATATACATAACAAATATCTTTACAAGATGATGGAATAATATATTTCCCTTCAGTACATAAGAGTTGAGTTTCATCCTCTGGGGGAGACAGCTTGCAAATAGAATGAGGGGAGCAAGATCTCACAGATCCCAGAAAATGTGGACATGCAAGTACTGCCAACTTTACCCTTAAAACATAATATACCATGGTGCCAAGTGAGACACAGACACTTAACTTATTATTTTCATATGCTGGGTAACAAAGATTCAATAAAAACCCAAGAGACACAGAGCAATCTCCCCCCCATAGGAAGGAGTAATAATGCTAGCCAGTGTTCCTGGGGTACATATTTATGGATATTATTATTATTCAGTACTTGAGATCAGTCTGTCAATCATGTCTAACCAACAACTGCCATATAAGGAGATTAGTACAAGAGTCTAATCTAAACCTATATTAGTTGGATGGATAAGGTACTTGTATATAGATAACTGAGTTTCCTAACCACCTTGTGGGTGTAATCATATTCTTACATTTAAGTTGTCCGATAGTATTTCAGCTCTCCTGTATTCAATGCTAAATCATACCAATCCAGTGGACTAGCAAAGTGGCTATCGTTTCCATTTGTTTCAAATTAAAAACATTATAGGCTATATTGACCAAGCTATAATACTACTCTTGTGATTACTTGAAGTGTGTTATCCACATTGTAGCCATAAGCTGTGGACAATGTGGAGAATCGCTACAAAAGGTACAATAAAGTTTGCTACATTTGTATAAATGTTCCATTCATTTACTTTTAAAGTGTTAGTAATGTCAAAAAAAAGTTTTTTGCATTTAGAAGAGCTTAAAAAGCTGAGCTAAATGCAAAAAAACATATCTCTTAAACCGCTATGGTTTAAGAGATACAGGCAAGCTCTCAGCAGGAGATTTGTGTCGGTCGACACGGAGGCGCTTGAGAAGTGCCGAGATCTCGTTACTTACAAGGAATCCCTTCATTGGAATGGTCTAAAACGTGTGCCTCCGTGTCAACCGACACGAATCTCCTGCTGACAGCTTTACAGCTGTCAGTAGGAAACAGTGAACTTTAAACGACTGTATCTCTTAAACCATAGCGGTTTGAGAGGTACGGTTTTTTGCATTTAGCTCAGCTTTCTAAGCTCTTCTAAATGCAAAAAACTTTTTTTTTGGACATTACTAACACTTTAAATCGTCTCTATCTACAGTGCTGCAGAATAAGTAAAGAAAATAAATATAAAATAATAATAATAATACACTACCTCTAATGCACAACCGCATCCATGTGGTTAACCCTTTAAATGCCAGAAGGGTCCACAAAGCATAGCGATGTGGACCCTTCTGGTATTCAAAGAGTTCATGTAGAATCCTCTTAATTTATTATAATACTGCAGTGCACTCATTGACTTTCAGTTATTTTTTAAATGCACTTTTTTTTTGCTAAATAGAAAGATTCAGAAACCACCTTTTTTTACATCCCAAATCATTTTTGACAGTCTTGGAATCATCATGAGTCAAAAAGAGTTTACATAATACATCAGCTCTACTGATTTATATTATAAACACTCATGAGTTGAATTGGCTTTATAATATACAATACTGCCATTTAGAAAGTTGTCCAAAAATCTAATTGATGGCTCATCAATTCAATAAATTGACAGCATATCCTATGAGGAGTTTACTTCAAATGTTTCCACCCAGGCATGAGTCTTCAACTCTGATGGACATATAATAAATGTCTACTGTGCACAAGTATTTCTGTCCTCATTAAAGGGGTAGTAATGTTTCATAATAAAAGCAGCTCTAATTAATCATCATAGTATTTGGACTTTGGAGAGTGTTATTTCAGTTCTGTCAGAGTTCTAGTTTAAGAGTAATTCAATGACAAAGTATCCCCCTCCTGCCCCTTTTACTATGTAACACTGCTCAGCCAGATCAGAAGGGAGGTGCGCAGGTAGACTGCAGAGAGGGACAATCTTCAATTAAGATTAGGGAAAAACCTGAAAAACTTGTCAAGGGGGGCAGGGCTTTCATTGTTCTTATAGGAAGAAGATTGTCCCCTGCTGTTATCTGTCTGGTCTATGGACTGCATTCCACATCTGAGAAGAGATGGCTTACACTAGGTAAAAGGGGCGGGGAGGGGAATCTTTGCTTGTGAATATCTCGCAAACCATAAAGGTTTGAGAGATACGACATATCGTTCTTCATGTTTTTTTAATGCCTACAAAATAAAATGAAGATAAAACGAAGTATTACTATCCCTTTAAAATGTTGCCACCCAGGCATGAGTCTTCAACTCTGATGGACGTATAGTAAGTGTCTACTGTGCACAAGTATTTCTGTCCTCATTAAGACTGACTGACATGAACATCTTGTCACCTCACATCACGTCTGGATGTGTATTAACATCTTAATTCCTTGTGGTGTCTATTAGCCCAGATAAATGAGTAATGCACATTAAACCTTACAGGGATTGGGGAAGGATAAAGCAAGCTGCTCATGGTGGCAGCTATTATATTTAAGGGAAATACCTTGCTTCTGAATTAATTTTAGACACTTGTTATGACAGATGCTTAACTAAGCAGGCTGTGTTGATTCTCATGACATTCCCTTTCCAGCCACACCTTCTAACAACAGACGGAAAATTCAGCTGATCCTATTACAAACAATTTTTTTCAGAGGTTGTCCAAGCTGCCAGTTCCCTTATTCTTGTGCGTGGTTTTCAGGGGCCTGTTATCTTGGATTGGGTCTTTCCTGGCTTGAGAGCAAAAGGAAGCATTTAGTAAGTGGGTAATAATAGCTTCATATGAATAGGAAATAGGAGGCTTGGCAATCGTCAAGTGTCTGAGAGCCGAAAAAAGGACCCCACAGCTTTATCTGCATGTGTGGGAATCCCACAGTCATTTGAGGATAGTCCAAAGCACACAAAAAACGTTTTTGAATTCTTGCGTAATTAACACAATATCAGCATGTGGAGTTTTGTCATTTATTGTTTTAATATGGGAGCAAAGAGTGTCAGAGGAGTACCTTAACAGAAAGACGTGCTGAAAAGATTACTGGATGTGTCTTTGCTTCCCTGATGTGGGTCCCTGTGGACAGCGGCTTGATAAACTATTGGGAAAAACCCAGCAGCGGCTAGTCACACGTCTCTCTTAGATTGCTTATTTCACATCTTTGTGTATAGACTTTCTTGTGAAGTCTCATTCCACTTGGCTAGCATTTATTTTTCTTTCCAGGCAAATTTCATGTGATAGTAGAGAACAACTCAGCAGGGCTTTTTTCTATCCTGAATTACAAGTCAAAAGATCATTGTTGCATCAGTCTGATGAACATTTAACCCTAACAATGCGTTTGCGTACCCCTCTGGCACTCAAAAGGGTTAAAGGAACAGTATCACCCAAAAATGAAACTGTTTTTTATGCCTTTAAACAGGACGCACTTACAGTTAACATCAGTACAAATTATGCATTTTATGCTAAAGCCTTAAAATAAAATTTAAACATGCTTTTTTATGAATGTGTAGATTGTCAAATTCAGATAATATTTGGTTACTCTTGTTTGTGCTCTTGGTAAGAGTTAATGCAGTAAATATACTGAGATTAGTGTCCACTACTTTTTTTCAGGTTTAAAAAGATTTATTGTGAAATATACAATACAGGAAGTTAATACAACAATGTATATGGAACACAGATTTTGAGTCGTATGTCAGTAGATTGGAAAACTTGGAGAAAGAGCAAAAATGCACAATAAGCATATGAGTTAAGACCATCATGTAAAATTCAACCGATAAAGCAACCGGGTAAACAGTAAGTTTAGTTAGAGAATCACAGTCAAGATAGCAACTAAATCACTGTGAAGACTAATCAGGGAAGGAATTTGACCTTCCACTACTCTTGAATTCAAAAAAGACTCATACTTGTCTCTGCACACTTACAGACAATTTTGGATTATTGCTTCTCTGATATCTATCAAGATTGCTATGATCACAGGAATCAGAGAGCTACGAAAAAGCAACAATGGAATCTTTTACGTCTCTTTCACCCAGGGAACAAAACTGTTGCAGTCATCTCATTTGTTATTTTATCTTCTCCTGTGCTCCGCTTATCCTGTGCTCCATCAAAGATTTAGACACGAGAGATGTATCTTATGGATGGCCACCAAGAACACCAGCCAACATTACTGATTGTCATTCACCTAGGTTGATCAACCATTGGAGGTTTCTATCAGCATTGCAATTTCCACCAGTATTTATGTGATAGCAGTTTCATAGGCTGTCATGAAGAACTTCCTTACTGTAGCTTTACTGCATTCCAGAGAGATGCAGTAACGTTGCAGTTTTCTGGATACTGGTGTGGTGACACAAGACAATAGTTATCTGTGTGAAAGACACTATAGACCAGAAATGTGTGCAGTCTGACAAGGAAATGTGGTCAGTTTGTGTGGTTCTATGACCAATGCAGTGAGACTAGGCTGGGGAGTCAGAATGGACTCAATAGAAAAATACAAAAATAAAAAACAGGAAAAAGTGCAGTTTTCCAGACTTTTTGCTTTGTGGAGAAAGTTTCCTCCCACCACTCATTTTTAATCACCAAGTTTTACGCCACAAAAAAAAAAAAAATTGTGGCTCATAATTTTTTATCCATCTAGCTTTTGAGCAAACCAGCATTTCCAGTTCCTACTATTTTTAGCCAGACCAATAATGAATAATAAAGACCACTCCCACCATATAATGGCCATTTGCAGCTTTATCTACAATTTGTAGTCTTTAGGAGAAGTTGAGCTCTGTATTCATTGAGGGAGAAGAAAACAAAAGTTGTCCCATTAAAGGGAAATAATGAAGGAATTAGCTGAAAATTGGAACAGAAGCGATTGTGGCTTTAGGCACAAAAGAGGAGCAATTCTGGAGCACCATAGGGGGATAAATAGAATTTCCAGGGTGCTTCAATGGGTCTATTATCTAATTGAATACCAGGGAAGTCTTGAAAAAATTGCTTTTCAAAGAGTTTGAGACCTCTCTGGTATTTAAGGGGTTAAAGGTAGGGGTGGGCGAAATCTCTCGCAGTGTTCCCGCGGGAAATTTGGTGGAAACCATATTGTTGTCCGATTTTTCATTTGAAAATTTGCTTAAAAACCTGGGATTAAAATCTTTGCATTTTTCGCCCATTGGCCAAAATGTTTTTCCATTTTTTCGATGGCTATAAAGTTTTCACCCATTGATTTACGTGGTTTTCGCCTTTTTTCTATAAAAACGTGAGGTATTTGCAGAAGTGGGACCCCTGGAACAGAGTGCAACTTAGGCGGAGGGGGCTTGACGGGGCTAGGAAGGAAGGAGGCAGTAATACAGGAAGTGAGACAGTTTGGGAGAGATGAAAAGGTTTGGGGAGGCACAGGAAATGACGGCTGAGGGTGTGTTGTGTCCCGCAGCCATTGTTGATAGAGACAACGTGCAGTGAGGAGCTTCATCACCGATCTGGCAGCTTTGTTTCCTGGAGAGACTGCTGTGGCATACAGCACTGTGAGCATCTACATACGACCACAAGGCAATTATCTGGACACTTATCGAAGATTGTACATTAACGCACAACACAATTTTAAAAAAATTAATAAATTATTAGACTTCTCTACTAATAATTATGCATCCTTGACACAAAGACAGAAAGAAAAAAAAACAGCATAGCAATCGACGGGACTCTTACTAAGATGCTAGGACGACTTGGAAATGCAGAAAAGAAAAAAAAATAAAAAAAAAAATAAAAATATATATATATATATATATATAAATATATAGTAACATAGTAACATAGTAAATTAGGTTGAAAAAAGACACAAGTCCATCAAGTTCAACCTTCGCCTCATACCTCAGTAACTGAGAATTTTATAGCTTTCCTGCTACCAATTAAATGAGTCTTTATCAGACCTTCCTGATCAGCCTACTGATAAACAGTATAACTCTGTATGTTCCCTTTTGAAAGAAATATATCTAATCTTCTCTTAAATGTATCCATTGTATCGGCCATAACTACCTCCCTGGGCAATGAATTCCACAATTTGACAGACCTTACCGTAAAAAAACCCTTCCTCTGCTGAAGTTTAAACCTCCTTTCCTCTAATCTCAAGGGGTGTCCCCTGGTCACCTGATCAGGCCTTGGAATATATATATATATATATATATATATATATATATATATATATATATATAATAAATAAAATAAAAAAGTAATAAAAAAAATGCGTAGGGATGTATCTATGTATGTATACTTGTCTGGGGTGTATATATGTGTATATATGCATTTCTTGATATACTCGGCCAGGAAAAAGCTCCTTGGCCTTGAAAGATACAGTACACTGGATTTGAAGGATTAATTAAAAAGAAATAAAAAGAAAAAACCCACATAGATTACATGTGGGTACCTGTGTGTCTAAATATGTGCCTGGATTTAAAAAACATATATGTATGTGTATATGTTTGTATATGTGTACCCATGGGTGTGGGTATGTATGTTTCATTCCTAGAAAAAAAAAATTGATACAAACACATACGGATCTTCAACCAATTACTTTATTAATTCTTGGTGTTCTCAAGTGCCTGTTGGGCGGTGTTTGGAATATGCTCGTGACGGTGCCTTGTCTCCATGGCATCCCCGGGTCAGGTTTTTCCAGATCCACAGTCTCTGCTGGAGTCTCTGGTGGTTTTTTCGGTTCTTCGGATGGGGGTTCTGGATCCATATGGGTTGGGGGCTTCTGCAAGTCATGGGACTTTGGGAGGCGTTGGTATTAGGGTTTTTGCCACTGTATTCCCGGGCAGCCATGCGGTCTCGGTAGGGCACACATGTTGCTCTTTGAGTCATGAAATACAATAGAAGCAGCAACAGAGTGAGACAGATGTGCTGTGCTGTTCTGCTGCAATTTTGAGGCAAAATTGAGGCAGGAGAGGCTCATAGTAACTGCTATCGCTATGAGCAGGTTTAAAAATAATAAAAGGAGGAACTGGAAGGACCATTGTGTGTCGAATGACTCTGAGTCTGAGAAAGAGGTAGTGAACACTACAAAAGCAATGCTGGCCAGTCCCCCTAAATCACCCCTAGGTTTTTTTTTAGTGAAATTTCTGTGAAGGGAGGAACAAAAGGGTAGTAGTAGTAGTAAGAGCTGGACATGTCACCTGCCTGTGCCTGCTGCAAGATGTGCTGATCCTGCTGCCAGATGTGCTGTGCCTACTGTAAGATGTGCTGTGCCTGCTGCCAGTGCTGAACCTTTTGCCACTAGTGCTTAAGCTTCTGCTAGTGTGTCTTGTAATACTCAGGAGGGGGGGATGGAGAAGATGATACCAAGTGTGACAGCAGGGGACCCTAAATCACACTTGCCATCCCCAAGCAGTCCTGCCAGTGCTAGTACTACTACTAAGGTCCAGCAGCTTGTTAGTGTTAGGAGTGAAGGAGGGATAATCAATATCCTCTTATTAACAGTGACTGTAAGTACGAAGACTCAGGGGCTGAGATTGATGTGGCTGGTGTTAGTAGTAGTAGTAGTAGTAGTAGTAGTAGTCGTAACAGTGATGGTGAATCAGCCGGTGGGAATAGTGTTAGGAGATTGGAAGGGGAAGCAATTGAGAGGATCCAGACTAGCGGTCAAGGGAGCCCACACCATTCCCCTGACCCTGGGAGTCACCTTTCCCCCACTGCATTGTCCATGTGGAACATGATCCTGAAGAAGGTAGAATTGCCACCACCACAATAATACCACCACCATCACCATAAGCACAGATCAGCTGCCTGTGCCTGCTGCTACTGCTGCCAGTCTGCCTTCTTCAGGTCAACAAGAAATGGCAAGTGTGAAATTAGGGGACCCTCTGTCACATTGCTTGTCACCTCCTCCAACCAGCAGTGAGCTTTTAGAATTTGTGAAATTTGCAACTGCTCTAATTCCTGCTGCTGTTGAGTTGCAAAGGCAGCAGGATGCTGAGGAGCAGGTTAGAGTGCCACAGACTAGTGTTGAGCGAGCATGCTCGGCCGATGCTCGGATCGGCTCGAGCATCGCTCTGCTCGGCACATGGCGGTACTCGTACGAGTACCGCCATGTGCTCGCCCGGCATGTTCGGGTGGCGGGGATCTGTGCCGAAGGAGGCACAGATCTGAAGACGCTCCGCTGGACCACCAGGGACTGGAGGTAGGGGGCATTGCGGAGATGAAGGGGGCATAGCGGAGATGAAGGGGGACATTGCAGAGATGAAGGGGGCATAGCGGAGATGAAGGGGGACATTGCAGAGATGAAGGGGGCATAGCGGAGATGAAGGGGGCATAGCGGAGATGAAGGGGGCATAGCGGAGATGAAGGGGGACATTGCAGAGATGAAGGGGGCATAGCGGAGATGAAGGGGGACATTGCAGAGATGAAGGGGGCATAGCGGAGATGAAGGGGGCATAGCGGAGATGAAGGGGGACATTGCAGAGATGAAGGGGGCATAGCGGAGATGAAGGGGGCATAGCGGAGATGAAGGGGGACATTGCAGAGATGAAGGGGACATAGCGGAGATGAAGGGGGCATAGCGGAGATGAAGGGGGACATTGCAGAGATGAAGGGGGCATAGCGGAGATGAAGGGGGACATTGCAGAGATGAAGGGGGCATAGCGGAGATGAAGGGGACATAGCGGAGATGAAGGGGGACATTGCAGAGATGAAGGGGGCATAGCGGAGATGAAGGGGGCATAGCGGAGATGAAGGGGGACATTGCAGAGATGAAGGGGGCATAGCGGAGATGAAGGGGGCATAGCGGAGATGAAGGGGGACATTGCAGAGATGAAGGGGGCATAGCGGAGATGAAGGGGGACATTGCAGAGATGAAGGGGGCATAGTGGAGATGAAGGGGGCATAGCGGAGATGAAGGGGGACATTGCAGAGATGAAGGGGGCATAGCGGAGATGAAGGGGGACATTGCAGAGATGAAGGGGGCATAGCGGAGATGAAGGGGGCATAGCGGAGATGAAGGGGGACATTGCAGAGATGAAGGGGGCATAGCGGAGATGAAGGGGGACATTGCAGAGATGAAGGGGGCATAGCGGAGATGAAGGGGGACATTGCAGAGATGAAGGGGGCATAGCGGAGATGAAGGGGGACATTGCAGAGATGAAGGGGGCATAGCGGAGATGAAGGGGGACATTGCAGAGATGAAGGGGGCATAGCGGAGATGAAGGGGGACATTGCGGAGATGAAGGGGGACATTGTGGAAGAGGGGCATTGTGGAGATGAAGGGGGGCATTGACCAGGCACCCTCCCCTCATCAGAGCAGGGGGTGCCTGGTGTAATGCTCGTGTCGCCCCATTCAATTCAATGGGGCTCGGGTGCTCGGCCGAGCACTCGAGCCTCCGGCGGTGCTCGGTCAGAGCACCCGAGCATCGGGGTGCTCGCTCAACACTACCACAGACCACCGTGGACACAGTGGGAATGGGGTCAGCAAGTGATGCGGGATTACTAGGACTACTTCCACTTGCCAGCAGCATCACATATGCCATAAGTGCTGGGGGCTACTTATGGTGCTGCTGCTGCCTCAGGCGCATCACTGGAGATAGTCGTGGCAAGTGGAACATTCATCATCCATCACCCATGTTGCTGCTATTCTTGATCCCTTTCCTTTTTAGTTGCCTAATCATACTGTTGCTTAACGCCTTAACGTCCACTGACGTGTCAGGACTGTCACGGCTGTCCTACACTTAAGGACCAGAGACGGTCCTAGCATGTCATGAAATTCAGGGCTCCCTGCGCAGCTGCATAACACTTGGGGAGCCCTGAATTGGATCGAAAAAAAAATGCCCTGTGGTCCTTAAGTGCTGGCTGTGCATGCGCACACTGGACCTTAAGGGGTTAAGCAACTCAGCAGGAGGAAAAGCAGCAAGAACATCAGTTGCATATTCTGCAATTATGGACTCAGGAGGACATTTGACAATGGTCAGTGGCCACTGGCCAACATGATCTGCTGGCACTAGGCCAGTATGGCATTTTTTTCTCAGGGCTGTATTTTATAAAAAAATAAAAAAATAATAATAAAAAAAACAAGTCCTACAAAAAACAAATAATTTTTGGGGGTTTGTTTCTACCAAGCCTAAGTCCTACAAATCAAGGTTTCCTTAGGGCTTGTGCCAAACAAGCCTAATGCTACAAATCAATGTTTCTTCAGGGCTTGGGCCTCTAACAACAAATCTAACAGATCTTCCTCTACCAAATGCTCTATCAAGTCAAGTATCAGTCCACCCCAGTGGCAACTTATATCAGGGGGTTCCTGTCTCTATCACTTTACATACATATTTCTTATTTATGTTTTTATTAATTGTCCCCCCAAAACCAGTCAATAACCCCCCAAAACAAGTTCCCTGTTCAACTGACTAATTCCCCAGACTCCACCCACCAACACAGGCACACCTTATCAGACCCCTTTTATACTATGGCTTATGGGGTTTTTTATTTGTATTTAGGATTTATTTTGTATTAAAGTGGATGTGTCACCTATGCACAACATCCCATAAATAGTTAGGTGACACATCCAATAGCATAAAAGCATTATTGATTTTTTATTTTAAGCTTCTGTTTCATTTAACTTACAAAAGTCTGTGCTGCAGCCACTTCCGGGTGACTGTGGTTCTATGCGGTTACAGAGCTCTGCCTCTGGTCTCCTCCTTCCTTCGATGACGGAGGCGTCATTCTGGAGGCTGGAGCGCTCTAATTGGCTAGATATCAATCTCTGCCAATGAGACCACTCCAGCTTACTGACAGAAGCCTCCGTCATCGGAGGAAGAAGGTGTACAGCAGTAGTATGTTATAATAAATAAATGGGGATAAAATAAGTGTCACAGCCACAGATACAATAGGAATGAATTTCCTGTCCCAAGGAGCTTACGGTCTAAATGGGTAATAGGAGACAGACAGCAGGGTATTATGATATCAACTGCTAAGAGTTAAAGTGCTGATTTTGTAAAAAGGCGGTACATATGGACATATGGAGAGAGGTATGAAGTTCAAGAGGTAAGGTAGGAAAGTGAAAATGTTTCAGATGCGAAATGGCAGGGGGTGCGGATGGTGTAACAAGAAGGGCATTGTGTGCTGATTGAATAAGGTGACCAAGAACATAAGCAGAGAAGAGGGAAGAAAAGAAAGAGGGATCAACGGTGTGGAGTGCTTGAAGAAGAAGGACTTTATAAGTTATACAGTGCTAAATAGTGAGTCATATGAGATGTGTAAGAATGATGTGACCAGGTTTGGTTTTTGGAGAGAGTGCAGTGATTCATGCAGCTGAGCTTAGAACAGATTGCATAGTGGAAAGAGGGGAATCTAGCAGACCAGTTAGTAATTTATTGCCATAGTCTAAGCAGGACAGAATGAGTGCATGCACAAGAGTCTTAGTAGTTTTTTGGGGACAGGAATGGGAGAATTTTAGCAATGTTGCAGAAGAAGAAGCAACAGGTTCATTTGTGCAATATTTAAGATTACGGACCTCTAGGGTCAAATTCAGGAAGATAAAAAGAAATTCCTGAGTTAAACCAATTTCACTGTGAGGAAAAAATTACAATTCCCCAAAATTAACTCTGCTTCAGTGGGAGTTTTATTCCCCTGTGATACCTGCGATGTAAAGAGGCATGGAGGGTTTTCTTCCTAATGTGATCACTTCCTGAAAATTCAGACTGGTGGTAAGTGGCTATCATGGAAGTATTATGGGACATAACAGAACTAGAGCAATTCAGAAGAAAACAACAATATAGTGGGGAAATGAACACTTCCAATTACATTAATTTGAACTTCGTAACCCTTGAATGCAAAGGACTCCAACAAACTAAGAAATGTATTTGTAAAATGAGTTAAAATGCCAGTTAAGCCCCATTGGCTTGGGTAATCTGTATCCCTGATATGGTGCAGTTGGTTTGGGGTTTGCATCATTTGGTCTCTTCTAGAGACCTGGAATTGATACTTCATGCCTTTGTGCCCGTGTGTGGACTACAGGAATGCTTTTTATGCAAGCCTTCCCTTATGCCTAGCATGGATGGTACAGAATGCCACCACCCAGATGTTGACGTATATCCTGCACAAGCTGTGTTGGTGGCTATTGGTCTTTTGAGTGATGAACAAGTTACTGTTATGGTTTATAAGGCTGTGCATAGCATAGGACCTAATTTCTTGGGGGTAACTGCAACCTGCTGTACTTGGAGGTGGGGTCCTTCTGGTCTTTCAACTAGAAGGGTATTCCTGAGTGCTGTCCCTGTGACCCGGGACTTTGGTGCACTGTGAATCTCCTGTCCTTTTGTGTAACAGTTACTCTTCCCTCCTGACCTTTCCCAACTGCTATGTTCTTACTTTTTATGTAATGTATTTTGATGCCCCTTTAAGTGTAGTTGTACTTTACTACATAATATGATGTGATGACATTCTGTTGAGATCTCTTTGTCAGTGACTCACCTCTCCCATAGAATGCAACAGAATAACTAACAGATGTGACCACTAAACTGTGAAGTTAATGTTGAGAAACTGAAATAACTCTGGAAAGATGTGTTTCATAGCAGTGAGAGAATGCTTGTTTTATTCAGCTGGAAAATCCCTACAATATATACATATTTCATTATAAAAAAGTTTACTGTTCCTTTGACCTGTACAATTGTATTTCAAACCAGCTACATCATAGGGATGAAAAGAAACATCAGAAAATGTCCATTTATTTCAATATGGTTGTTACTTCTTTGATCTCAATGCACTGGTTACCTAGATAGAATTCAGGGTATTAAAAGCCCATTTTAATGGGAATTCATATATGTTCTTTATGGAGCACTTCAGAATTGCAGGCCAGTATCTTCTTTTTTGCAATGAATACTTTCCTTTAGTCCTTTTGATTTTGTAATAAGTTTATGTGATACAGAAGCTGATGTACCAAGAAGAACTGGGGTGGGGGGGTGCACTAAGGTGTGATAAAGAGACTATAAAGCAGAGATTTCACTTCTCCAGTTCCTATGTTATATTTGTGGAGCCTTTGCACTAATGGCGTGATGCAGGCATGCGCAATCGCTATTTCCAGTGTGATAACCATTAGCGAATAGGTTCACCATGATTTTGCTGAATTGCTCATGAAAAATCAAGATTAGTGAACAGCTGCACATTGTTTGTGTGTGTGTGTTGTCAGGATTAACAAAATTGTCTAAGTGGAATAGCGAACACGCCTAATACAGGAAGTGCTATTGTGAACAAATGTAAATGTTTGTGTAGTTTGTTGTAACAAATCATTTTTCATGAGCAATTCAAGAAGCATGCTGTATACTGCTTCTTGCATTAGAACATGTGCAATATCTATCTGCGCACGAAAAATGCCTTTAGTGCATGCTCACATCTCTTGCATCCCACCATAAGATCTCCAGAGTTGGAAAAATCTAGTGCATTGGCCCCATAGAATAACATAGGAACTGGAGAAGTGATATCACTGGAGAAGTCATCTCTTCATCTCCACTTTATCACCTCTTTATTTCACCTTAGTGATTCTGTCCCCTGGAAATATCCTGGGGCAATCTAACTGCACCATAGGGGACACATAAAAATTCCTACAAAGAGTAAAGGTAGAACAAACAAGGGGCGCCCCTTGTGTATCTCAATAAGACTAAAACTGAGCCACTACCAAACACCTTATGGGTGCGTGCTCACAAGATAAGTGTCTTGGAGAAGACTTATTCCCAATCCAACAACACAAAGCAGCTGGAGAATTTAACTGTCTCCAGACAGTATCCTTTTGAAAGGTCACACGCAGAAGAGTGTGCGACCATTTAACTCTTTCACCGTCACCTGGCTAAAAATAGCAACGTGCCAATCTTGCAGTGCATGACAGTGTGAGATTGTTACGTCGCCTAGTCAATGGTCGCATTTAATACTTATACAGCCAGTGACTGTCTTCAGTCACCTTCCGTTTAAGCTTTCACAGTCTGGCTCTTTTTTTTGTTACCTTTGTGCCGGGGCAGCCTCCTTCCGCAGCTTTATAAAGAGGCTATTATACAAAACCCCTACACAATTGGTATGTGAGCCGATCCTGCCTCTCCCCTTCTCTGTGTGCTACGCTTCTCCCTGTCATTGTGAGCGCAGAGAAGGGGAGAGGCAGGATCAGCTCACATACCGATTTTGTAGGGGTTTTGTTATAAAAGCCTCTTCATAAAGCTGTGGAAGGAGGCTGCCCTGGCACAAAGGTAACAAAAAAAGAGCCAGACTGTGGAAGCTCAAACGGAAGGTGACTGAAGACAATCACCAGCTGTATAACTATTAAATGCGACCATTGATTAAGCGACGTGACAATCTCGCTCTGTCATGCACTGCGAGATTAGCATGTTGCTATTTTTATCCAGGTGATGGTGAAAGAGTTAAATGGCTGCACCCTCTTCTGCGTGCGACCATTCAAAAGTGAACCCTCCAGACACAGTATCCACCTCTTAACAGCTCTGGATCAATCGGCTGCTCTCTCCAGGAAAAAAACTCGCTGTCCCACAGTGGCATAGCAATCCAAAAGAAAACAAAAGGGGTGAGTGCCAAATAGTGTAAAACGTTAACACTCTATGAAATATAGATCTACATGATCTACTCAAATTAGAAAATGGTCAGATCTATGTTATCAAAACAATCTGACAATCACACCAAAGGAGAAATATGACCTGTCTCTGTTCATGGTTTCCCCCGTACAGCTTTTCAACTCTTCAAACAGATAGAGTTTGAATGTTTTACACTTTTTGGTGCTCTCCCCTATTGTTTTCTTTTGGAAATAAAATATCTGTTGATTTAAATTACTTTTTAATCTCCTTGAATGCTAGCAAGGTCTTGCAATGCATTGGAGACCTCATTAGCTTTCAGAGGGTTAAGACCCTAATTGAAATATGGGATTGTTGAGAATTTTGATTTCAGCCCTATGGTGCAGTTGTTTTGCTCCACAGTTGCACTGGTTTAACTTAACCCCTTAACGACCATTGACGGTCATGGCACTTCATGGGTTGTTTTGCATTAACAACCCATGACATGCCAGGACCGTCATGGAATTCCGGGCTCCCCACACCGCTGCACACTATTCGGGAGTCTGGAACCGGAAGCAATAAAATAAAAAAAAAAAAGTCAGTGGTCCTTAAGTGGCAGCTGCGTGTGCGCGTTGCTGGTCCTCATGGGGTTAAAGAATAAATCTCTATGTGCTTAGATACGTCATAACAAATACAAATCTCCTAATGGCGCATTTACGCTTGACTGATATACAAACATCTCCACTCTTAGAAACACGATGGCTATGATAATTGATAAAGACAACGTTCTTTTTGTTGCAGATGAAAAATTGCTAACAATTAAAAGCAGGATTTCCCATAATTGGTTACTGATGGCTTTATTGTGATTGAGTATGAATACCACGCATAATGCAAGCCATGGCCACATCTGTAATAAAGTAAACACTGGTCCGGGTCCAGCCTTGTGCGTCTTTGCATCCATATTGAAAACGATCAAACAAAATCATATTTCCATTTACCTTGAGATTCTATATGAATTATCTTAAAGTGATAGTAATGTTTCACAATAAAAGTAGCTCAGATTAGTCTTCATAGTATTTGGGCCACAGAGAGTGTTATTTCAGTACTATCAGAATTGTAGTTCAAAGAGTAATTGAATGATAAATTCTCCCCCTCCCGCCCCTTTTACCTAGTGTAACACTGCTCACCTCAGATGTGGAATCTGGTTTCCTGACCAGACAGGTCACAGCAAGGAACAATCTTCTTACTGTGATCATAAGGAAAACCCTGCCCCCCTTGACAGGATTTTCAGGTTTTCCTTATGATCACTGAAGATTGTCCCTCTCTGGGATCCATCCGGACAGTCTTGCTGCTCTGAGGTGAGCAGTTTTATATCAGTAAAAGGTGCGGGAGGGGGATACTTTATCATTCAATTACTCTTGTACTACAACTCTGACAGTAATGAAATAACACTCTCCATGGACCAAATGCTATGATGATTAATTGGAGCTGCTTTTATTCTGAAACATTACTATCCTTAATAATAATAACCCCTCACCGACTCAAATTAAAGTATCCCCCAAATCATTATGCACATAGCGATATGCATAGCAATACGGTATGATTGTGATATCCAACATGATCTGAGATGCACAGGCAGGCATCAGCGTAGACATCTTGCCTTAGAGACATCTGTGCTTCTGCGCTGCCCCTCCCCGTCTCCTCTAGAATTGGTGAGGGGCAGATGCATTGTACCTTAATGTACAAGAAGGGACTGACAGCACAGGCATACAGATGCTGCTACAGCAAGATGCCTGCCTGTGAGTCTCTGAACAAGTTGGATTTCTCAATAATGTTGGACTTATTCAAGATAATCCTAGTATTGAAATGCGTATGACTATGTGCATAATGATTTGGGGCACTTTGATGGATAGTTCCACTTTAAACCCTTAAGGACAAGAGATCCTGGGGATGGACAGCAGCTAAAAACCACATAGGCAGGTTCAGTGGGCCGGCACGTGTGACTGATGACGTGTACCAGCGAGCCAAACGGGGTCTGAGACAGACCGCTCAGGTCTTGGGGAAGTCAATTTCAAACTCTGTTAGTGCCTACAGAGCTCAGCGGGAGAGCTGTAAGCATAAAATATGTGACGTTCTTTAGGCAAGTTTGCTGGTGACTGTCCTGGCACATCACGGGTCCTTAATGGGTTAAAGATTACCACATGATGTGAGCAAAGTTTGAGATCATGGCAGGGCTGTTTTTAGACTCTGTTGGGCCCTGAGCAAAGATTATATTAGTGGGTCCCCTTACAATCACAATGTAAAATTAATTCATTAATTTTTAAAAATCCCTCTAAATCCCACTGACACCCAGCCCTGTTCTGCCAGACAGGGGATGCTTTTAACTCAGGCTTGTGGTGTTCTGAATAGGGGTGGGCAAAGTCTCTTGCCGTGTTCCCGTGGGAAATTCCATGAAAACCACAGTGTTGCCCCCTTCTTCTAGGGAAAATCCAGTTTAAAACCTGGGATTAAAATCTTTGCATTTCTCACCCATTGGCCAAAATGTTTTGTCATTTTTTCGATGGCTAGAAAGTTTCCATCCATTGATTTACATGTTTTTCACCTTGTCTCTATAAAAACGTGATGCATTTGCGGAAGTGGAACACAATAGAAGCAGCTACAGAGCGAGGTAGACGTGCTGTGCTGTCTGCTGTGAGTTAGTAGCAAAACTGAGACAGGAGAGGCTCATAGTGATTGCTATCACTATGAGAAAGTTTAAAAGTAATAAAAGGAGGAACTGGAAGAACCTTTATGTGTCCACTGAGTCTGAGGAGGAAATGATCACTACAGAACCAATGCTGGCCAGTCCCCCTAAATCACACCTAGGGATCTTGGGGAAATTAATGTCAAGAGAAGAAGAAGAGGGTAGTAGTGAGAGCAGGACAGTTCAGCTGCCTGTGCCATCTATAAGATGTGCTGTGCCTGATATCAGACATGCTGCCCCTCCTGCCAGTACCACCAGTGCTGTGTTTGCTGACAGTACTGTCCTTGCTGCCACCAGTGCTGAAGCTGCTGTTAGTGTGTCTTGTAATATTCAGGGGGGGGGGGAGATGATACCAAGTGTTACGGCAGGGGACCCGAAGTTATGCCACCAGTGCTAGTACTACTACTAATGTCCAGCAGCTTGTTAGTGTTAGGAGTGAAGGAGGAAGAAGTAATCAGATTCATCATATTCCTAGTGACTGTGAGGAGGAAGACTCAGTGGCTGAGATTGATGTGGTTGGTGTTAGTTGTAGTAACAGTGATGGTGAAGCAGCCGTTGGGAATAGTGTTAGGTGAGTGGTAGCGGAAGCATGTGAGAGCATCCAGACTAGCAGTAAAGGGAGCCTGCATCATTCCCCTGACCCTCTGAGTCTCCTTCCCCCCACGACATTGTCCATGTGGAACATAATCCTGAAGAAGGCAGAATTGTCACCACAGCAATAATACCACCACCACCACCATGAGCACAGATCAGCTGCCTGTGTCTGCTGCTACTGCTGCCAGTCTGCCTTCTTCAGGTCAACAAGAAATGGCAAGAGTGACATTAGGGGACCCTCTGTCACATTGCTCGTCACCTCCTCCAACCAGCAGTGAGCTTTTGGAATTTGTGGAATTTGCAACTGCTCTAATTCCTTCTGCTTCTGAGTTGCAAGGGCAGCAGGATGGAGTGCCACATATCACCACTGACACATTGGGAATCGTGTCAATAAGTGATACGGGATTACTAGGACTGGTTCCACTTGCCAGCAGCAGCAACACATATACCATTGGTGCTGGGGGCTACTTATGGTGATGCTACTTCCTCAGGTGCATCACTGGAGCTAGTCGTTGGCATTTTTTCCTCAGGGCTTGTGCATTTAAAAAAATAATAATAATAAAAAAAAATAATAAAAAACATAGTCCTACAAAAAAAAAATATATATATTTTGGGGGGTTGTTTTTAACAAGCCTACAAATCAATGTTTCCTCAGGGCTTGTGCCAAACAAGCTTAAGTCCTACAAATCAATGTTTCTTCAGAGCTTAGGCCTCTGAAAAGTCTAAGGCCTACAAAGGCCTCTAACAACAAATCAAACAAATCGTCCTCTACAAAATACTCTATCAAGTCAAATATCAGTCCACCCCAGTGGCAGCTTATGTCAGGGGGTTCCTGTCTTTTACATAGAAATATCTTATTTTATTTTATTTTTTTTATTAACTGTCCCCCCAATTCCAGTCAAGAAACCTCCCAAAACAAATTCCCTGTTCAACTGATTCATTCCCCAGACTCCTCCCACCAACACAGGCACCCTCCTCAGGCCCCTTTTATACCATGTCTTATGGGGTTTTTCAAATTGTATTTAGGATGTATTGTTTTATTAACTGCCCGCCCAATCCCAGCAAACAACCCCCCAAAATGATCCCCTGTTCAACTGATTCTATCATAATAAAAGCAGCTCTAATTAATCATCATAGTATTTGGACTTTGGAGAGTGTTATTTCAATTCTGTCATAGTTGTAGTTCAAGAGTAATTCGATGACAAAGTATCCCCCTCCTGCCCCTTTTACTGATGTAACACTGTTCAGCCCGAGCAGAAGGTAGGTGCCCAGGTAGACTGCAGAGAGGAACAATCTTCAATTAAGATAAGGGAAAAACCTGAAAAACTTGTCAAGGGGGGCAGGGCTTTCATTGTTCTCATAGGAAGAAGATTGTCCCCTTCTGTTATCTGTCTGGTCTATGGACTGGATTCCACATCTGAGAAGAGATGGCTTACACTAGGTAAAAGGGGTGGGAGGGGAAACTTTGCTTGTGAATATCTCTCAAACCATAAAGGTTTGAGAAATAAGACTTATATCGTTCTTCATGTTTTTTTTAATGCCTACAAAATAAAATAAAGATAAAACGAAGTATTACTATCCCTTTAAACTGGAAGTTTAGCCCCTGAAATGTTATAGATGTTCCTAACGCTTTGTGTTGAAGACCTCTTTAGCAGGTGAGGGGTTAAAATTCTCATTTGATCAGAGGGGATTTAGGGAATTTTTCCCTTATGGTGCAGTTGGCTTGCTATATAATTACTACACTTTTTATTTGACTATAGGGCTCTTAGTCGCCTAAATAAATATGAACTGGTTGGTTATTTTATCTTACTCAGTTACTTATAAAGTCATTGGAGTGAGCTGTCAGTTCGGCAACTGCTGTGAACTTGAAATACATTCAAGCTAAATATTTTCTCGGTGCTAAAATCCCCTATTAATTCTAAACGTGTGAGCAATATGATAGTATGATTAGTGTGCCCTTTTGTTACCATCATTAGAGTTAAAGGACTTTTTTGGCAGTAAAATTAAATTGTCCTTTCAAGATGATGTTTTTGTAATAGGCTATCGGGATCGTTCTTCTTGATACGAAATATCTGTTATATTCACAAATGAATATGGATACTCACAGAGAAGGCTTTATTTATCTATCTAAAGTGTTTCTTGAGAAAACCAACTGTACCAGGGGGGAGGGGAATATTAACCATTAATTTAACCCTTTGAGCGCCAGTGGAGTGTACAAGGCATTGCGCCACTGTCACTGAATGGCTTTATTTATCTATCTAAAGTATTTTTGGGGAAAACTAACTGTACCAGGGGGGAGGGGAATACTAACCATTAATTTAACCTTTTGAGTGCCAGTGGAGTGTGCAAGGCATTGCTGCGCAATGCCTTGCCCACTCCACTATCACTGAATGGGTTAAATGTGGCTTTTAACCCATTTGTATGCAAAGAGGGCTCTCAAACACATTGTGAAGCCATGCATTGGAAACGTCACTTGAGTTTAACGGGTTAAAAGCCTTATTTAAAGCAACTGAAATTTGTGTAGTGGATTTACCCCAGAGTTGTACCTCTTCAGCTTGATGAATACAGGTCATAGAATCTGCCAGAGGACACCAATTCCCATACCTTGCCACAGATACTCCAGTTTTTAGTGGTAATTACCGCGTGTCCAGGGACAGAAGCTGATTCTCAGCGGTGGTGGTTTCCTCCAAAATTCTGCCCACTTCTCTTCTTTCTCACTCTGTTCCTCCTAATAAGAACTGGATGGATTCTCACTACCTGTTAGAATGGGATTTGACCAATCCTATATAATAATTCGCTAAAACGCGTGTAACGACGTAGTCATGCGCAGTAGAGACTGCTGAGCGTGCTGCAGTCATGCTCAGTAGAGACTGCCCATGACGACTCTGATACAGAGCGGGACGCACCGAAGGAGCTCTGTATCAGCCGCGGAGCGGGCATTCTCTACTGTGCATGACTACCCCGCGACCGTCTGGCAGTGGGACTGTAGCCCGTGTAACGAGCTCTTCAGTTATTATCATATAAATGGTTACGGGGTACAAAGTTCCTCCCACGTCCCACCAACCTATAGAAACAAGGATGATAAGCCTTGCCCACCCAATTAAACCCCGCCTCTTTATGGTCTCCTACTGGTCGGCAGCACATGAGTTCTCCCTAGTGGGATCAAGGGAGGAAGTTCCCAGGTATGGCAGTTACTAGGGATGGGAAGAAGATGACTTTTTCTCCCTTGTGGGAATTTTCATAAATTGGGAACTCAGGGTGAGATTTATAAAAAAGAATACTTAGTGCATGTTTAATAACTGTTGCTAAACTTCATAACGTTGGGTTATATTTATAGAGATGTTTATAAATATATCTGAGAATATTCTGAAAAAATTCTCAGAAAATTTGCCAAACGAGAATATTTTGGACTATATTTCCTCATGCATGATTAGCACTGTATACGTCCATTAAAACAGGTTATACCTGGATTTAAGATTTAATCACTAAAATCGCTTTTATTTTGGGCAGAATTAGTGAATTTCTTTAAACTTACTTTGTGACACAATTCTTATTTGGACAAGCCCATTTCTACTCCTCTTTTCAAACAAGTCGACTGTCTGAAGTTAGAACTTAAAAAAAGTGTTGGTAATCATTTATATACATTTTTTGTCACTTTGAGATAACTTTACAGACATTTTCTTTATTATTCCACTTTTATAAATATCCCATAAATATTTTACCTTTGTTTAGAAATTACCACAGGTGCAGACAAAATGTATCCCCTAACATGCACTAAGTGATGATAAAAAGGTGTTAAAGTGGAGATGACTTCTCCAGTTTATCACTTCTCCAGTCCCTGTTATTCTATAGACCTATGCACTAAGATCTCCAAAATTGGAGAAATCTTAGTGCATAGGCTCTATAGAATAACATAGGAATTGGAGAAGTGATATCACTGGAGAAGTCATCTCCACTTTATCATCTCTTTATCACACCTGGTGTTGTATTCCCACATTCCAACAATGCATTCTGATTTCCCGGTACTGAGTTTCTGAATCGCTATGTACATATCAGAACACACGCATGCTTACACTACAACACACACATGCACACGATATCATGCATACATACAAGCATGTGCACGCATGCTCATATTCTACTCTCTGCCATACAGTAGAAGGAGGAGGAAAAGACCTTGCCAATTCAGTTTTTTGTAAGAGATTGAAACTTGTTTTTCACTGAATTCTACATACCCTACAAAGTTCTGGATGACATAGAAAACTTCAGGGGTATCTCACCTGCTCCGGTTCAGGATCATGACATGGAAATCTCAAACTTGATGGTTAATTGAAAAATATTAAGTGCTCTACAATGCAAACAACATTTCTGAGGTTTCTCTCATCTCTGCTCAATACATACAAAATGTCATTGTTGAAACATATTTAAAAAATGTTAAAAAGGCAATGTGATGCCTTTCAGGGATCTGTGGCTCTTTCTACAGTAGATCTCTGGTTCCATGCAAAACTTTTATGGAGCCTTGAAATTCATCAAATGGGAATGTCATCTTTTTGTTTACATTATTTAACAATAAACTTTTTATACATTGAGTCGAGGTGAGAGAAACCTCAGCGATTCATTTCATGGATTGATTCCGAGGAACTGAAGATATTTCCTGGTGCATTTGATTTGATTTAGAATGATCATAGAGGTGGGAAGGTGAAGGGATGGGGTAGTGAGGAGGAACAAGTTGCCAGAGAGCACCGGAGACAAAGTGTGAGGGAATGAGGACAGGAAGCTTGAGTCAGAGGGGGCAACAGCATGGAGAACCAGTGGAAGAGGAGGCAGGACCAGGGAACATGGTAGGTGTGGAGGCAGAAATGGTGAGAGTGGGGAAAGAGACAACAGTAGATTGTGCATCGGGAGAGGAGGCAGGAATGGGAAAGTAGTAGCAGGGAGCATGGGAAGAATGGAATGGACACTGGGTAGCTTCTGATAAGAGAAGGGAACTTGTGGTAGGTGGAAACAGCAGTGGAAAGCATGGTGAGAGAGTTGGCCGCAGCAGAAGTGGGAAGAAGTAGGATGTGGGAGTAGAGATCTAAAGGAATGGGATTGGGGGAATCAATAAGCAGTCCTGCCACCGGTTCAAGTCAGTAACCTGGTTAAAACAAGGAAACAGGGAAATAACTTGTTTGATGTCTGAAGGTAAGCAAACCTGTTTTCTAAATGTTTGGACATCGTGTGATCACTTTTCCAGCAACTTATTGTTAAAATGGGAAACAAAACAGGGTAAGAAACCTGTTTCATGTCTTTCAAAATGTCTTATTTTGTTTGAATAACAGTCTTTCAGACTTCTGTCTCTCATTCCTAGCAGTGAGTAGGTCTCAATAATTTTTCCCACTTGCCATCAAGTTGCAGTGTCCATCTCTTGAGTCTAAACAGTGAACTTCACACACAAAAGAAAAGAGGAACAAATCTAACACAAACCAGCGGCACAATGAGCCCAAAGAAATAGTGTCTCCCCTTGCCTTCAAAACCATCAACCATAAATCAAAATGACCCTTTGGGAGTTTGAGTAAATCCATACACAGCAAAAAAAAAAAAAAAAAAGAATAAAATACACTATGAACACAAACACTTCTGGTTCAGTGTGTGAAGTTATCTATATATCTTCCATATATTTAAATGCACAATTGGATTCACAGCATCAGCACCATACATATAGAGAGGAAAAATGCAACCGTTTTTTTATTATAACAGTACTTTAAAAAATGTTCCTCATATCCAGTGTGTGGTCTTTATCTTAATAAGGAGAGAATTGTGGAGTGGTATACAGTACAGCAGATGTAGTCACCAACATCCATCAACGCATTTCACATCTAAAATGTTTATTCATGATCAGGATAATGATGATCATGAATAAGCATCTTAGACATGAAACATATTGATTTGTGTTGGTGACTACATCTGCTGAACTGTATAGCATGCCATGATTCTTTCATTGTTAAGGTACAGACCATACACTGGATAAGTGTTACTTTTTAAAATATTGTTATAATAAAGGAATTGTTGATTTTACTTGACACTGTGTTCCCTCTCTATGTGAAAAGTTCATATAGAGAGGGAAAAAGCAATGGTTCTTTTATTATAACAATACTTTAAAAAAATTGTACCTCATATCCAGTGTGTGGTCTTTATCTTAATAAGGAGAGAATTGTGGAGTGGTATACAGTACAGCAGATGTAGTCACCAACACTCATCAACACATTTCACGTCTAAAATGCTTATTCATGATCAGGATGATCATGACCATAAATAAGCATCTTAGAAACATGAAACATATTGATCTGTGTTGGTGACTACATCTGCTGCACTGTATACCATTCCACGATTCTTGTTATAATAAAGAAACTGTTGATTTTTACTTGACAATGTGTTCCCTCTCTATGCGAACAGTGCTGGTGAGGGGTATCCATTAGTGCAAGCAAATAAAAATCCCCCAGACTTGTATTGATTTAAATGGGGCTTCTAACCACACTAATGGGTAAAGCACCCCTGAAACGTTCTATACAGAGACTACTTGGTACTCCCCAGCTGTCTCTGTATTTCACAATGTTCCATGTGAGGTGCTGAGAGCACCCATAAATACTCATTAACACAGTGGTTCTCAACTCCGGTCCTCAGGACCCACTAACAGGCCAGGATTTCATGATTTCCTTGTTAGAGCACAGGTGAGTTAATCAATGTGAATGAGCCTCTGATCACATGATTTCCTTGTTAGAGCACAGGTGAGTTAATCAATGTGAATGAACCTCTGATCACATGATTTCCTTGTTAGAGCACAGGTGAGTTAATCAATGTGAATGAGCCTATGATCACATGATTTTCTTGTTAGAGCACAGGTGAGTTAATCAATGTGAATGAGCCTCTGATCACATGATTTCCTTGTTAGAGCACAGGTGAGTTAATCAGTGTGAATGAGCCTCTGATCACATGATTTCCTTGTTAGAACACAGGTGAGTTAATCAATGTGAATGAGCCTCTGATCACATGATTTCCTTGTTAGATCACAGGTGAGTTAATCAATGTGAATGAGCCTCTGGTCACCACACCTGTGCTCTACCAGAGAAATCCCTAAGTCCTGGCCTGTTAGTGGGTCCCGAGGACCGGAGTTGAGAACCACTGCATTAAAAACAAGTGTTGATTTCATTTGGTGAAGTTGGTTTAACCCCTTAAGGACCCATGATGGTCCTGGACTTTCATGGAATTCCGGGTTCCTCGTGCAGCTGCACACCATTTGGGGAGTCTGGAATCGGATTGTGCAAAAAAAAAATAAAATAAATAATGCTCCGTGGTCCTTAAGTGACTGCAAAATGCATGCGTGGCCAGTCCTTAAGGAGTTAATAAGGAATTGTTCCACTTGTGTTTGTACATATGGCCCTAACTGTCCCCAGCAATGTACTTTACATCACATTTCAGATGTATGGAATGACTTATGAAACTAGTGGCCTTTATTTTTCTAGAAATTGGATCACAACTGCAATGTTTAAAATGTGTGACTTGATGAGTTTGTCATCTGTTTTTAATAAAATAAACATCAAAAGCCTGAGACTCTCTTACGTTGTCGTGCGGATGATGCAGACTTTCTTGTACCATGAAACACAGTAACACAATAAAACTAGATAGAAACAAGATGAACGCCTGTTTTCAGTTTTTAATGTAATGTAATCTGGGTCATTATTATAATAGCCCTGTTCAAAATCATCATGCTTATGTCATTTCCATTTAACTAGTGTTTGGAATGGTCAATTTCCACGTAGGTAAATTAAGAACAAAAAAAGCGTAATTAAAATGCACAAAGTGTAACAAAAATCTAGTAAGAGAGAAAAATATATATATTTGTTTAATTTTTTAACTAACTTTAACTCATTGAATGCTAGGAAGGTACACAAAGCATTGCTTTCTTAATTATTTGAATTTAAAAAAGACAACAAATCTACAAACCAAGTTATTAGTCTTTAAAGGTCAAATTTTTTAGCCGACACTTGAAGATCCAAATGATGTATCCTGCACTTCGGATGACACCCTTTAATGATAGAAAGGTGTCCAATGCATTAAAACCTCTCTAAGGATTCAAAGGGATAGTAATACTTTGTTTTATCTTTATTTTATTTTGTAGGCATTAAAAAAACATGAAGAACGATATAAGTCTTATCTCTGAAACCTTTATGGTTTGAGAGATATTCACAATCAAAGTTCCTCCCCCCTCCCCTTTTACCTAGTGTAAGCCATCTCTTCTCAGATGTGGAATCCAGTCCATAGATCAGACAGATAACAGAAGGGGACAATCTTCTTCCTATGAGAACAATGAAAGCCCTTCCCCCCTTGACAAGTTTTTCAAGGTTTTCCCTTATCTTAATTGAAGATTGTCCCTCTCTGCAGTCTACCTGGGCACCTCCCTTCTGCTCTGGCTGAGCAGTGTTACATCAGTAAGAGGGGCGGGAGGGGGATACTCTGTCATTGAATTACTCTTGAACTACAACTCTGACAGAATTGAAATAACACTCTTCAAGGTCCAAATACTATGATGATTAATTAGAGCTGCTTTTATTATGAAACATTACTATCCCTTTAAATGGCAACTACAAGGAAAAGAGATCCACAACAGTCAATTTAAATTTTTTTAGCAGAGCTGATTCCTCTAGGACTGGGATGCACATGTCTCGAACACACAAGGTAAATCATAGAGATGGAGGCCATGTACATATTGTATTCAGTCAGTGAATTAATGGATCGTTATTGTTGTTAATGAAGCACAACATTTTGGTGGTCACAGCCCTTTTATCTGTACACGTTACGCACCTGACAAAGGGGCTGCGATTCCCAAAACATTGTGCTTTTGATACAACAATAAAGATCCAATAATTCTTCGACTGCATATATACCAACTCTCTGCTTGACCTTTAAACCTCTTGAGTGCAAGAACAATGCTTTGTGTACCTCTCTGGGACTCAAAGGGTTAAATGGCAATTATCTCCGATAGGTGGAGTCTTGGCAGGTCTGCTTCTCTGGGATCAAGAAAAAAATTAGCATTACTAAAATAAAAATACATCTATACTGAGTAAAAAAAAAACAGCAAGATATAAAATGACAAACCCCTTGTTTTACATTTTTGATAGATTGGGCTTCACGGGACTGTAAACACTTGAGTGCCAGACAGGTATCCAACACATCAGGAGAGATGTACTAAGGCATGATAAAGTGGTGATAAAGTGGAGATGACTTCTCCAGTGGTATCATTTCTCCAAGTCTTTTATTTTTCTATGGAGCTAATGCCCTAAGATTTCTCCAACTTTGGAGATCTTAGTGAATAGGCTCTACAGAATATCTTAGGAGCTGGAGAAGTGATATCACTGGAGATGTCATCTCCACCTAGTTATTACCCCTTAGTGCATAACCTCCTTTGTCTTGCAATGGGTTATATTCCTCTTTGGCATTCTAAGGATTAAAAAGAGCAAAACACAAGGAAGATAACATAGTATATAATGTTCTATAAATATATATTACTAACAGAGAAAGTACAGGTGGGCACTTTCAAAACTGAATGCAACCACAGAGTTGTTTGCAATCAAGTATGATGTATGCAGATTAACACTCAGCAAGCAGCATTGGGCTTAAACCTCAATCAGTACCTTAGATTTGGACTCTCCTCCCTTCAGTACTCTAGGTGGTACACTCACACCACTGAAATAGGGCAAAAAAATATAACAATGAGGTCCTCCTTGTTTCCTGGGTCCTTATGGCAGGTCTGAAATTTTCATGGCCAGCAACACCAAAAATAGGATAATAAGAGAGGTCAGAAATTGTCATGTCACAATGATACATTTTGTCTTATCAGACAATCACAGAGGTTAAAATAGAGAATGGATAAAACCCTAGCCACCAGAGGAGCCCTCACTACAGAAATTCTCCTATCGGAGCAAATATATGTATGAACAAAAAAATTACAATATTCTATGAGCAAAAGATAGCTACCATAACAATAAGACAATAGGAGATAAACATAATGTTAAAAACTATGAGGTTTAAAGGGATAATAATACTTAAAATGTAAAAAAAATATGTTGTAGGGTTTATCTCCCTGAGTAAGTACAGTGGAGCTGTTGCTACACCATCCTATGGAGATTTATGGTCCCGGGACCAGAGCTGTCCATAGGATCGTGTAGCAACAGCGCCACTGTACAATTTCAGGCCACTGTGATATTGCACCTAAAAAATTCAACTTTGAAAATTAATAACTTGAATTAAACACCTTTTAGCAGTGGGAGTACTTTTGTTTTACTCAGGGGGATAAACCCTACAACATATATTGTTTTACATTTTAAGTATTACTATGCCTTTAACAACATCTTTAATCCTGACATCCTGGTTGACCCATTTATTTGTCTTTTCGCTTATCAGAATCACATTCCTCTTATCCGTCCATTAGTTCCGCCATGTGTCTAGAAAAGCTTGCCTTTACTATTTGATGCTGCAAAGTCTCTAATACCCCGTAATTGGAAAAAATCCTCTTCTCCTACAGTGGCGGAATGGTTATCCAGAGCAGATATGCTCCATAAAATGGAAAAATGTCACGTGATCTCCTCTAATAATTTAGAGGTATACAACACAACATGGTCTCTATGGCACTCATATCATTTGCATTCATCTCAATTATTTCTATTTAATGCTTCCCTCATGATTAAATAGATATGGCTCTCTTGGCATTTAGTGTGACTAATTGAAATTATTTCTACAAATATTTCTTTACTAGTTGAACAGCCCATTACACGGGCCACAGTGCCTCTAGCAGCCGGTCGCGGGTCTCCCGCGCCTGGGCTGATACAGAGCCTCTGGCAGCCGGTCGCGGGGCAGTCACACGCAGTGGAGACTGCCCGCGCCTTGGCTGATACAGAGCTGGACGCTCCTTCGGAGCGCCCAGCTCTGTATCAGCCGCGGCGAGGGCAGTCTCTACTGCGTATGACTGCCGCACGCGCAGCAGTGTCTACTGCGCATGTCGGGCGTTACACACAACTTGGCGAATTATTATATAGGATTCCAGTAACTTAATATATGAATTGATGATAGCTGAAAGGTATTACTCCAGATGTGCATAAGTTCATGTGATACCCTTCCCTTCTAGGGGTGGGCGAAAAGTGTGAAAAATTTCCTGTGAAAAATGTCACAAAAATGTGCCGATTTTTTGGTTTTCCCGCAAAAAATTTCGCCTTTTCGCCTATGCAAAAATTTCCTCCTTTTCGCCTATTTTAACAAATTTTCCACCTATGTTAACACATTTTTCGCCTATATTTTCTATAGGTACTACATTTCCCATTGTAATATTACTTCTTCTGAGGGATGAAGTTTAGAAATAAGTGGCTGAAAGTCAAAGTTGTGAGTCCTACAGCAAAATATGGCTTGAAAAATGTGTTAGCATGGAGAATGCCTTTGTCCTTTGCCCACAACACTAACTTCCTGCTTAAGTGACATTGGCACATATTCATGATGATATCTAGTAAAAAATAAAGGACAACCTACAATGTGGCAGATATGTATTGTAAACAAAGATAGAAGACCCACAGCGTTAAACCACCATGATTAATATATTTAATGTGAAGGATGTGAATGAATCTAGTGATTAAGGTATGGAACACTGCAAGGAAAGAGGGGGCTTGTCCCCAAATCCCCAAACTTAGGAAAAACCTAGAAGAAACAAAAGCAAAAATTAACCTGCGCTGATCCATACTGATAATATAAATTGTAAACCCTGTAATAAGCCTTTATCATAATTGCGCTGTGCACATATTCAGGATGATATCAAGTAATAAAAAAATAAAGTACAACCTACAATGTGGCAGATATGTATTGTAGTGGTGGTGGTGGGGGACTGGCATGGTGTGATTTGTGTATATATTTTAACCATTGTCATACTTTATCCTCCCTCTCAGATTATTGACACATATTACTTATCGGTCATAGCAGTGGTTCCAAGTGGGGTAGATGGTGGCAATCCTTCTTCACATCCATCTCCACCTCCTCATCTGTGCTGCTGTTAATATATTTGTCCTGGTTTGTCTGTCATGTGTGGTTTCTGCTACTGCCACAACTATTGGAGCTGGATGTTGATGTAATTCTACTACCACAACCTGTGTTGTGCAATTTATGCAATTTAGCCAGTATTTCTAGTAGGAAGTGAAAGTTGGGAGGGAGAATGGATTTTTAGTATCTCATACACTAGGCTATAGTTTATGACATATTTATCGCTGTTTATTTGGCAGTTTGTACAAAATTGTTTTTTTAAACGTAGTGTATGGTATTAGCAAAATAAGTATTTTTTTTTGCATTTATGACATAATAGCTCACTGCACAATGCACAATTTACATCATGGGAGGTCATGGAAAAGCTGATTTTTTTCTGAAAAAATTGTTTTTTCATACATCTCTAGAAAGTTACCAAAGGGAATCATACCTACACAGATATTTATGGCAAAATACTAAAAATGGGTCTGGCCACCAGGGTACAAATAATTTATCAAGCCCCTGATACTGAAAGGTATAGTGATACTTCAAATGTAAATAGAAAATTTGTTGTAGGGTTTATCCCCCTGAGTACAACAAGGGAACTCCCACTGCTGAAAGGTGTTTTATTCAAAAGTTATTACAGCTCAAAGTTGATTTTTTTTGGTGCAATATCACAGTGGCCTGAAATTGTACAGTGGCGCTGTTGCTACACCATCCTATGGACAGTTCTGGTCCTGGGACCATAAATCTCCAGAGGATGATGTAGCAACATCACCACTTTACAATTTCAGGCCACCTTGATATTGCACCTAAAAAATTCAACTTTGAGCTTTAATAACTTTTGAATAAAACACTTTTCAGCAGTGGGAATATCCTTTTTTTTACTCAAGGGAATAAACACTACAATATATACTTTTTTACATATTAAGTATTTAAGGGTTTCATCAACAAATCCCCCAAAAAACTTAAATATAAATCTGTGACATAAAACTGATGATAACATTTATTCACTGCAATGTAATCAGACTCTATGTAAGACAGGAATTCCAAAGGGAATTAAATGCTTTGTGTACCCCTCTGGCACTCAAAGGGTTATGATTTTCCAGCCACGAGTTGAAGAAAATGCTTTTGAAAGCATTGTTTTTTTTTGGTTACATATAAATGAATTAGATTAAATATAATTTTTTATAAAATACTAGCAACATGGGACAGCGTTGCCCGTCATGTTATGACCATTGGGCGCACGTGTTTGAAATGCAGACACACTGATAAACACAGACATATGCAGCATACAGGCAGACACATACCATACATCCCAAGTGTCCCTCTTTAGGAGGGACAGTCCCTCTTTGAGGGCCAAATCCCTCTGTCCCTCTTTCCCACCCTGTTGTCCCTCTTTTTAGGAGGTCAAACTGTGTGCAGGGCCGGCTCCACCTATAGGCGAGGTAGGCGCCGGCCTAGGGCGCACACGTACTGGGGGCGCAGGCATGCAGCGGAGAAGAGGTGCGCCCACACACCACGCCAGGAACCACAACACAGTCAGGTCTGTGTTGCTACAGCGCTCCCTCATCTGGTCGGATCTTTAGTAATGCAGAGCGCGCTGGGAGTCATGATCTCCAGCCGCGCTCTGCATTACTGAAGAGAAGACTGCGCGGGAGATACAGGTATGTGATGGGGGGCAAGTTGGAGCTGAGGGGGCATAGTGGAGCTGAGGGGGCAAGTTGGAGCAGATGTGGGGCAAAGTGGAGATGATGGGGGCAAGTTGGAGCTGTTAGGGGAAAGCTGGAGCTGAGGGGGCATAGTGGAGCTGGTGGTGGCAAGTTGGAGATGATGGGGGCAAGTTGGAGCTGATGAGGGTCAAAGTGGAGCTGATGAGGGTCAAAGTGGAGCTGAGGGGGGGCAAGTTGGAGCTGAGGGGGGGCAAGTGGAGCTGAGGGGGGGCAAAGTGGAGCTGGTGGGGCAAGTTGGAGCGGATGGGGGGGCAAGTTGGAGCGGATGGGGGCAAGTTGGAGCTGCTGGGGGCATAGTGGAGCTGATAGTGGAAAGTTGGAGCTGAGAGGGCATAGTGGAGCTGGTGGGGGCAAGTTGGAGCGGATGGGGGCAAGTTGGAGCGGATGGGGGGCAAAGTGGAGCTGATGGGGGTAAGTTGGAGAGGATGGGGGGCAAAGTGGAGCTGATGGGGTAAGTTGGAGCTGAGGGGGTAAAGTGAAGCTGAGGGGGCAAAATGGAGCTGGTGGGGGCACGTTGGAGCTGATGGGGGCAAGTTGGAGTTGATAGGGGCAAAGTGGAGCTGGTGGGCCAAAGTGAAGCTGATAAGGGGCAAGTTGGAGCTGGTGGGGGGCATCTCTTACAGGCATCTCCAGAACAGGGGCAGAGTGGCTCAGGGGGCAGAGAGAGGACAATCATGAAAAGAGGTTGGGTATAAGTAGGCAGGGTATAAAGGAGTGGGACACAAGGGGCGGAGCGAAATGGGCGGCAAAATTAGGTTTTGCCTAGGGTGGCAAAAATCCTTGCACCAGCCCTGACTGTGTGGTGTGTTTTACTTTGCTCTCCAGCAATAAAGCAATAAACTTCAGTATATGTGTTTATACATTAGTCTGTGCAAATAAAATACTTTGGTCTTGAACTAAATCATTTATTCAGTTACATAAATAGCCAGTAATAGGTCATGAAATAACCTAAAAATTCTTACTAATGCCCCGCCCACCAGCCACACCCCCAATAATATCACCTAAAACTAACGTGTCCCTCTTTGGCCCTGTGAAATGTTGGGAGGTATGCACATACACACAGTGAGCAGCAGAAACATGCAAAACACATGTACACACAGACACACTGGAGATGCACATATGGACACACATATGTAACAGAGATGTACACACACAGACACGCAACATATATGAGCAGAAACACATGTGCTCATGAGCAGGCCCGGACTGGGACAAAAAATAGGCCCGGGCATTTAAGGCTGAGCAGCCCATTTTTATTTTTTGAGCAGCCCATGGGGGGGGGGGGGCGGGCGTTCATTATTTTATATATATATATATATATATATATATATATATATATATTAAAAGCCCCATTTAACCCTTTGCAAGGCATTCAAAGGGTTAAATCATCTGGAAATTTTGATTTGTCCCCTATAAAGCAGGTGGTTTACTCTCTGGCTTTTTGAATTGCCCCTTATGTAGCTCTCTTACACAAAAAAGTATCTGACCACAATCCGCCCCTGGTCTTGTCCTCCCTTTATACTTTCTCCCCTTTTTGCTCAGTTTCCCCCCTTTTCACACAGTCTTCTCCCCTTTTCACTCAGTCTTCTCCCCTTTTCACTCAGTCTTCTCCCCTTTTCACTCAGTCTTCTCCCCTTTTCTTTCTTTCCCCTTTTCATTCAGTCTTCTCCCCTTTTCACTCAGTCTTCTCCCCTTTTCACTCAGTCTTCTCCCCTTTTCTTTCTTTCCCCTTTTCACTCAGTCTTCCCCCTTTTCATTCAGTCTTCTCCCCTTTTCACTCAGTTTTCTCCCCTTTTCACACAGTCTTCCCCCTTTTCATTCAGTCTTCTCCCCTTTTCACTCAGTCTTCTCCCCTTTTCACTCAGTCTTCTCCCCTTTTCACTCAGTCTTCTCCCCTTTTCATTCAGTCTTCTCCCCTTTTCACTCAGTTTTCTCCCCTTTTCACACAGTCTTCCCCCTTTTCATTCAGTCTTCTCCCCTTTTCACTCAGTCTTCTCCCCTTTTCACTCAGTCTTCTCCCCTTTTCACTCAGTCTTCTCCCCTTTTCTTTCTTTCCCCTTTTCACTCAGTCTTCTCCCTTTTCATTCAGTCTTCTCCCCTTTTCACTCAGTCTTCTCCCCTTTTCTTTCTTTCCCCTTTTCACTCAGTCTTCTCCCTTTTCATTCAGTCTTCTCCCCTTTTCACTCAGTCTTCTCCCCTTTTCACTCAGTCTTCTCCCCTTTTCACTCAGTCTCTCCCTTTTCATTCAGTCTTCTCCCCTTTTCACTCAGTCTTCTCCCCTTTTCTTTCTTTCCCCTTTTCACTCAGTCTCTCCCTTTTCATTCAGTCTTCTCCCCTTTTCACTCAGTCTTCTCCCCTTTTCACTCAGTCTTCTCCCCTTTTCACTCAGTCTTCTCCCCTTTTCACTCAGTCTTCTCCCCTTTTCTTTCTTTCCCCTTTTCACTCAGTCTCCTCCCCTTTTCACTCAGTCTTCTCCCCTTTTCACTCAGTCTTCTCCCCTTTTCACTCAGTCTTCTCCCCTTTTCACACAGTCTTCTCCCCTTTTCACTCAGTCTCTCCCTTTTCATTCAGTCTTCTCCCCTTTTCACTCAGTCTTCTCCCCTTTTCACTCAGTCTCCTCCCCTTTTCACTCAGTCTTCTCCCCTTTTCACTCAGTCTTCTCCCCTTTTCACTCAGTCTTCTCCCCTTTTCTTTCTTTCCCCTTTTCACTCAGTCTCTCCCTTTTCATTCAGTCTTCTCCCCTTTTCACACAGTCTTCTCCCCTTTTCACTCAGTCTTCTCCCCTTTTCACTCAGTCTTCTCCCTTTTCACTCAGTCTTCTCCCCTTTTCTTTCTTTCCCCTTTTCACTCAGTCTCCTCCCCTTTTCACTCAGTCTTCTCCCCTTTTCACACAGTCTTCTCCCCTTTTCACTCAGTCTCTCCCTTTTCATTCAGTCTTCTCCCCTTTTCACTCAGTCTTCTCCCCTTTTCACTCAGTCTCCTCCCCTTTTCACTCAGTCTTCCCCCTTTTCACACAGTCTTCTCCCCTTTTCACTCAGTCTTCTCCCCTTTTCTTTCTTTCCCCTTTTCACTCAGTCTCTCCCTTTTCATTCAGTCTTCTCCCCTTTTCACTCAGTCTTCTCCCCTTTTCACACAGTCTTCTCCCCTTTTCACTCAGTCTTCTCCCTTTTCATTCAGTCTTCTCCCCTTTTCACTCAGTCTTCTCCCCTTTTCACTCAGTCTCCTCCCCTTTTCACTCAGTCTTCCCCCTTTTCACACAGTCTTCTCCCCTTTTCACACAGTCTTCTCCCCTTTTCACTCAGTCTTCTCCCCTTTTCTTTCTTTCCTCTTTTCACTCAGTCTCTCCCTTTTCATTCAGTCTTCTCCCCTTTTCATTCAGTCTTCTCCCCTTTTCTTTCTTTCCCCTTTTCACTCAGTCTTCTCCCTTTTCATTCAGTCTTCTCCCCTTTTCACTCAGTCTTCTCCCCTTTTCTTTCTTTCCCCTTTTCACTCAGTCTTCTCCCTTTTCATTCAGTCTTCTCCCCTTTTCACACAGTCTTCTCCCCTTTTCACTCAGTCTTCTCCCCTTTTCTTTCTTTCCCCTTTTCACTCAGTCTCTCCCTTTTCATTCAGTCTTCTCCCCTTTTCACACAGTCTTCTCCCCTTTTCACTCAGTCTTCTCCCCTTTTCTTTCTTTCCCCTTTTCACTCAGTCTTCTCCCCTTTTCACACAGTCTTCTCCCCTTTTCACTCAGTCTTCTCCCCTTTTCTTTCTTTCCCCTTTTCACTCAGTCTCTCCCTTTTCATTCAGTCTTCTCCCCTTTTCACACAGTCTTCTCCCCTTTTCACTCAGTCTCCTCCCCTTTTCACTCAGTCTTCCCCCTTTTCACAGTCTTCTCCCCTTTTCACTCAGTCTTCTCCCCTTTTCACTCAGTCTTCTCCCCTTTTCTTTCTTTCCCCTTTTCACTCAGTCTCTCCCTTTTCATTCAGTCTTCTCCCCTTTTCACTCAGTCTTCTCCCCTTTTCTTTCTTTCCCCTTTTCACTCAGTCTCTCCCTTTTCATTCAGTCTTCTCCCCTTTTCACACAGTCTTCTCCCCTTTTCACTCAGTCTTCTCCCCTTTTCTTTCTTTCCCCTTTTCACTCAGTCTCTCCCTTTTCATTCAGTCTTCTCCCCTTTTCACACAGTCTTCTCCCCTTTTCACTCAGTCTTCTCCCCTTTTTCACACAGTCTTCTCCCCTTTTCACACAGTCTTCTCCCCTTTTCACTCAGTCTTCTCCCTTTTCACTCAGTCTTCTCCCCTTTTTCACACAGTCTTCTCCCCTTTTCACTCAGTATCTCCCCTTATCACTCAGTCTTCTCCCCTTTTCACTCAGTCTTCTCCCCTTTTCTTTCTTTCACCTTTTCACTCAGTCTTCCCCCTTTTCATTCAGTCTTCTCCCCTTTTCACTCAGTCTTCTCCCTTTTCACTCAGTCTTCTCCCCTTTTTCACACAGTCTTCTCCCCTTTTCACTCAGTCTCCTCCCCTTTTCACTCAGTCTTCTCCCCTTTTCTTTCTTTCCCCTTTTCACTCAGTCTTCTCCCTTTTCATTCAGTCTTCTCCCCTTTTCACTCAGTCTTCTCCCCTTTTCACTCAGTCTTCTCCCCTTTTCTTTCTTTCCCCTTTTCACTCAGTCTTCTCCCCTTTTCACTCAGTCTTCTCCCCTTTTCACTCAGTCTCCTCCCCTTTTCACTCAGTCTTCTCCCCTTTTCACACAGTCTTCCCCTTTTCACACAGTCTTCTCCCCTTTTCACTCAGTCTTCTCCCCTTTTCTTTCTTTCCCCTTTTCACTCAGTCTTCCCCCTTTTCATTCAGTCTTCTCCCCTTTTCACTCAGTCTTCTCCCCTTTTCACTCAGTCTTCTCCCCTTTTCTTTCTTTCCCCCTTTTCACTCAGTCTTCCCCCTTTTCATTCAGTCTTCTCCCCTTTTCACTCAGTCTTCTCCCCTTTTCACTCAGTCTTCTCCCCTTTTCTTTCTTTCCCCTTTTCACTCAGTCTTCTCCCCTTTTCACTCAGTCTTCTCCCCTTTTCACTCAGTCTCCTCCCCTTTTCACTCGTCTTCTCCCCTTTTCACACAGTCTTCCCCCTTTTCACACAGTCTTCTCCCCTTTTCACTCAGTCTTCTCCCCTTTTCTTTCTTTCCCCTTTTCACTCAGTCTTCTCCCCTTTTCACACAGTCTTCTCTCCTTTTCACACAGTCTTCTCCCCTTTTCACTCAGTCTTCTCCCTTTTCATTCAGTCTTCTCCCCTTTTCACACAGTCTTCTCCCCTTTTCACTCAGTCTCCTCCCCTTTTCACTCAGTCTTCCCCTTTTCACACAGTCTTCTCCCCTTTTCACTCAGTCTTCTCCCCTTTTCTTTCTTTCCCCTTTTCACTCAGTCTTCTCCCCTTTTCTTTCTTTCCCCTTTTCACTCAGTCTCTCCCTTTTCATTCAGTCTTCTCCCCTTTTCACACAGTCTTCTCCCCTTTTCACTCAGTCTTCTCCCCTTTTCTTTCTTTCCCCTTTTCACTCAGTCTCCTCCCCTTTTCACTCAGTCTTCTCCCCTTTTCACACAGTCTTCTCCCTTTCACTCAGTCTTCTCCCCTTTCTTTCTTTCCCTTTTCATTCAGTCTTCTCCCCTTTTCACTCAGTCTTCTCCCCTTTTCACTCAGTCTTCTCCCTTTTCTTTCTTTCCCCTTTTCACTCAGTCTCTCCCTTTTCACTCAGTCTCCTCCCCTTTTCACTCAGTCTTCTCCCCTTTTCACACAGTCTTCTCCCTTTTCACTCAGTCTTCTCCCCTTTTCTTTCTTTCCCCTTTTCATTCAGTCTTCTCCCCTTTTCACTCAGTCTTCTCCCCTTTTCACTCAGTCTTCTCCCCTTTTCTTTCTTTCCCCTTTTCACTCAGTCTCTCCCTTTTCATCAGTCTTCTCCCCTTTTCACACAGTCTTCTCCCCTTTTCACTCAGTCTTCTCCCCTTTTCTTTCTTTCCCCTTTTCACTCAGTCTCTCCCTTTTCACTCAGTCTTCTCCCCTTTTCACTCAGTCTTCTCCCTTTTCTTTCTTTCCCCTTTCATTCAGTCTTTTCCCCTTTTCACTCAGTCTTCTCCCCTTTTCACTCAGTCTTCTCCCCTTTTCTTTCTTTCCCCTTTTCACTCAGTCTTCTCCCTTTTCATTCAGTCTTCTCCCCTTTTCACACAGTCTTCTCCCCTTTTCACTCAGTCTTCTCCCCTTTTCTTTCTTTCCCCTTTTCACTCAGTCTTCCCCCTTTTCATTCAGTCTTCTCCCCTTTTCACTCAGTCTTCTCCCCTTTTCACTCAGTCTTCTCCCCTTTTCACTCAGTCTTCTCCCCTTTTCTTTCTTTCCCCTTTTCACTCAGTCTTCCCCCTTTTCATTCAGTCTTCTCCCCTTTTCACTCAGTCTTCTCCCCTTTTCACTCAGTCTTCTCCCCTTTTCACTCAGTCTTCTCCCCTTTTCTTTCTTTCCCCTTTTCACTCAGTCTCTCCCTTTTCATTCAGTCTTCTCCCCTTTTCACTCAGTCTTCTCCCCTTTTCACTCAGTCTTCTCCCCTTTTCTTTCTTTCCCCTTTTCACTCAGTCTTCCCCCTTTTCATTCAGTCTTCTCCCCTTTTCATTCAGTCTTCTCCCCTTTTCACTCAGTCTTCTCCCCTTTTCACTCAGTCTTCTCCCCTTTTCACTCAGTCTTCTCCCCTTTTCTTTCTTTCCCCTTTTCACTCAGTCTCTCCCTTTTCATTCAGTCTTCTCCCCTTTTCACTCAGTCTTCTCCCCTTTTCACTCAGTCTTCCCCCTTTTCATTCAGTCTTCTCCCCTTTTCACTCAGTCTTCTCCCCTTTTCACTCAGTCTCCTCTCCTTTTCACTCAGTCTTCTCCCCTTTTCACTCAGTCTTCTCCCCTTTTCTTTCTTTCCCCTTTTCACTCAGTCTCTCCCTTTTCATTCAGTCTTCTCCCCTTTTCACACAGTCTTCTCCCCTTTTCACTCAGTCTCCTCCCCTTTTCACTCAGTCTTCTCCCCTTTTCACACAGTCTTCTCCCCTTTTAACTCAGTCTTCTCCCTTTTCATTCAGTCTTCTCCCCTTTTCACTCAGTCTTCCCCCTTTTCATTCAGTCTTCTCCCCTTTTCACTCAGTCTTCTCCCCTTTTCACTCAGTCTTCTCCCCTTTTCACTCAGTCTTCTCCCCTTTTCTTTCTTTCCCCTTTTCACTCAGTCTTCTCCCCTTTTCTTTCTTTCCCCTTTTCATTCAGTCTTCTCCCCTTTTCACTCAGTCTTCTCCCCTTTTCACTCAGTCTCTCCCTTTTCATTCAGTCTTCTCCCCTTTTCACTCAGTCTTCTCCCCTTTTCACTCAGTCTTCTCCCCTTTTCTTTCTTTCCCCTTTTCATTCAGTCTTCTCCCCTTTTCACTCAGTCTTCTCCCCTTTTCACTCAGTCTTCTCCCCTTTTCATTCAGTCTTCTCCCCTTTTCACTCAGTCTCCTCCCCTTTTCACTCAGTCTTCTCCCCTTTTCACTCAGTCTTCTCCCCTTTTCTTTCTTTCCCCTTTTCACTCAGTCTCTCCCTTTTCATTCAGTCTTCTCCCCTTTTCACACAGTCTTCTCCCTTTTCACTCAGTCTCCTCCCCTTTTCACTCAGTCTTCTCCCCTTTTCACACAGTCTTCTCCCCTTTTAACTCAGTCTTCTCCCTTTTCATTCAGTCTTCTCCCCTTTTCTTTCAGTCTTCTCCCCTTTTCACACAGTATTCTCCCCTTTTCACTCAGTCTTCTCCCCTTTTTCACACAGTCTTCTCCCCTTTTCACACAGTCTTCTCCCCTTTTCACTCAGTCTTCTCCCTTTTCACTCAGTCTTCTCCCCTTTTTCACACAGTCTTCTCCCCTTTTCTTTCTTTCCCCTTTTCACTCAGTCTCTCCCTTTTCATTCAGTCTTCTCCCCTTTTCACTCAGTCTTCTCCCCTTTTCTTTCTTTCCCCTTTTCACTCAGTCTCTCCCTTTTCATTCAGTCTTCTCCCCTTTTCACACAGTTTTCTCCCCTTTTCACTCAGTCTTCTCCCCTTTTCACTCAGTCTTCTCCCCTTTTTCACACAGTCTTCTCCCCTTTTCACACAGTCTTCTCCCCTTTTCACTCAGTCTTCTCCCTTTTCACTCAGTCTTCTCCCCTTTTTCACACAGTCTTCTCCCCTTTTCACTCAGTCTTCTCCCCTTTTCACTCAGTCTTCTCCCTTTTCACTCAGTCTTCTCCCCTTTTCTTTCTTTCCCCTTTTCACTCAGTCTCTCCCTTTTCATTCAGTCTTCTCCCCTTTTCACTCAGTCTTCTCCCCTTTTCTTTCTTTCCCCTTTTCACTCAGTCTCTCCCTTTTCATTCAGTCTTCTCCCCTTTTCACACAGTCTTCTCCCCTTTTCACTCAGTCTTCTCCCCTTTTCTTTCTTTCCCCTTTTCACTCAGTCTTCTCCCTTTTCATCCAGTCTTCTCCCCTTTTCACTCAGTCTTCTCCCCTTTTCACTCAGTCTTCTCCCCTTTTCTTTCTTTCCCCTTTTCACTCAGTCTTCTCCCCTTTTCACTCAGTCTCCTCCCCTTTTCACTCAGTCTTCCCCCTTTTCACACAGTCTTCTCCCTTTTCACTCAGTCTTCTCCCCTTTTCTTTCTTTCCCCTTTTCACTCAGTCTTCTCCCCTTTTCACTCAGTCTTCTCCCTTTTCATTCAGTCTTCTCCCCTTTTCACACAGTCTTCTCCCCTTTTCACTCAGTCTCCTCCCCTTTTCACACAGTCTTCTCCCCTTTTCATTCAGTCTTCTCCCCTTTTCTTTCTTTCCCCTTTTCACTCAGTCTTCTCCCCTTTTCACTCAGTCTTCTCCCCTTTTCACTCAGTCTCCTCCCCTTTTCACTCAGTCTTCTCCCCTTTTCACACAGTCTTCCCCCTTTTCACACAGTCTTCTCCCCTTTTCACTCAGTCTTCCCCCTTTTCATTCAGTCTTCTCCCCTTTTCACACAGTCTTCTCCCCTTTTCACTCAGTCTCCTCCCCTTTTCACACAGTCTTCTCCCCTTTTCATTCAGTCTTCTCCCCTTTTCTTTCTTTCCCCTTTTCACTCAGTCTCTCCCTTTTCATTCAGTCTTCTCCCCTTTTCACACAGTCTTCTCCCCTTTTCACTCAGTCTTCTCCCCTTTTTCACACAGTCTTCTCCCCTTTTCACACAGTCTTCTCCCCTTTTCACTCAGTCTTCTCCCTTTTCACTCAGTCTTCTCCCCTTTTTCACACAGTCTTCTCCCCTTTTCTTTCTTTCCCCTTTTCACTCAGTCTCTCCCTTTTCATTCAGTCTTCTCCCCTTTTCACACAGTCTTCTCCCCTTTTCACTCAGTCTTCTCCCCTTTTTCACACAGTCTTCTCCCCTTTTCACACAGTCTTCTCCCCTTTTCACTCAGTCTTCTCCCTTTTCACTCAGTCTTCTCCCCTTTTTCACACAGTCTTCTCCCCTTTTCACACAGTCTTCTCCCCTTTTCACTCAGTCTTCTCCCTTTTCACTCAGTCTTCTCCCCTTTTTCACACAGTCTTCTCCCCTTTTCTTTCTTTCCCCTTTTCACTCAGTCTCTCCCTTTTCATTCAGTCTTCTCCCCTTTTCACACAGTCTTCTCCCCTTTTCACTCAGTCTTCTCCCCTTTTTCACACAGTCTTCTCCCCTTTTCACACAGTCTTCTCCCCTTTTCACTCAGTCTTCTCCCTTTTCACTCAGTCTTCTCCCCTTTTTCACACAGTCTTCTCCCCTTTTCACTCAGTATCTCCCCTTATCACTCAGTCTTCTCCCCTTTTCACTCAGTCTTCTCCCCTTTTCTTTCTTTCCCCTTTTCATTCAGTCTTCTCCCCTTTTCACTCAGTCTTCTCCCTTTTCACTCAGTCTTCTCCCCTTTTTCACACAGTCTTCTCCCCTTTTCACTCAGTATCTCCCCTTTTCACTCAGTCTTCTCCCCTTTTCACTCAGTCTTCTCCCCTTTTCTTTCTTTCCCCTTTTCACTCAGTCTTCCCCCTTTTCATTCAGTCTTCTCCCCTTTTCACTCAGTCTTCTCCCCTTTTCACTCAGTCTTCTCCCCTTTTCACTCAGTCTTCCCCCTTTTCATTCAGTCTTCTCCCCTTTTCACTCAGTCTTCTCCCCTTTTCACTCAGTCTTCTCCCCTTTTCACTCAGTCTTCTCCCCTTTTCTTTCTTTCCCCTTTTCACTCAGTCTCTCCCTTTTCATTCAGTCTCCTCCCCTTTTCACTCAGTCTTCTCCCCTTTTCACTCAGTCTTCTCCCCTTTTCACTCAGTCTTCTCCCCTTTTCACTCAGTCTTCTCCCTTTTCATTCAGTCTTCTCCCCTTTTCACACAGTCTTCTCCCCTTTTCACTCAGTCTCCTCCCCTTTTCACTCAGTCTTCCCCCTTTTCACACAGTCTTCTCCCCTTTTCACTCAGTCTTCTCCCCTTTTCACTCAGTCTCTCCCCTTATCACTCAGTCTCTCCCCTTTTCACTCAGTCTTCTCCCCTTTTCTTTCTTTCCCCTTTTCACTCAGTCTTCTCCCCTTTTCTTTCTTTCCCCTTTTCACTCAGTCTCTCCCTTTTCATTCAGTCTTCTCCCCTTTTCACTCAGTCTTCTCCCCTTTTCACTCAGTCTCCTCCCCTTTTCACTCAGTCTTCTCCCCTTTTCACTCAGTCTTCTCCCCTTTTCACACAGTCTTCTCCCCTTTTCACTCAGTCTTCTCCCCTTTTTCACACAGTCTTCTCCCCTTTTCACTCAGTCTTCTCCCCTTTTTCACACAGTCTTCTCCCTTTTCACTCAGTCTTCTCCCCTTTTTCACACAGTCTTCTCCCCTTTTCACTCAGTATCTCCCCTTTTTCACTCAGTCTTCCCCCTTTTCATTCAGTCTTCTCCCCTTTTCACTCAGTCTTCTCCCCTTTTCACTCAGTCTTCTCCCCTTTTCACTCAGTCTTCTCCCCTTTTCTTTCTTTCCCCTTTTCACTCAGTCTCTCCCTTTTCATTCAGTCTTCTCCCCTTTTCACTCAGTCTTCTCCCCTTTTCACTCAGTCTTCTCCCCTTTTCACACAGTCTTCTCCCCTTTTCACTCAGTCTTCTCCCCTTTTCACACAGTCTTCTCCCCTTTTCACTCAGTCTTCTCCCCTTTTTCACACAGTCTTCTCCCCTTTTCACACAGTCTTCTCCCCTTTTCACTCAGTCTTCTCCCTTTTCACTCAGTCTTCTCCCCTTTTTCACACAGTCTTCTCCCCTTTTCACTCAGTATCTCCCCTTTTTCACTCAGTCTTCTCCCCTTTTCACACAGTCTTCTCCCCTTTTCACTCAGTCTTCTCCCCTTTTTCACACAGTCTTCTCCCCTTTTCACACAGTCTTCTCCCCTTTTCACTCAGTCTTCTCCCCTTTTTCACACAGTCTTCTCCCCTTTTCACTCAGTGTTCTCCCCTTTTCACTCAGTCTCTCCCCTTTTCACTCAGTCTTCTCCCCTTTTCACTCAGTCTTCTCCCCTTTTCACACAGTCTTCTCCCCTTTTCCACACAGTCTTCTCCCCTTTTCACACAGTCTTCTCCCCTTTTTCACACAGTCTTCTCCCCTTTTCACTCAGTCTTCTCCCCTTTTTCACACAGTCTTCTCCCCTTTTCACTCAGTCTTCTCCCCTTTTCCACACAGTCTTCTCCCCTTTTCACTCAGTCTTCTCCCCTTTTCACTCAGTCTTCTCCCCTTTTTCACACAGTCTTCTCCCCTTTTTCACACAGTCTTCTCCCCTTTTCACTCAGTCTTCTCCCCTTTTCCACACAGTCTTCTCCCCTTTTTCACACAGTCTTCTCCCCTTTTCATTCAGTCTTCTCCCCTTTTCACTCAGTCTTCTCCCCTTTTCTTTCTTTCCCCTTTTCATTCAGTCTTCTCCCCTTTTCATTCAGTCTTCTCCCCTTTTCACTCAGTCTCCTCCCCTTTTCACTCAGTCTCCTCCCCTTTTCACTCAGTCTTCTCCCCTTTTCACTCAGTCTTCTCCCCTTTTCACTCAGTCTTCTCCCCTTTTCACTCAGTCTTCTCCCCTTTTCACACAGTCTTCTCCCCTTTTCACTCAGTCTTCTCCCTTTTCACTCAGTCTTCTCCCCTTTTTCACACAGTCTTCTCCCCTTTTCACTCAGTATCTCCCCTTTTTCACTCAGTCTTCTCCCCTTTTCACACAGTCTTCTCCCCTTTTCACTCAGTCTTCTCCCCTTTTTCACACAGTCTTCTCCCCTTTTCACACAGTCTTCTCCCCTTTTCACTCAGTCTTCTCCCCTTTTCACTCAGTCTTCTCCCCTTTTTCACACAGTCTTCTCCCCTTTTCACTCAGTCTTCTCCCCTTTTTCACACAGTCTTCTCCCCTTTTCACTCAGTGTTCTCCCCTTTTCACTCAGTCTCTCCCCTTTTCACTCAGTCTTCTCCCCTTTTCACTCAGTCTTCTCCCCTTTTCACTCAGTCTTCTCCCCTTTTCACACAGTCTTCTCCCCTTTTTCACACAGTCTTCTCCCCTTTTCACTCAGTCTTCTCCCCTTTTCCACACAGTCTTCTCCCCTTTTCACACAGTCTTCTCCCCTTTTCCACACAGTCTTCTCCCCTTTTCACACAGTCTTCTCCCCTTTTTCACACAGTCTTCTCCCCTTTTCACTCAGTCTTCTCCCCTTTTTCACACAGTCTTCTCCCCTTTTCACTCAGTCTTCTCCCCTTTTCCACACAGTCTTCTCCCCTTTTCACACAGTCTCTCCCCTTTTCACACAGTCTTCTCCCCTTTTTCACACAGTCTTCTCCCCTTTTCACTCAGTATCTCCCCTTTTCACTCAGTCTTCTCCCCTTTTCCACACAGTCTTCTCCCCTTTTCACACAGTCTCTCCCCTTTTTCACTCAGTCTTCTCCCCTTTTTCACACAGTCTCTCCCCTTTTCTTTTTCTCCCCTTTTCACTCAGTCTCTTCCCTTTATCACATAGTCTCTCCCCTTTTCACACAGTCTCTTCCCTTTATCACATAGTCTCTCCCCTTTATCACATAGTCTCTACCCCTTATCACATAGTCTATCCCCTTTATCATATAGTATCTCCCTTTTCTTTTTCTCCCCTTCTAGTCTTTACTCCTCTTTTGCCTCTTTCCCCCATTGCCTCATTTCCCCTCCCCTTACCTCTTTATGTGAGGAGGAATGGAGCTGGTCACTTGTGAAGTCATCTAGTCCGCCTTGACAGCAGCCGGAACCATGTGACACGCGCGACACAGACGTGCTGTGTGCTTGGGGTTTCTTCATCTTTCTGGGCGCCACTTTTCAAACTTGTTCTGAGGACAGTGCAAGTTTAAAAGTGGCATCCAGATAGATGAAACAAAACCCCAGCATGCATCATGTCTGTGTAGCTGCGTGTCACATGACATAGTCCCGGCTGCTGTCAAAGTCTTGGGCTGCAGGGCTGGCCAGTATGTTTGTGTGCTCACTGCTCCCCCGCTATGCCACTGACGTGGGAAAAGTTTAAATTAATGCTGAGGGCATGTATGGGCCGGCACTGCCCGGACCGGCCCACCGGGAAAATGCCCGGTATGCCCGATGGCCAGTCCGGGCCTGCTCATGAGTTGTGTACCCCTCTGGCACTCAAAGGGTTAAGGTATAGAGAGGCATGTCAGAGTTAAATAGCAGCGGGAAGTGTGTTCATACCTGGGAACACTGACTTGTGAAGTCCCTAGAGGGGACTGATGTGGTGCTGATGTGGAGAGACAAATGGGGCAATCTGGGTTAAAAGTGGGTGGGGCTTAATTGCGAGTAGGGGCGGGGCTTAACATAAATGTGAAAAAGTGTTAGTAATAGGCTGGGGAAGGAGGAGAAGTGGGAGAGAAATGCAAGTTTACAGTGTGAGGGGTTTGAACACACTCCATGAGGGGTAAAACTTGATACAGAACCCTGTGGCAGTCAGTGGGTTAAGTGTGAATCTGATGGCTGTCTGTCCTGTGTCTTGCATGGCAAATGGTGACAGTGAAGAAGTAATTCAGCAATGAGGGCCTACCTTAACCCTTTGAGTGCCATTTTGTTCCCCTGCTGATGCAGCACCATTCAGTGGCTTTACTACAGGTCCTGCTGAGGCCACTGGGAGTCAAGGTGAGTGACTGTGTGTCAGCCATCTTTCTTTCTGGCTTTGTGTGTGTGTATGGGTATATGGTGCTGTGTGAGTGAGGCATGTATGTGTTATACCTGGGAATTTTTACTTGTGGAGTCCCTCATGTGGTGCTGATGTGGAGAGAGCAATGGGGCAATCTGGGTTAAAAGGGGGCGGGGCTTAATCGCGAGTAGGGGGCGGGGCTTAACATAACTATGGAAAAGTGTTAGTAATAGGCTGGGGAAGGAGGAGAAGTGGGAGAGAAATGCAAGTTTACAGTGTGAGGAGTTTGAACACACTCCCTGAGGGGTAAAACTTGATACACAACCCTGTGGCAGTCAGTGGGTTAAGTGTGAATGTGATGGCTGTCTGTCCTGTGTCTTGCATAGCAAATGATGACAGTGAAGAAATAATTGAGCAATGAGGACCTACCTTAACTGTTTGAGTGCAATTTTGTTCCTCTGGTGCTGCAGTACAGGTCCTGCTGAGGCCTCTGGGAGTCAGGGTGAGTGACTGTGTGTGTGTGTCAGCCATATGTATTTCTGGCTTTGTGTGTGTATGTGGTGCTGTGTGTGTGAGTGGGGGCATGTCTGCTTGGTGCTGTGTGAGTGGGGCATGTGTGTGTGTTTGTGTGGTGCTGTGTGAGTGGGGCATGTGTGTGTGTTTGTGTGGTGCTGTGTGAGTGGGGCATGTGTGTTTGTCTGTGGTGTAGGAGCAAGTGGCGGCCATATTGTTTTTTTCTGACTTTGATAGTGGTGGGTGGGCTGCATAGTGGGGGCGGGCCAACTCCCTGCATGATTGAATCACCCAATGGGAACAGTAACTCCTCCTTAATACCACCCCTGGGTGTGTTTTGGCAGGCACAAAGTCTTCTTTTATATATATAGATTGAACAGCATCCTTAATATAAGTCAGGGGAGGCCAAAGTGAGGCCCTTCAGCTAATGCCATGTTAAAACTCCCATCATGCCTCCACAAGCCAATGACTGGCAGAGGCATGATGGGAGTTGTAGTCTGGAAGCAGCATGAGGGCCTCACCCTCGACTTAAGTTGCAAGCGAAAAATAATTATTCCTGGAAAGGTTAACTTTTTTGGAGTAAGTACAATTTAATGTTTCCGATCTTCGGTTTGGTTAGCTGTTTGGTATCCGTCATCAGCTACTGTATTACAATGTTTTGATTTAATGGTTTGGCTGGAACCTTCAACTAGATTAAAAAGTGAAACAATTTATGGTTTAAAAGGTATGTTGAAACCATGTACACATACAAAACATTTTAATTTTAAGCAGTCTGACTGCTTATCCTCAGCTAGAACTCTGTAAATTTTGAGATGATCAGTCCAGAAATCTTTTGAAAATCTTTCTCGGGATTAGAACAGATACAGGTTATATTTAGTTACAATTAAATGAAAAAAACTTCCTATTAATAAACATCCACTTATCGTAATCTAAACATACATTCCTAATGGCAGCTATGAATCAATACTTTGTGAAGTGGTTTCCAAAATTAATTAATACTTAATAATGGTTATTATATTCATGGTGTAGTTGGGTGAAATGTTCTGTTTTTTTCTCAGAAAAGTTAATGGAAAAAACACAATTTACTGCTTCTATAACAGAAATTCTTTAATAGAAAATACATAAAATTCTGCCTATTTCCTATATAGCCTATGAGTTTGCCATGAGGATTTTGACATTTTCAGAATGTGGTCTCTATGGCAGTGAGAAACCCCACTTCAGTATTACTGCTGCTGAGTGGTGAAGTAGAGACATCCAAACTGAGAGTAAAGGATTCTGAGACATACAGCAAATGTCTTGACAAACTGTTAGCAGGTTGAGTCCCTTTGCCCAAGGCTAACAACCTGCTTGTGCAACTCCAACATAGATATTCTTGAAAGCTAACTGCTTGCAACATGTACCATCAGTTCTTTAAAACATCTGTTTTCAACAAAAGAATAGGGCAATGCATCAACTGACCTCCAACATTTTGCCATTGCCCGGGCATATAGTTGGATAACATTTTCTGGTTATTGACGTCTTTCTAAGAACTTCCAGACATGAGCTGAACTGCTTTTTAAATCATTCTTTTTTTGGGGTGGGGAGGGGGCAGATTTAGAAAATTTAATTTTAATATAAACTTTAAATTAAATGAAATATATATATATATATAAAATATTGAACAACATCCTTAATATAATATATGATAAAGTAAAGGAGGTTGAGACCTACAACAACATATGCCTTGACAAACTGTTAGCAGGCTTAGTAGTTTTGCCCAAGGCTAACCACCTGTTTGCACAACTCTGACATAGCATTCTTGAAAGCTAACTGTGGCTTTGAATATGCAACAAGTAGCATCGGTGCTTTAAAACATCTGTTTTCAACAAAAGAGTAGGGCAACACATCAACTGACCTCCAACATTTTTGTAACTTTGCCGTTCCACAGGCATACATTTGGATTCATTTTTCTGGTTATTGACTTCTTTCTAAAAACCTGGTAAGGGTGTGTTTGCAGCACAAAGAAAAACTGTGTAACTTAATGTTTTTAACAATGTGATTAGTTGCGGTGATGGTGGGCCTGTGCATTGGTTTTGGACTCTACGAATTGTCACTTTATCAAACCTACAGTTATCTTCTTACATACTTTTCATTTGTACAAAAGCAGCAGTAGGAGACATGGTTGTCTTATTGATGAGGAAAATGTTATCTCTCTCCCTGAGATATCTAGAAAACTACTGCAGTGTGTCTCTTGACCCCAAACAATTTTAGGATTGATTCTACTGCTGCTATTCATTGCATCTCTGGTATTTTGCTGGTGTCTCTCACAGTCAGATCTATGGTTGAACTTCAGATGGGATCATGCTGAGGAAGTACCTAGATGAAATCCCCATACTGGAGATTTCAAAGACTCGGGGGTACCTGAGGACTACTACTAACCCTACAGATGTTGCAATAATACTAATAGTAGGTGTTAGTGGTGTTGAATTTCAAATAGAGGGATAATCACTCATAGCTCAGGTTGTGGGTGTTGACCTATGTTACTAATTAGTTAGCAGTAGTGTTTTCGACTGGGTAGGGGTTGGTCTTGGAAACTGTGACAGTGATAATGATGACCAATATGATTTGTTGGACATAAAAGATGATGGTAATGTTCATTTTTACTGTAAAGTCCTTGAGAGAACTGTTAATATATGGAATGATGTTTTCCCATCTGAAAAAAATGACACCTGTTTTACACTACCATGGAGCAAATACATGGGGAAAATCTACACGTGGGGATGATACATTACAATAAAAAGGCAGAAAAACAGCAGACAATGTACTATTTGCTAGAATCTTCTTACACAGTGGGAAGGTCTGTTTTTTTGCCTGTTTATCTTTTGAGAGAAGAAGGTTTGCCCTTCCCTAGACAGCACCTACTACAGTCTTAGGTGTCAACCTCTAGGATGTAGGTCAGGGAAGAATCAGAATATGGTAGAACTGGGATTCAACAGAAATGTTTTTTAGTGACTCAAAAAATCAGCTTCAGCACTCCAGTCCCACAACAAATTTGGAACTGGTGAGTCAAGGAAGAGAAGAAACTATTTTAGAGAGGTTTCAAATGAACCATCTATAAAAATTAGCGAAACCAAGGGATATTTGCTAGGCCTTCTTGTCACAAAGCACTGGCTAAGAAACGTTGAAGAAACTTTCTCTGGATCCATCTAAATTCCTTTTGTATAAAATGACGAATATCAAGAATTCCACCAAATATGTAAATGCAAGTGAGATAAGATTAATCTTACATGTGATATGTTTTTTCTAAATAACACTAGACATTAAAGATATTGTGTAAATATACAACCATGAAATGATCTAGAGCAGATGTTCTCAACCCATGCCCTCAGTGGCCACTAACAGGCCAGGACTTAGGAATTTCCCTGCTAGAACACAAGTGTGTTGATCAGAGGCTCAGTCGTATTGATTAACTCACCTGTGCTCTTAAAAGGAAATTCTAAAATCCTGGCCTGTTAATAGCCACTGAGAGCACAGGTTAAGAACCACTGCTATACAGTGCCAGACCACTGTAGAGAATTTTTAACCCTTTGAGTGCCTGGTTGTAAGCAATGCATTGCATCCCCTCTGGCATTGAAATGGTTAAGTTATTCTTTCTGTAAGTGAATGATTTAGAAGAAGATGAAAGTATTTTTTTACACAGACTAATTTAACAGATATATACAGAAGTTTATACCTACATTACTGTGGATTTTATGTGGAGCAATCTGATACACTGGTATATACACCACACCGTGTGATCTCCTAAATAGAGGAGCAGAGGGATTTGGGTCTCAGACAGGCACTGTCCCTCCTATACTGTATAGTTCCAGTCCTTATACACAGACACATGCAGACTGTATACTATACAGAGGAGGTTCTCAGCCCATGCCCTCAGTGGCCACTAACAGGCCAGGACTTAGGAATTTCCCTGCTAGAACACAAGTGTGTTGATCAGAGGCTCAGTCGAATTGATTAACTCACCTGTTCTCTTAAAAGGAAATTCTAAAATCCTGACCTGTTAGTAGCCACTGAGGGTACAGGTTGAGAACCACTGATCTAGAGCAGACATGTATGTATGTATGTATACCTAACGTATAGCCGTGTTAGTCCAGTGGTATGTGTGTTTGTGCTCCCTGTGGTGCAACTGGTTTGCTCCAGTATTGTTCATCTACAGTGAAAGTCTGGAGCAAACCAACAAATCAAAATGTTTATTGCATTAAATGTGGCTTTTAACTTCTTGAATTCCAGACAGGTGTCCAATGCGTTGATTTTCAATTTGTTTGGCCCGAATTCAGCCTGAGGTCCACACTTTTCTTTTCTGCAATATGTGACCTGCATGATCTAGAAGATCCCAGAAAGCATCATTCATAAAATAGTTTTCCTTTTTCGTTGTTCGTTACAGGACAGATTGGTTGATAAAGCAGTGTAGTATGCTGCAAAACATGAAGTATTATGCTTTTAATGCCACTGTGCATATATTGTTTTTAATCAAATTTTATTTAGAATTAATTCGGCTACTTGTTTGTCTTTTTTTTATTTTGTTTTTGAATACCACTGGGATTGATTATATCCAAGGATTTCCAGGACAGCAATGGAACTGAGTTGAAGAATCTTGTTGGAGAACCTTCAGGATATCCATAGATCGTTCATCTGAACCCAAGAAGGGACAAATGTGATTTGTGTTGGTTGCAGGAATACGCTTGACGATAAACTATTTGTCAATGTGAGTTGATATTGCTTATTGCTAGTCTGAATATCCTTGGGATAATACACTATTGACACCCCTCTGTGTTTCTTTTTATCTCTGTGCATCATTCATAAAATACCTAATGTTCAAATAGTTACACATATGTGTAGAGTTAGAAGACCCTTCAAAGACTTACATCTTTAACCAAGAGGACTTCAGATTCCGTACCTGAAAAGTGACGTTCAAGTAGAAGATTTTCAGTGATGTTGCAGTTTTCAGATACGTACCTTAGACATTTCCACAGAGACATGATTTATAATGATGCACACTTTTATGGGTTTGGCTTTTGTGTACTAAGAGTTTGTTAATTGTATTGAACCAGTGTGAGTTTGTGAGGAAACAGAACTTTACCATATGCCCTGAAGTTGAAATTGGTGGCATGATCAGCTTCCCTGGAAGGACTCTGGGGTGCATAAAGGCTTCTGATACTTCAACTGACTTTTGTAACATATCGGGTTCCAAAATAAACTATTGGAGAATGGAAAACTGAATTACATGCATGGCTGAAAATGCTGTGAAGTAGAAAAATTACAGGTTACATCCAGTTTAACAATTATGCTCTAAGCTCTTTATGAGATCCACAATGACCAAAACCACATTGGGGAGACACAATTCTGCAAAGCTTAGAAGGAAAATGTCTGGGAAGTAATCGGCATTACATGGAAACACAAGAAAATAATGTAAATGCAGTATCACTTCGGATAAAGTGATTGTTGAACCATGAAATGCATTAAAGGGATAGTAAAGTCCCCAAAAAAGTATGTTTTAAATGGTAGCTGCTCTAAAACAACATTTAATGCACTTCATCCTTTCTCTCAAACCAGTATGGTTCGAGAGAAATAAGAAAATAAAGGTCTCCGCTCCCTCCCCTTTCTGCCTGACGAGCTGTAAAGCTGTCAGAGGCAGAATCCGGTCACCTGACTGTAGGCGGCTCTTCAGGAGTGCTGACATCGGGATATATAACTATAATTATCGGTATGGTCTATGTGCCTGGCTTGCAAGCACACGTTGTAGACCATTCCAGTAAAGTAATAATAGTTAGATATCTCAATGTCAGCTCTCCTGAAGAGCTGGCGTCTGGTCCCGGAAGCAGGATCTCATGACATCCGCTGTACAGTGAACGCATGAGAAGGGGGAGGGAGCGGAGGTCTTTATTTTATTACCATAATGGTTTGAGAGAAAGGATTAAGCACATTAAATGTTTTTTTATTGCAGCTACCATTTAGAACATAGTTTTTTTGGGACTTTACTATCCGTTTAAGCCAGTGTCAATTTAGGTTGATTTTATTTCCTCACAACTCTTATAGGTTGCAATGATTTTTAGAGTTTTATTGATTTTTGTATTTGTATATTACATTTTTTTATTAAATACAACATATGCTAAATAGCAGTTACTGGTGTCACTTTTCTGAACCCCTAAATCTGGTTTATGGCCAAGAATATCCGTTTGCATCTATATTAATTGGGTTGTGTCAATAAGAGTGCTGGGTTTGTTGTTACCTAGTACTGGTTGATACTTCCACATTTTGCTTACTACGGATTGAGGTTGGAGCTGTTACTAGGACACCAGACTGGGGTGTGAGCCAGTACAAACGATTATTCCTGGAGGCTGGCTAAAGCCTCAGAAGAATGTGAGTACATTTCCTAAAGCCTACATTCATATTGTGTTGGTGATGGATCAAATTGTTTGAATACTGCACTTAGGGCCGTATGTTCAAAAGGATAACAATAAAAAATTGTCCCATATAAAACAAAAATAAGTAATTGAATGCATGAATAACATATTTTCTATAGAGTATACGACAAAAAATGAGTAATGTCCGTTGTGTACGACACAACTCCAGAATTGGCGGTCAAAGGGGCGTGGCTAAACTATTCTCCATTGTCGTATAGAGGAAAAGAAAATTTGTCATAACTAACAACAAAAAATGTCTTTCAAAAGACAAAATTTGTATGTTAAGAAAAAAGTGGAGGAAATGTGTTCTGAATGTGAGAATTTTTGTCGTTAGTTAAGACATTGTTGTTAGTTAAGACATTTTTTTGTCGTTACATATGACAATTTCAGTCAGGAAAAAAGACATTTCCAATCACAACCGACATTCTCTGAAATTATAAATGATTAGTGTTGAGCGAGCACCCCGATGCTCGAGTGTTCGGGTGCTCTGACCGAGCACCCCCTGAGGCTCGAGTGCTTGGCCGAGCACCCGAACCCCATTGCATTAAATGGGAGGACTCGAGCATTACACCAGGCACCCCCTGCTCTGATGAGGGGAGGGTGCCTGGTCAATGCCCCCCTTCATCTCCACAATGCCCCTCTTCCACAATGTCCCCCTTCCACAATGTCCCCCTTCATCTCCGCAATGTCCCCCTTCATCTCCGCAATGCCCCCTTCATCTCTGCAATGCCCCCCTTCCACAATGTCCCCCTTCATCTCCGCAATGTCCCCCTTCATCTCCGCAATGCCCCCTTCATCTCCGCAATGCCCCCCCTTCCACAATGTCCCCCCTTCATTTCCGCAATGTCCCCCTTCATCTCCGCAATGCCCCCTTCATCTCCCCTTCATCTCCGCAATGCCCCCTTCATCTCCGCAATGCCCCCTACCTCCAGTCCCTGGTGGCCCTGCGGAGCGTCTGCAAGATCCCTGCCACCCGAACATGGCGGGCGAGCACATGGCGGTACTCGTACGAGTACCGCCATGTGCCGAGCAGAGCGATGCTCGAGCCGATCCGAGCATCGGCCGAGCATGCTCGCTCAACACTATTAATGATCCCAACGACACGTTACTTTGAAAAGTCGTTACAAACGCTATTTCATTACTTCCTTGAACATATGGCCCTTAGAGGGAATCTTCTGCGCCGTTAGTTTTTGTGTTTATCAGTTGAAGTTGACCTGTCATCTTTAAGTTTAGCTAATATTAAGGAGGATAGAAAACTGTGTACCTGTTGTGCTATTATTATTTTATTATCTTCCTCACAATCTGAGTGAGGAGGAGGGAGACAGAGAAAAGAGGGTTCAAGAGCACATGAGATTTGTTGCAATCAGCAGTCACATGTTCATAAGTATCTGGGATACTGTTTCAGTGCTGGAGCAGTTAGCAATAGCCTTCCTGTTGTGTTCACAGTGTACCCAGAGGCATCAGCATCCGTAACCCCATAAGGACCATGTGCTGTGCCATGACCATCATGCGGTTTTCCCTTAAGTACGGATGACCGTGATTGCATGTCACATACATTTTACTTACAGCGCTCCTTCGGGAGCATTGAATGTAGAAACGGGAACTGAAATTGACCGCTCCAAGACAGGAGTGGTCTCTCTCATTCCACAACGAGGCACGCTGGTAGGCATCACATGTCGCATGTACCGGCTCATTGGAAAGACCAAAGTGCTCCTTAAGGGAAGATTGATTCCCAGGACCCTGGTCGTTAAGGGGTTAAAGTGTGGATTTCTGTGGCGGCCCTGGCAGGTCACACGTCTTGAATGGGTTAACAGTGGATGGGCCTGTTGGTGGGATCATGTGAGAACTGGGGGTGTGGCTATGGACAGTGCTAATGGTGCCTAGAGTGCCTTGCTTAGGGGAACCTGGGATGTAAATCTGGCACTGCCTGTACTGCAGTTGACTTGATCAAGAATTGCTCTTTTTTCTTTGCATATGACTCCAATGTTGATGGTGATGACCAGCAAAATAAATTGGCGATGCACTATAGGATATAAGATAACATTTCCTATTGAATGCTGGAATGCATTGAGAAGCAATTTATTGGAGATCTCTCTCCATCAGTCAAGGAGATAAAATCACTGTTTAAATCAACTGGAATTCCAGTGTATTTGTCCTCTATAGTACAGCTGTTCTGCCCCAGAATTGCTCCAATTCTTCCAATTTGTCTTAATGCATTAATATGTTGAGTGCCAGAGGGGTATTCAATGCATAGCACATCCCTCTGGCACTCAAATGGTTAAACCCTTAAGGATGTGCGATAAGGACCTATGACGTGCCAGGAGCGTCATGGACCTCAGGGCTCCCTGTGTGGCTGCACACCATTTGAGGAGCCTGAATTGTATAAGACAAAAAAAAATGCTCTGTCGTTCTTAAAGGGATAGTAATACTTAAAATTTATTAATCCCCATATTGTAGGCATTAAACAAAGAAATGAATTGCCCCCAGTGCAATCTCTCAAACCTTTACAGTCTGAGAGATAATCGCTCGCAAAGTTCGCCCCTCCCGCCCCTTTCACTGAAGTCAGTGTTCTAGCTGACCAAAGGGGAATCCTGTCGTACGACCATCAGCTGACTCTGCAGTAGAGCTGAGATCGCGTTAATAAAAAATAAATCCCTCACTGAAATGGTCTTCTATGTGTGCTTGCAAACCACCTTTTCAGTAAAGGATTTCTTTTTTATTAATGAGATCTCCGCCCTGCTGCAGAGCCCCCTGATGCACATAATACCGGATTCCCCTTCTGTCAGCTAGAATGCTGACTTCAGTGAAAAGGGAGGGAGGGGGTTACTCTGTGAGTGATTATCTCTCAAACCATAAAGGTTTGAGAGATTGCATTGGGGGCAATTAATTCTTTTTTTAATGCCGACAATATGGGGATTAGTAAATGTTAATTATTACTATCCCTTTAAGTGCTGGCTGCCTTAAGGGGTTAAACCCATGGTAACTCTCATTGCCCACTTTTGGAAATACTACTTTACAAAATATGGTTGTTAATATGGTTATTAACCCTTTGAGTGCCCGAGATGGATAGCTCTTTGGCACTCAAAGGGTTAAAGGGATAGTAATGTTTCATAATAAAAGCAGTTATAGTTAATCATCATAGTATTTGGACTTTGGAGAGTGTTATTTCAATTCTGTCAGAGTTGTAGTACAAGAGTAATTCAATGACAAAGTATCCCCCTCCTGCCCCTTTTAGTGATGTAACACTGTTCAGCCAGATCAGAAGGGAGGTGCCCAGGTAGACTGCAGAGAGGGACAATCGTCAATTAAGATAAGGGAAAAAGCTGAAAAACTTGTCAAGGGGGGCAGGGCTTTCATTGTTCTCATAGGAAGAAGATTGCCCCCTGCTGTTATCTGTCTGGTCTATGGACTGCATTCCACATCTGAGAAGAGATGGCTTACACTAGGTAAAAGGGGCAAGAGGGGAAACTTTGCTTGTGAATATCTCTCAAACCATAAAGCTTTGAGAGATAAGACTTATATCGTTCTTCATGTTTTTTTAATGCCTACAAAATAAAAAAAAAGATAAAATTAAGTAATACTATCCCTTTAAATATGCAGGGTTTGGAGTCCGTGCCAGAAGCAAGGGGTGAATTTCAGTAGCTAAACCATAGATGTTTCTAAAACACTTTTAGCTCTCTAACAAAAATGACACTGTAGAAATATTTAAATGTAAGTTTTCCATACTTTTTCTCATTGACTGCTGACATATTTTTGGCATTATTTTATGGATATGCTGAAACACTTTTTAACATTATTTAGAAAAAATGTATTCTGATTCATGATGACATTTACAATAGTCTGTTACTTTTGCTACTTGTTTTGGTAAACAAATATGTTACTATAACAACTTTTGTTTGATTTGCATCTAAGTGGTAAGTCATTCTGGCAGCAACTGACGCGTTTTGTAGACACTGGACAAATATTTGCTAAGGTTCTACTGGCGATTCACATCTCTGTTCAAAGCCAAAATAACTGTTCTTATTAAATATTGTTTTCATAGTTCAACTATATATCACCTTCCGAGAACTGAAAGAATTTCTCCTTAAAAATTAAAACGCTATATATATATATATATATATATATATATGTGAGTTTTATTTTGTTATTAGATTAACTTACCTACATAGGTGTCCTTCATACAGCAGTCAGGTAAATCAATATATATGTTTGCATTGTATTTACAGTTTATTGGTTATAGGAATCAAAGTTAAAATCTGCATCTAGGTACAACAAAATAACGGTTGTGAATGGCTCGTAAGTGACATAGGATTTTATTAGATTACTAGTTGAACAGCCCGTTACACGGGCCACAGTGCCTCTGGCAGCCGGTCGCGGGTCTCCCGTGCCTCGGCTGATACAGAGCCTCTAGCAGCCGGTCGCGGGGCAGTCACGCAGTGGAGACTGCCCACGCCTCGGCTGATACAGAGCTGGACGCTCCTTCGGAGCGCCCAGCTCTGTATCAGCCGCGGCGCGGGCAGTCTCTACTGCTTATGACTGCCGCACACGCAGCAGTGTCTACTGCGCATGTCGGGCGTTACACACAACTTGGCGAATTATTATATAGGATAAACAGATATAGGAGTGGTGTACACAAAAGATCAAAAACTACTCAGCAATAATATATAGGGGATGCACTAAGGTGTGATAAGGAGGTGATAAAGTGGAGATAACTTCTCCAGTAATATCACTTCTCCAGTTCCTATGTTATTCTATGGAGCCAATGCAATAAGATTTCTTCAACTTTGGAGATCATAGTGAATAGGCTCTATAGAATAACATCGGAACTGGAGAAGCGATATCTCTGGAGAAGTCATCTCCACTTTATCACCTCTTAGTGAATCTTCCCCATAGAATAGTTACACATTACTGCAGCTAAGAGCCACTTATTTCTAAAGTATAATTCCCATTTAACTCTCTGAATGCTAGTGGGTTAACAGTGAACAGGGTTAATAATGTTCAAAGGGTTAATTCTGACATGCAAGCTGACTTGTGCATTGTACCAGGTACTCCAGTTTATAGATAAAGGTGAGCAATATGGCTGCTGTGTGGTTCACAAGTAGTGATGTGAAAATTGAAACGGAGAGACTGAGAGGGAGAAAGAAAGGAAGGAAGCAGGGGGAAAGAGAGAAAATAGAATGGAAGGTAGGAAAGGAACGAAGCAAAGGAGGAAAGAAGGAAGGATGGAAGGAAGGCAGGGAGACACATTATAGTTTCTCTCGGCTTGTGAGAATCATTTGGACATGAATCCACAGGGATGAAGTGGACTATTATAGGAATTGCTTTGGGATAGTATGGCTTCTGCATCAACCTCAGAGGCATCAACCTCAGCCACAAAAGGCTGCGTAAGATCTGGATGTCTCAGAACTGGAGCCGTGGAGAACTTTTGTTTTAATATTTCGAAGGCCTTAATAGCTTTTGGAGGCCAATTAACAGAGTCAGATCCCTTCTTTGTAAGGGCCGTGAGAGAGGCAGCAATCTTAGAGAAGTCTCTGATAAACCTGTGATAATAATTTGCAAACCCCAGGATTCTCTGAAGGGGTTTGAGTCCAGAGGGCTGAGGCCAGTTAAGGTGGTGTCGTTTGTAGGGATGCAGCTCGAATCCATGTAGAACTGATGATATACCCCAGAAAGGGGAGGCTCTCTACCTCAAAGATACACTTTTCCAACTTGGATACAAGTGATTTTCATGAAGACTGAGTAATACCTGCTTGACATGTGTACGATGAGTAGCTAGGTCAGGAGAGTGAATCAGTATGTCATCCAAGTATACGATAACAAATTGTTGTAGGAAATCTCTGAGACACTCGTTCACAAATTCCTGGAACACTGCAGGAGCATTTCAGAGCCCAAAGGGCATGACTCTTTATTCATAATGTCCTGAGCTGGTGTTAAATGTAGTCTTCCATTCATCTCCCTGACGAATCCTGATGAGATTGTAGGCACCCCTTAAGTCTAATTTGGTAAAGACTTTAGAGCCTTTAAGCCAGTCAAACAGTTCTGATATCAGGAGTAAGGGGTATGTATTTTTAATGGTGATTTTATTTAGTCCTCGGTAGTCAATGCAGAGGTGAAGGTCTCCCTCTTTCTTTTTAACAAAAAAGAACCTTGCTCCAGCAGGGGAAGTAGAGAGTTGAATAAATCCTTTTCTTAGAGTCTCCTTGATACATTCCTCCATGACTTCAGACTCAGGAAATGAAAGAGGATAGACTCTGCCTAGTGGTGGAACTCTACCAGGCAACAGATCTATTGGACAGTCTCCTAGTTGATGTGAGGATTATGTAATGACAGCCAGGAGTATCCTAATATTATCGGACAGGAAGGAGAGGTGATCACATGAAGATTTAAAGTCTCTGAGTGTAAAACCCCTACTTGGAGATGCAGGGGCTGAGTCTCTTTAGTTGTAAGAGAAGGGTGAAGTAGTCTCCCATCAATGGCTTCTAGCAACAGAGGTTGAGACTTGGTGAAGCAAGGAATTCCATGATTTAAACAGAAAGTCTCATCAATAAATGAACCAGCAACCCCAGAATCTATTAGTGCAAACCTAGAGACATTAAGATTCTGACATGACCTTACACTGGGACCAATAGACGTTTGTCCCTTGATTCAGGGGTATGAGAAATTACACCTAGAGCAGGGCCCATGTTCCCCTCTAGGTGCATGTGTTTCCCTTCTTTTTAGGACAGTTGCGGGCATAATGTCCATTCCCTCCGCAGTACATGCATAGGTTCTCCCTCCTTCTGTGTTGCCTTTCCTCTTCGCTCAATCCCATGGACCCAATTTGCATGGGCTCCTCTGGAGGGGGAACGACCAGAGATTCCAGAGGAGAAAATTTAGGTGCCAGCCTGAAAGTAGGTCTCCTAATGCTATCCCACTGGAGTTGCCTCTTTCGGAGTCTGAGTTCTATGCAGGAGACAAATGCAATAAGTTCTTCCAACTCCAAGGGTAGATCACTAGCAGGTAGTTCATCTTTCAACCAGTCAGACAACCCATTATTAAATGCAGAGACCAAGGCTTCATTGTTCCAATTAACCCCTGCTGCAAAGGTGCGGAATTCAAAAGCATAGTCCATTAGAGAATGCAAGCCTTGTCTAATGGTGAAGAGAGATGAAGAAGCAGTCCCAGCTCCGCCAGGGAGATCAAAGATTTGACGGAGATTGTGGGCAAATTCAGAGTAATCGTTCACCAACGGAGTTCCCTTCTCCCATAGAGAGGAGGCCCAAGCAAGGGCACGGTCAGTTGGAAGACAAATAACATATCCCACTTTAGCTCTGTCAGACAGAAACAAAAGGAGTGTCATCTGAAAGTGTATGGAACACTGATTTAGGAATCCTCTATAAGCAGCAGGATTACCTCCATAACAGGAGGGAGGTGGCAGTCTCATAGTTAGCATGGGAGCAGAGGTCTATAGCTGAGCAGGAGAAGAAGTAGCAGGATCAGTATGTTGTGCAGGATCAGTATAACTAACAAAGTCTGTAAGGTCTAAGCAAACTGATCCATGCATTGGTCTAGACCTTCAATCCTGGCCTCACATGCGCTTAGATTTTGTCTGACCTCTGTGGGTTCCATGCTACTGGCCCTTGGATACTATCACAGTCTCTCAGCCTGGTGAGTTATAGCTAATGTGTAGGATGTTAACACACAGAGTCAGAACCCTACTGTAGAAGGCCTGGAGTCGACAAACAGAGCAGGCAGATGTTTTTAAGTCAGCAGACAGATAATTTGGATTCTGCAAGTCGAAGAAATCTGAAGTTGCAGAATATTGGAGTGTCAAGGTCGAGCAAGAGTCAAACACAAGTATTCGAGTAATGTTAGTTATTGACTACACAAGGTCATAGGCAAGCCGGATTCGGTACACAGAGAGTCGAGCAATTGGGCAGTCGGTACCTTCAGACTGAAGACAAGCTGAGAGTTGTAGACAAGACAGATATGGTACACAAAGAGTTGGGCAAACTGGCAGTGATAACACAGGAGTTATGAAGAGAGTGATCAGGCAAGCCGAATTCAGTATACAGTGGGTCGAGCAGACGACTGGAGCAAAGAGTGGGTTCACTGGAACAGGAAGGATGGTTGTAAACAAAGCCGAGGTCAGGAAGCCAGACAGACAGATAAACAGAGTTCAAACAAGGGTCACAGATGGAATCGGGAGTCACAGGTAAACTGGAGAGTGTGCCGGAGAATGTGGCAGATCTCTTTGCGAATTGCATGGCGTTTCGCCTCTGGCAGACTCAGGAAGGCCTCCCGAGAGTCCACCACGAATCCCAGGAACTCCATGCACTGAGAGGGCACCAACTGGGATTTCTTCCAGTTGATGAGGAACCCCAGATTTGACAGAAGCTAAATAGCGCAATCGGCGTGAACAAAAAGGAGAGCGAGATCCTGTGACATGAGCAACATGTCGTCCAGACAAATGATGAGGCAGATACCCCAACTGTGTAAATAGGCGACCACAGGCTTTAGGTGCTTCGTGAAGCACCAAGGCGCCGAGGACAAACCAAAAGGAAGGCAAGTGAATTGCCAAATTCTGTCCCGCCAAAGAACTGGACATGATGTTTTAGAATCTTTCTATATAATTACTGTGTGTAACAGAAGGACTTACCTAGGTAGGAGTCCATCTTACAGCAGTCAGGTGTATCTATATAATTACTGTGTGTAACAGAAGGATTTACCTAGGTAGGAGTCCATCTTACAGCAGTAAAGTATATCTATACAATTACTGTATTTAACAGAAGGACTTACCTAGGTAGGAGTCCATCATACAGCAGTCAGGTGTATCTATATAATTACTGTGTGTAACAGAAGCACTTACCTAGGTAGGAGTCCATCACACAGCAGTCAGGTGTATCTATATAATTATTGTGTGTAACAGAAGCACTTACCTAGGTAGGAGTCCATCATACAGCAGTCAGGTGTATGTATATAATTACTGCGTGTAAAAGAAGCACTTACATATATAGGAGTCCATCATACAGCACTCAGGTGTACCTATATAATTACTGTGTGTAACAGAAGGACTTACCTAGGTAGGAGTCCATCACACAGCAGTCAGGCGTATCTATATAATTCCTGTGTGTTACAGAAGCACTTACTTAGGTAGGAGTCCATCACACAGCAGTCAGGTGTGTCTATATAATTACTGTGTGTAACAGAAGCACTTACCTAGGTAGGAGTCCATCATACAGCAGTCAGGTGTATGTATATAATTACTGCGTGTAAAAGAAGCACTTACCTATATACGAGTCCATCATACAGCACTCAGGTGTACCTATATAATTACTGTGTGTAACAGAAGGACTTACCTAGGTAGGAGTCCATCACACAGCAGTCAGGCGTATCTATATAATTCCTGTGTGTTACAGAAGCACTTACTTAGGTAGGAGTCCATCACACAGCAGTCAGGTGTGTCTATATAATTACTGTGTGTAACAGAAGCACTTACCTAGGTAGGAGTCCATCATACAGCAGTCAGGTGTATCTATATAATTACTGTGTGTAACAGAAGAACGTACCTAGGTAGGAGTCCATGATAGAGCAGTCAGGTGTATCTATATAATTCCTGTGTGTAACAGAAGGACTTACCTAGGTAGGAGTCTATCATATAGCAGTCAGATGTATCAATATAATTACCATGTGTGGCAGAATCACTTACCTAGGCAGGAGTCCATCATACAGCGGTCAGGTGTATCTATAAAATTACTGTTTGTAACAGAAGGACTTACGTAGGTAAGAGTCCTTCATACAGCAGTCAGGTGTATCTATATAATTACTGTGTGTAACAGAAGCACTTACCTAGGTAGGAGTCCATCATACAGCAGTCAGGCATATCTATATAATTTCTGTGTGTAACAGAAGCACTTACCTAGATAGGAGTCCATCATACACCAGTCAGGTGTATCAATATAATTACTGTGTGTAACAGAAGCACTTACCTAGATAGGAGTCCATCATACACCAGTCAGGTGTATCAATATAATTACTGTGTGTAACAGAAGCACTTACCTAGGTAGGAGTCCATCATGCAGCAGTCAGGTGTATCTATATAATTACTGTATGTAACAGAAGCACTTACCTAGGTAGGAGTCCATCATACAGCAGTCAGGCATATCTATATAATTCCTGTGTGTAACAGAAGCGCTTACCTAGATAGGAGTCCATCATACAGCAGTCAGGTGTATCTATATATTTACTGTGTGTAACAGAAGCACTTACCTAGGTAGGAGTCCATCATACAGCAGTCAGGTATCTATATAATTACTGTGTGTAACAGAAGCACTTACCTAGGTAGGAGTCCATCATACAGCAGTCAGGTATCTATATAATTACTGTGTGTAACAGAAGCACTTACCTAGGTAGGAGTCCATCATGCAGCAGTCAGGTGTATCTATATAATTACAGAAGCACTTACCTAGTTGAAGTCCATCATAGAGCAGTCAGGTGTATATATATTTATTTAGGTCTCCAAGAAATGTGTTGGAGACCTTTGTAGCATTCAAGTGGTTAAATGCCTCATTTACATCCCCAGTATGGTACAGTTGGTTTGCTCCAATATCATTTTCTAAGAGGCAGCATTTCTGCTCCTTTGAACCCATGTGTTGTAATGAGCTGGAAACGTTTTATGCATCCAAAGGTTTATATAGCCTTTAACCCTTTAATTGCCAGAGGGGTTCACAATGCATTGCTTTGCAATGTGTTGCTTACCACTCTGGCACTCAAAGTGTTAAAAATAACTGGTTAATATTACATATGTAATAATACCACTCCCTTAATCAGTGCTACAGTTTAGCTTGTGAAGGAGAAGTGAACCGGGTTGTTAAAGGTCAGAGTTCACCAAGAAAAGTCTGGTTCACGGATGATGAATGAATCATAAATGAATCTTCATGGACACTCTGGTCCTATAAAATTTTAGATTTAAAATAATTTAGGGTGGATAATAATTAATTTGGGCATGCTTTATATATATGTGTGATGAGAATGATTTAATGAGATGAGTCTCCAACAGAGATTGTATCTTGTGAGAAATATAATTCAGAAATGTATAACCTTTCACTAAAACAAAACATGGCATCATTCAAGTAGTTTCCGCCCCACCAAATCTTAGTCACTCAGACCCCATGAGCACCCCCTCCCTCGTTTATTCACTGTGTCCTAGAAGTAACCCCGTATCCATCAGTCAGAGAGTCACAACAGACTTATAAATAACCATGTTGCAAGCAGAATAATATAAACAACTCATTTCTATAGTGCAGGGCTAGTCAAACTAGTAAGTCTATGATCACCAAAGTGGGATCCAAAGCTGGATATCCTTCTGACACTCAAAGGGTTAATAGGCTGACCAGCCCTCTGACCTGAGAGGCTGACACAGAGAGTCTGTGAAGTCTGTACAAGCAACCTGAAGTGTTTGTGTCTGAGAGGCAGAATGGGATAGGTTACAGCTGAGGCTGGTGGGAGCTGTTCTATCACTAAACATCAATGGACTGAAGAGATTGCCAACATTCCATGGATTAAAAGCCCTATTCAAATCAATCACTGTTTTCATTTATCGGTGTAGATGCTCTGCCTCAAAATGATTGCCAGTTTGTCTTATAACATTATCCACTGTCCAGTATGATCAGTCCCCAAATTTACCTGCCTGTGTCTCCAGTCTGAACACATTAGAGGGAGACCTTACAGATATAATTGGGAAGTCATCCTAGCACGGAAAGACACCTGACTTTGCACAGTTACTTAGTGATATATATATAGACCTGGGACTTCTTTGGATCAGCATTGGGGACTCAGAGATAATGACTTGGTCTCTGTTGATTCTATGGCTTGCTGAGTTCATTTGTAACTCTGTCCACTTCCTCTCTCAATTCCACCCTCTCGTCATCCTGTTGCACCCTGTCCCTGCCCCAATCTGCCCATTTACCATCCCCATTCTACCCTCTCACCATACATTCCAAACTCTCCCTGCACCATTCTGTCTACTTCCCCTCCCATTCCAACCTCTCAACTCCCCATTCCACCCTCTCCTTGTCCCATCCTGCTCACTTCCTCATCCCATCCCACCTCTCCCTGCCACATTCTGCTCACCCATCTTCTTCAACCTCTTCCTGCCCGATTCTGTCTACTTCCCATCCCCCTTCCACCCTCTCAACTCCCCATTCCACTTCTCCCTGCCCATTCTGTCTACTTCCCCTGACCATTCCACCCTCTCACTACCTCATTCCACCTTTCTCTGACCCATTATGTCTACTTCTCCTCCCCATTCAACCCTCTTCCTGCCCCATTTTATATACTAACCCTCCCCATTCCTCCTCTCACCACCCCATTCCACCCTCTTCCTGTCCCATTCTGTCTACTTCCCCTCCCCAATCCACCTCTCATCTACCCATTCCACCATCTTCCTGTCCCATTCTGTCTACTTCCCATTCCCATTCCACCTCTGCCTGCTGCATTCTGTCCACTTCCCCTGACAATTCCATTCTCTCACCACCCCAGTTCACCTCTCTTTGCCCCATTCTGTCTACTTTCCTTCCTCATTCCACTTCTCCCCATTCAACCCTCTTCCTGTCCCATCTTACCCACTTCCCAACCATAGGACTAGAATAATGATGTTCAGAGGTTGCTTAGCATCCCAAAAGAAACATCCATAGCAGTAGATTTTAGTGGTAGTGGTCATCTAATGTAACATATTATTATTACCCTACCCAAACACTACTCCTATATCTAAATTTTTAGGGCAAATCTCACTTTCCCTCCTTCCAAATCTTCCCATTCCAAGTGCAGCCCTCATTATGAAGCTAATCCCTCCATTTGCCTTCTCTCACTGTCAGCCCTTCCTGGAACTCTCTCTCTCTCTCTCTCTCTCTCTCTCTCTCTCTCTCTCTCTCTCTCTCTCTCTCTCTCTCTCTCTCTCTCTCTCTCTCTCTCTCTCTCTCTCTCTCTCTCTCTCTCACACACTCTCTCTCACACTCTCTCTCTCTCTCTCTCTCACACTCACTCCCTCCCTCCCTCCCCCTCCCCCCTTTCGATAGGACTTTAATGTCAGCAAACCCCAAACAATTCCCCAGTTACACAACAAGAAAGAAGAGTAAAGTTAACTCTTTGATGACCATAGGGTTTGCAACACATTGCAAAGCTGCAGCTAACATGCACAGATATAGCTGATATGACATCACTGTTGTTGATACCGTATTATGGAAATCAATCACCTATAATGATAAGCAAAAAGAGTTTGGATTTCAAATGAGACATTCCACCTTGCAGGATAAGAAATGCATCTTGCAAAACAGGTGTTTCGTTTGCTGTTTTAACCAGTCAGATTGAAGGAAACACATCCAAATGATGTCTAGAAATCTAAAATAAAAGTATGTTCTCTTATCTTCAGACATCAATCAACCAGGTTCCTGTCCAGGTCAATATTCTGTACAAAATGAGCTTTTTAGTAACATAGTAACATAGGTTGAAAAAAGACTTGCGTCCATCTAGTTCAACCCTTTTCCTATTCCTGTTTACCATCGTTGATCGTTTCTGTGGATTAGACATCTATCCTCTCTCTTTCTTTCTCTCTCTCTCTCTCTCTATTCCACTTTTTTCTCCTTTTTGCCCATGCCTCGTCCATTTTTCTCCAGCCCCACCCCTTTCCTACACTCCCATTACTCCCTATCACTCCTATTCTTTATTTTTACCAGGACTCTCAAACACTTTCAGTTTACATTACTTTTTTCTCCCTTTCTCCCCTGTCTCACATATTCTCACCATCTTTCTTGATCTCCCATTCTCTACTTATCTCTTTCTCTCCCATTTTACTGTAGTCCCGCCCCTCTCTCTCCAACATTCCATCCTTCCTCCCTCACATACTCCCACCCTGCTTTATCTCCCAAACACTCCATCAATCCCACTGCCACCCTTTCCTTTGCTTGCACTTTCAGCGTTTTCTTTGTCCTTTTCTCACTGTCCATACACTAGTCATTTAAAATTAATTCAGAGAGAGCCACATTTTTCTATGGGTCCTCCAGATTGGTCTTGAAATGAACTGCAGATGTTTTGATCATCTCTACTGACATTGTATTAGGAGGGATCTAGAGGAAGAGAATTGCATACACAAGAATGTGCAGGCTAGTTAACAAAGTACACCAGTAAATCAGATCTTCTCCCAGTCTAAATCCCTAAAAATAACTGCTTCTTTGTATCTAAAAACAACATGTAACTGTATATAAGTTTTTATTGTTTCTCTATTAGTGTATATATGTAACTTTTTACTGTAAAAGCTCCCCATGACATACTTGAAAAGAAGAGACAAATCTCAATGTATTCTTCCTGGTGAGACATTTCCTAAATAAATAAATAAAAAAGGGTGCAGTTCTAAAGCTTATTCATTACACCATAAGGAACAAATAATAATTCTTAAAATCCCCATTAATTTATTATTAATCCCTTCAGTGCTGAAGAGGTCGTCAACCCACTGCTGCACAATGCTTTGGAGATTTCTCTAATCGTCAAAGGCTTAAAACCTCGATTTAAATCCTTGAAAATTCTTCCTTGTTCACTATAGTGCAGATTCACTTTGTACATGATACTCAGTGATGGTGACTGATTCCAACAATCTCGGTTCTTAAAGGGATAGTAATGTTTCATAATAAAAGCAGCTCTAATTAATCATCATAGTATTTGGACTTTGGAGATTCTGTCAGAGTTGTAGTGCAAGAGTAATTCAATGATAAAGTATCCCCCTCCTGCCCCTTTTACTGATGTAACACTGCTCAGCCAGAGCAGAAGGGAGGTGCCCAGGTAGACTGCAGAGAGGGACAATCTTCAATTAAGATAAGGGGAAAACCTGAAAAACCTGTCAAGGGGGGCAGGGCTTTCATTGTTCTCATAGGAAGAAGATTGTCCCCTGCTGTTATCTGTCTGGTCTATGGACTGGATTCCACATCTGAGAAGTGATTGCTTACACTAGGTAAAAGGGGCGGGAGGGGAAACTTTGCTTGTGAATATCTCTCAAACCATAAAGGTTTGAGAGATAAGACTTATATCGTTCTTCATGTTTTTTTAATGCCTACAAACTAAAATAAAGTTAAAACGAAGTATTACTATCCCTTTAATGTAAAAATGTCTTGTATGTAAAGAGTATGTGTGGACCCACGGGCATCGGGGGAGCCCACCCTGACTGAAATGGGCAGTAGGGCATACCTGGCTGGGGGAAGTGTGACAGCTGGTCTCTGCCCTTCCAGTTGGTAGGGAACGGGAGCTGCTGGGATTGATTAGGTAGGGGTTGAAGTTAAGAGGGAGGGTTTAGGCTAGTGTAGGAACGTGTCACTTCCTTTCAATCGGACAACGCAGGAGAAGCAGCATCCCTTCCTTAGTGCTCTGCTTGTCTTTGGTTCTTTCTCTAATTTTGTATTTTGTTCTTGTATTTTGTGATATTATTGTCTTTTATGTAGGTAGGGTTTATTTTCTGTTATTAGGTAGATTATAGTGGTGAGGGTTAGTTATAGGTAGTTAGAATAAATTTGTTAGATAAAAAAAATGGAAATCTTGTTTTGTATTTTGGCATGTTGTGTACTTCTTTTATTTTAATAAATTGTCATGGTTTGGCAGGGTTACAATTCTTCCCTTGATGCCATCCTTGTTAATTGTTGGGTTGCCTGCTCATCGCTGAACGGTGACAGACATTGGTTTACGCTTTCCCAATTGGACCACGGCTCTGGGACTGACACGAGCTAGGGTTAGATTCATGGTATGGTCTGGTTTTTGAGATGTTTGCTGACATTGGGGGATGAATACTGTCAAACCACTGCCCTTTTACATCCAAGTGGTCTTGTGTTTTATTTTTGGGTTTGTGGGGTTTGGGGACATGATCTGGCATCTTTCAGTCATGAGCCTGCAGCTCCCAGCTTGTTCTTGTTCCCTCCATTGTACATTCACTACTTCACTTTGACCTTGTAGCCAACCTGACCTTGAGCTCCACTTTATTAACTGAATTTCCTTTTTCCTGCTATCTGCCTTGATTTCTTCCTGTGATCCAGACCATTTTAATTGCTGACTGTTGTGACCTCCGACCCCAGGTATTTCCACCATCAAATGTAAGTGATTTAAATGGTGCTTTTCATCCCTTGAATGCTTGAATGTGATGGAGTCCAATCTAGTGCCAAAGGGGTTAATTTAAAGAGACAGTCTACAGTCATCTTGTTTGTTTTTACTTTTGACTGCAAGTGCATAACTTGCAAAGTCAGTTTGCCTGTGCGTTTTTATTATTTTTTTAATCTTCATCTATCTTTTTTAAAGTGGGACTTTCATGCATATTAAATCGCCCCCCATATAATTATTAACATACCGTTAAGCATATCAGTACTTTTGTTATCCTTAGTAAGTCCGGCATTATTTAGAAATGTAACTTCTTTGCAGACGACCCGGCAGACGATAGTGCAGACATCTTGCTGAAGAGCCATCTGTGCAACTGCTATGTCCGTCCCTGTCTCCTCTGTGATTGGCAAGACGGAGTTGCATGTACCTTAAAGCGTAACTATCACCAAAATTAAAGTTACCCAAAATAATTATGCACATAACGATAAGCATATCCATATCCATAGTCGGTGAGTTGTTAGCAGTGGTGCGGAGGTTGTAGTTAGTATGGAGATCTGGAGTGATCATACTGCTCAGGTAGTGTGGAATAGTCAGTGAGTTGTTAGCAGTGGAGGTTATAGTTAGTATGGAGAGCTGGAGTGATCATACTGTTCAGGTAGTGTGGAATAGTCAGTGAGTTGTTAGTAGTGGAGGTTATAGTTAGTATGGAGATCTGGAGTGATCATACTGCTCAGGTAGTGTGGAATAGTCAGTGAGTTGTTAGTAGTGGAGGTTATAGTTAGTATGGAGATCTGGAGTGATCATACTGCTCAGGTAGTGTGGAATAGTCAGTGAGTTGTTAGCAGTGGAGTGGAGGTTATAGTTAGTATGGAGATCTGGAATGATCATACTGCTCAGGTAATGTGGAATACTCAGTGAGTTGTTAGTAGTGGAGGTTATAGTTAGTATGGAGATCTGGAGTGATCATACTGCTCAGGTAGTGTGAAATAGTCAGTGAGTTGTTAGTAGTGGAGGTTATAGTTAGTATGGAGATCTGGAGTGATCATACTGCTCAGGTAGTGTGGAATACTCAGTGAGTTGTTAGCAGTGGAGGGGAGGTTATAGTTAGTGTGGAGATCTGGAGTGATCATACTGCTCAGGTAGTATGGAATAGTCAGTGAGTTGTTAGCAGTGGAGGTTATAGTTATTATGGAGATCTGGAGTGAACATACTGCTCATGTAGTGTGGAATAGTCAGTGAGTTGTTAGCAGTGGAGTGGAGGTTATAGTTAGCATGGAGATCTGGAGTGACCATATTACTTAGTTGTTAAGCAGTGGTGCACAGGTTATAGTTAGTATGGAGAGCTGGAGTGATCATATTGCTCAGGTAGTGTGGAATAGTCAGTGAATTGTTAGGAGTGGAAAGGCAATTAAAGTTATTATGGAGATCTGGAGTGATCATACTGCTCATGTGCCATTGCAGAGAGGAAATCTCCATATCCGACTGGTCCCACCTATAGACAGTCAAGCTCTGAGATACCAGGCAAATCCTCTTCGCATGAGAGAAACAGCATAACCACAGACATATGTTTCAGCCTATGTGGGTCTCATCAGTGTCATGCAGATGAATTCCTCTAGACACATGGATGCTCTTATATTTAGGGAGACAGAGAATTGTGAGGAGCACCCATAAAGCACAAACAAGATAAAGTGTCTTCTTCTAGGCATGGTGGCCTCTCAGTGGTGCAACAGCTCACATTTTTCACTCCCATGTGCTATTGCACAGAGAAAACCTCCATATCCAACTGGTCCTGTTCACAGACAGATGTGAAAGCGGGTGTATACGCTATGTCTGCCAATATGTAGCCTGAAATAAATTGCTTTTATTATACTTTCTACTTCTGCATAAGAGCGCCATTCAATTTTTTGTCTAAATGCTTGAATTCCTACAAGAAGGAGACATTCTGGATGTCTATCGTGAATTGGCATCAGATTATATTGCGGAATGGTGAGATGATTTTGATTTATTCCTGATTTGAATAATGGTGCCGTTGTTTTTCTATAAATACCTGTTCACAGGCAGTCCAGCTCTGAAATGTCAGGCAAATCCTCTCCACACAACAGAAACAGCACAACCACAAACATATGTTTCAGCCTATGTGGGTCTCATCAGTGTGGTGCAGCTGAATCCCTCTAGGCACATGGAAGCAAGGGCCCATGCCTGGGATGCTCTTCTACGTAGGGAGACAAAGCACCCATCAAGCACTCTATTTTGCTCTTTCTCTGTGTGCGTTTGTCACATTCTTTTATTTTGAAGATTCCCTTAGAGGAAGAGCATCCCAGGCATGGGCCCTTGCTTCCATGTGCCTAAATGGAATAAGCTGCACCCTACTGACAAGGTCCACACAGACTGAAATGTATGTCTGGGGTTGTGCTGTTTCTCTTGTGCAGAGAGAATTTGCTTGACATTTCGGGGCTGGACTGCCTGTGGGCAGGACCAGACTGATTTGAATATGGAAATTTCCTCTCTGCAATGGCACATGGGAGTGAAAAACATGATTTGAGCAGTACCTGAGAAGCCACACATGCCTTGAGCAAATCACACTATTTTGCTCTTTCTCGGAGTGCATTCATCACATTCTTTTGTTTTTTCTAGTGTGGAATTGTTAGCAGTGGAGGTTATAGTTAGTATGGGGAGCTGGAGTGATCATACTGCTCAGGTAGTGTGGAATAGTCAGTGAGTTGTTAGCAGTGAAGGTTATAGTTAGTATGGAGATCTGGAGTGATCATACTGCTCAGGTAGTGTGGAATAGTCAGTGAGTTGTTAAAAGTGGAGGTTATAGTTAGTATGGAGATCTGGAGTGATCATACTGCTCAGGTAGTGTGGAATAGTTAGTGAGTTGTTAGTAGTGGAGGTTATAGTTAGTATGGAGATCTGGAGTGATCATTCTGCTCAGGTAGTGTGGAATAGTCAGCGAGTTGTTAGTATTGCAGGTTATAGTTAGTATGGAGATCTGGAGTGATCATACTGCTCAGGTAGTGTGGAATAGTCAGTGAGTTGTTAAAAGTGGAGGTTATAGTTAGTATGGAGATCTGGAGTGATCATACTGCTCAGGTAGTGTGGAATAGTCAGTGAGTTGTTAGTAGTGGAGGTTATAGTTAGTATGGAGATCTGGTGTGATCATACTGCTCAGGTAGTGTGGAATAGTCAGTGAGTTGTTAGTAGTGAAGGTTATAGTTAGTATGGAGATCTGGAGTGATCATACTGCTCAGGTAGTGTGGAATAGTCAGTGAGTTGTTAGTAGTGAAGGTTATAGTTAGTATGGAGATCTGGAGTGATCATACTGCTCAGGTAGTGTGGAATAGTCAGTGAGTTGTTAGTAGTAGATATTATAGTAAGTATGGAGAGTTGGAGTGATTATACTGCTCAGGTAGTGTGGAATAGTCAGTGAGTTGTTAGTAGCGGAGGTTATAGTTAGTACGGATATCTAGAGTGATCATACTGCTCAGGTAATGTGGAATAGTCAGTGAGTTTTTAGCAGTGGAGGTTGTAGTAAGTATGGAGAGTTGGAGTGATTATACTGCTCAGGTAGTGTGGAATAGTCAGTGAGTTGTTAGTAGTGGAGGTTATAGTTAGTATGGAGATCTGGAGTGATCATACTGCTCAGGTAGTGTGGAATAGTCAGCAAGTTGTTAGTATTGCAGGTTATAGATAGTATGGAGAACTGGAGTGAGCATACTGCTCAGGTAGTTTGGTGGCTTTGCAGAGAAGTGGTTAGAAACTAGGCACGAAAGGTAAAAGTCATATCTAGATTCTAGTGTAAGCAACTTTAGTTCTTTAAACATATCACGGAGATCGGTAGTGTATTACATTGCAGAACAAAGAGACATAATGAATTATACAGAATGTTGAGTTTGCCAAGATGGATTTGTGGTGCAGAAGCATTCACTACAGTTGTTTATTGGAAGGGAAACATTGTCAACAATAAACACATATTCTGTTCTGTCTTATAAATAGGATCAGAACCAGTACTGTCTGTCGTGTTCATTAAGTGTGACAAAACAGTTGCTAGCTGAAACACAAGACAGGACACAAACTCTATTTTCTGCACATGGTAATCAAACCCTATCAAAACCAGAGAGATATGCAATGCATTGCTAAACACTGTGGTCCAAAAAAGATGAATTATACGGATGGGCAAAAAGTTTCCTTTTTTTTCCACTCATAAATTATGGCAGAAAACTAGCAATGTGCTGCTTTTTCCTTGAAAATTCCCACAAGTAGAAATACTCCTTTTTAGTAGGGGTTAGATTAAGAACCTGTGGTTCTGGCTATACCAATGCAGTGGGACAAAGCTGAAGGGTCAATATGTGTTGTTCTATGGCTCCCAGTGCTGTGGAACAAGACTGAGGGGTCAGTATGCATGGTTCAATGTCTACCATGGAAGTCTGTGGGCTCAGTATGTGAGGTTCTATGTCTACAGTGCAGCAGGACAAGGAGGTCAGTAAGTGTGGTTCTATGGTTACCAGTGCAGTGAGACAATACTGAAGGCTCAGTATGTGTGGTTCTATGGCTAACAGTACAATGGGAAAGGCTGGGGTCAGTAGGCATGGTTATATATATACCAGTGTGGTGAAACAAGGCTGGAGGTCAGTATACGTTGTTCTGTGGCTACCAGTGCCGTGATACATGACTGGGGGCACTTGATGTGTGGTTCTATGGCAACCAGTGCCTTGGGACAAGGCTGGTGGGTTAGTATGTTTAGTTCTATGGCTACTAGTTCAGTGGAACAAGACTGGGAGATTAGTATGTGTGGATGTATTGCTACAAGTGCAGCGGCCCAAGTGTGGAGGGGTCAGTATGTGTGGTTCTACGGCTACCAGTGCAATGGAAGAAGTCTGGGATTTAGTATGTGTGATTCAATGGTTGCCAGTGCTGAGGGATAAGACTGGGAGAACAAAATGTACGGTTCTGTGGCTACCAGTGCAGTGAGACAAGGCCGGGGGCTTAGTATGGGTGGTTTTATAGCTATCAATGCAGTGGGAGAAGGCTGAGAGGTTAGTATGTGTGGTTCTATGGCTACCAGTACTGTGGGACAAGGCTGGTGGGTCAACATGTTTAGTTCTATGGCTACCAGTGCAATGAAACAAGACTGGGAGGTCAGTATGTGTTGATCTATGGATACAAGTTCAGTGGGACAAGGTGGGGGGGTGGGTCAGTTTGTGTGGATCTATGGCTGACAGTGATGTGGAACAAGTCTGGAGGGGTCAGTATGAGTGGTTCCATGGCTTTAAGCACAGTGGAATAAGTCTGGGATTTAGTATGTGTAGTTCTATGGCCACCACTGCAGTGGGAAAAGGCTGGTGGTCAGTATGTGTGGTTCTATGGCTGCCAGTGCAGTGGGACAAGGCTGGAGGGGTCAGTGTGTGTGGTTCTATGGCTTCAAGTGCAGTGGAAGAAGTCTGTGATTTAGTATGTGTGGGTCTATGGCCACCAGTGCAGTGGGAAAAGGCTGGTGGGTCAATATGTTTAATTCTATGGCTACCAGGGCAATGGAATAAGATTAGGAGGCCAGGGTGAGTGTTGTTCTATAGCTACCAGTGCTGTAGGATGAGACTGGGAGATCAGTATGTGTGGTTCTATGACTACCAGTGCAGTGGGACAAGGCTGGAGGTCAGTATGTGTGGTTATATGGACACCAGTGCAGTGAGGCAAGGCTGGGGGTTCTATGGCTACCAGTGCAGTGGGATGAGGCTGGGTTGCCAGTATGCATGGTTCTATGTCTATCAGTGCAGCAGAACAAGGCTGGAGGTCAGTATGTTTGGTTATGTGGCTACCAGTGCAGTAGGACAAGGCTAGGGGCAGTATGTGTGGTCCTATAGCTACCCTTAAAGTCAGATAAGGCTGGAGATCAGTATGTGTGGTCTTATGACTAAAAGTGCAATGGGACAGGACTGGGGGTCAGTATGTGTAGTTCTCTGGCCACCAGTGAAGTGGGAGAAGGATGGAAGTCAGCATGTGCAGTTCTATGGCTACTAGTACAGTGGGACAAAGCTGGGGGATCAGTATGCATGGTTTTATGGCTACCAGTATAGCGAGACAAGACTGGAAGGTCAGTATGTGTGTTTATATGGCTAACAGGGAAGTGGGACAAGACTAGAGGTCAGAGAGAAAAAAAAGAGAGAGCACACACCATCTGAGAGCAAACTCCAATTATTCAGAATACAATGTATAACGTTGATTGTACTCACAAGAGTTTTCTTTATACGATAGCCCAACACAATGACCAAGAAGCAATATGAATGAAGAAGCAATCGCCTCCTTTCTTCCGTTATAGTAGAACAATGTCTTGCCGGTGGGCTGGACATGGTTGTATCTTTTGGTGATGTACAGCTGGGGATAAAACAGAAACAGTAATATCCTCTCTACAATGGCGCATGGGAGTGAAAAAGTAACTTGAGCAGCACTCGATAGGCTACCATGCCTTCAGCAGAACACTGTATTTTGTTCTTTCTCAGTGTTTGTTCATCACATTCTTTTGTTTTTGTAGTCTCCCTAAGTGGAAAGGCACACCAGGCATGGGCTCTAGCTTCCATGTTCCTACATGGAATCAGCTGCACACCACTGATGAGGTCCATATGGACAGAAATGTACATCTGTGGTTGTGCTGTTTCTCTTGCTCAGAGGGGATTTGCCTGACATTTTGGAGCTGGACTGTCTGTGCGCAGGACCAATCTGATATGAAAATGGTAATATCTTCTCTGCAATGGCACATGGGAGTGAAAAAAGTAACTTGAGCAGCACTTGATAGGGTACCATGCCTTCAGCAAAACATTCTATTTTGTCCTTTCTCTGAATGCATTCATCACATTCTTTTGTTTTTGTAGTCTCCCTAAGTGGAAGGACATCCCAGGCATGGGCCCTTGCTTCCATGTGCGTAGAGAGTATTGGCTGCATCCTACTGACAATATCCACATAGACTGAAATGTATATCTGGGGTTGTGGTGTTTCTCTCGTACAGAGAGAATGTTCCTGACATTTCGGAGCTGGATTGTCCGTGGGTAGGACCAATCTGTTATGAATATGGAAATTTTCTCTCTGCAATGGCACATGGGAGTGAAAAATGTGACTTGAGCAGAACACTCTATTTCTTTCTTTCTCGGTGTGTGTTTGTCACATTTTTTTTGTTTTTGCAGTCTCCCTAAGTGGAAGGGCATCCTAGGCATGGGCCCTTGTTCCATGTGCCTAGAGGTAATCAACTGCAAACCACTGACGAGGTCCACATAGACATCTTTGATTGTGCTATTTCTTTCACGCAGAGGAGATTGGCCTGAGATTTCGGAGGTGGACTGTCTGGGGGTGGGACCAATCTGATATGAATATGGTAATTTCATTTCTGAAATGGCACATGGGAGTGAAAAACGTGACTTGAGCAGCACACTCTATTTCTTTCTTTCTCCGTGTGTGTGTTTGTCACATTCTTTTGTATTTGTAGTCTCACTAAGTGGAAGGGCATTCCATGCATGGGCCCTTGCTTTCATATGCCTAGAGGGAATCAGCTGCACCCCACTGATGAGGTCCACATAGACATCTTTGATTGTGCTATTTCTTTCACGCAGAGGAGATTGGTCTGAGATTTTGGAGGTAGACTGTCTGTGGGTGGGACCAATCTGATATGAATCAGAACATGGGAGTGAAAAAAGTAACTTGAGCAGCACTTGATAGGGTACCATGCCTTCAGCAAAACATTTTATTTTGTCCTTTCTCTGAATGCATTCATCGCATTCTTTTGTTTTTGTAGTCTCCCTACGTGGAAGGACATCCCAGGCATGGGCCCTTGCTTCCACGTGCTTAGAGAGAATCAGCTGCACACTACTCACAACGTCCACATAGACTGAAACGTACATCTGGGGTTGTGCTGTTTCTCTCGTACAGAGAGAATTTTCCTGACATTTCAGAGCTGGATTGTCTGTGGGTAGGACCAATCTGATATGAATATGGAAATTTCTTCTCTGCAATGGCACATGGGAGAGAAAAATGTGACTTGAGCAGAACACTCTATTTCTTTCTTTCTCGGTGTGTTTGTCACATTCTTTTGTTTTTGTAGTCTCCCTAAGTGGAAGGGCATCCCATGCATGGGCCCTTGCTTTCATATGCCTAGAGGGAATCAGCTGCACCCCACTGACAAGGTCCACATAGACATCTTTGATTGTGCTATTTCTCTCACGCAGAGAAAATTGGCCTGAGATTTCGGAATTGGACTGTCTGGGGTCAGGACCAATCTGATATGAATATGGTAAGTTCCTCTCTGAAATGGCACACGGGAGTGAAAAAAGTAACTTGAGCAGCGCTTGATAGGGTACCATTCCTTCAGCAAAACATTCTCTTTTGTCCTTTCTCTGAATACATTCATCACATTCTTTTTATTTTTGTAGTCTCCCTAAGTGGAAGGACATCCCAGGCATGGGCCCTTGCTTCCATGTGCTTAGAGAGAATTAGCTGCACCCTACTGACAGCATCCACATAGACCGAAACGTACATCTGGGGTTGTGCTGTTTCTCTTGTGCAGAGAGAATTTTCCTGACTTTTCAGAGCTGGATTGTCCATGAGCAGAACCAATCTGATATGAATATGGAAATTTCCTCTCTACAATGGCAGGTGAGAGTGAAAAACATGACTTGAGCAGCACACTCTATTTCTTTCTTTCTTGGTGTGTTTGTCACATTCTTTTGTTTTTGTAGTCTCACTAAGTGGAAGGGCATCCCATGCACAGGCCCTTGCTTCCATATACCTAGAGGGAATCAGCTGCACCCCACTGATGAGGTCCACATAGACATCTTTGATTGTGCTATTTCTCTCACGCAGAGGAGATTGGTCTGAGATTTTGGAGGTAGACTGTCTGTGGGTGGGACCAATCTGATATGAATATGGTAATTTCCTCTCTGAAATGGCACATGGGAGTGAAAAAAGTAACTTGAGCAGCACTTGATAGGGTACCATGCCTTCAGCAAAACATTCTATTTTGTCCTTTCTCTGAATGCATTCATCACATTCTTTTTGTTTTTGTAGTCTCCCTACGTGGAAGGACATCCCAGGTATGGGCCCTTGCTTCCATGTGCTTAGAGAGAATCAGCTGCATCCTACTGACAACATCCACATAGACCAAAACATACATCTGGGGTTGTGCTGTTCCTCTTGTGCAGAGAGAATGTTCCTGCCATTTCAGAGCTGGATTGTCCATGAGGAGGACCAATCTGATATGAATATTAGTGATGAGCGAGCATGCTCGGCCGAAGCTCGGTTCGGCTCGAGCATCGCTCTGCTCGGCACATGGCGGTACTCGTACGAGTACCGCATGTGCTCGCCCGCCATGTTCGGGTCTCCTCCCCGCACGTTTTGCGGCTGCTGCGCAGCCAATAAACGTGCAGGGAGGCTCTGACATCGGTGTAATGCCAGCAGCCATGTTGGCTGCTGGCATTACACTGATTGGCTGGCCAGAACCCGTGGTCGGGTGCTGTATAGCACCTGACCAGCGAGTTCGGCTCAGTCTTAGCCAGGGAGAGATGAGGATAGGAAGGGAAAGTCAGTGTAGGGAGAAGAAAAGTGTGTTTGAGCAACATAAAGACCCAAAAGTCCTTTTTAGGACTATGGTGTGTGGGGGCAGCAGTTATATTTTGTTTGGGGGGGCAGAGATTTAAAAAAAAAAACGTCACATATTCCGTTCACTGTGCCTAGCCGCAGATTAGCAGCACATTCTGTTTAGTGTGCAAAGTTGCAGATTAGCAGCACATTCTGGTTAGTGTGCAAAGTTGCAGATTAGCAGCACATTCTTTTTAGTGTGCAAAGTTGCAGATTAGCAGCACATTCTGTTTAGTGTGCAAAGTTGCAGATTAGCAGCACATTCTTTTTAGTGTGCAAAGTTGCAGATTAACAGCACATTCTGTTTAGTGTGCAAAGTGTAAAAAATAAAAGTCACATATTCCGTTCACTGTGCCTAGCCGCAGATTAGCAGCACATTCTGTTTAGTGTGCAAAGTTGCAGATTAGCAGCACATTCTGTTTAGTGTGCAAAGTGTAAAAAATAAAAGTCACATATTCCGTTCACTGTGCCTAGCCGCAGATAAGCAGCACATTCTGTTTAGTGTGCAAAGTTGCAGATTAGCAGCACATTCTGTTTAGTGTGCAAAGTGTAAAAAATAAAAGTCACATATTCCGTTCACTGTGCCTAGCCGCAGATAAGCAGCACATTCTGTTTAGTGTGCAAAGTTGCAGATTAGCAGCACATTCTGTTTAGTGTGCAAAGTGTAAAAAATAAAAGTCACATATTCCGTTCACTGTGCCTAGCCGCAGATTAGCAGCACATTCTATTTAGTGTGCAAAGTTGCAGATTAGCAGCACATTCTGTTTAGTGTGCAAAGTGTAAAAAATAAAAGTCACATATTCCGTTCACTGTGCCTAGCCGCAGATAAGCAGCACATTCTGTTTAGTGTGCAAAGTGTAAAAAATAAAAGTCACATATTCCGTTCACTGTGCCTAGCCGCAGATTAGCAGCACATTCTGTTTAGTGTGCAAAGTTGCAGATTAGCAGCACATTCTGTTTAGTGTGCAAAGTGTAAAAAATAAAAGTCACATATTCCGTTCACTGTGCCTAGCCGCAGATAAGCAGCACATTCTGTTTAGTGTGCAAAGTTGCAGATTAGCAGCACATTCTGTTTAGTGTGCAAAGTGTAAAAAATAAAAGTCACATATTCCGTTTACTGTGTCTAGCCGCAGATAAGCAGCACATTCTGTTTAGTGAGCAAAGTTGCAGATTAGCAGCGCATTCTGTTTAGTGTGCAAAGTGTAAAAAATAAAAGTCACATATTCCGTTCACTGTGCCTAGCCGCAGATAAGCAGCACATTCTGTTTAGTGTGCAAAGTTGCAGATTAGCAGCGCATTCTGTTTAGTGTGCAAAGTGTAAAAAATAAAAGTCACATATTCCGTTCACTGTGCCTAGCCGCAGATTAGCAGCACATTCTGTTTAGTGTGCAAAGTTGCAGATTAGCAGCACATTCTGTTTAGTGTGCAAAGTATAAAAAATAAAAGTCACATATTCCGTTCACTGTGCCTAGCCGCAGATAAGCAGCACATTCTGTTTAGTGTGCAAAGTTGCAGATTAGCAGCACATTCTGTTTAGTGTGCAAAGTGTAAAAAATAAAAGTCACATATTCCGTTCACTGTGCCTAGCCGCAGATAAGCAGCACATTCTGTTTAGTGTGCAAAGTTGCAGATTAGCAGCACATTCTGTTTAGTGTGCAAAGTGTAAAAAATAAAAGTCACATATTCCGTTCACTGTGCCTAGCCGCAGATAAGCAGCACATTCTGTTTAGTGTGCAAAGTTGCAAATTAGCAGCACATTCTGTTTAGTGTGCAAAGTGTAAAAAATAAAAGTCACATATTCCGTTCACTGTGCCTAGCCGCAGATTAGCAGCACATTCTGTTTAGTGTGCAAAGTTGCAGATTAGCAGCACATTCTGTTTAGTGTGCAAAGTGTAAAAAATAAAAGTCACATATTCCGTTCACTGTGCCTAGCCGCAGATAAGCAGCACATTCTGTTTAGTGTGCAAAGTGTAAAAAATAAAAGTCACATATTCCGTTCACTGTGCCTAGCCGCAGATTAGCAGCACATTCTGTTTAGTGTGCAAAGTTGCAGATTAGCAGCACATTCTGTTTAGTGTGCAAAGTGTAAAAAATAAAAGTCACATATTCCGTTCACTGTGCCTAGCCGCAGATAAGCAGCACATTCTGTTTAGTGTGCAAAGTTGCAGATTAGCAGCACATTCTGTTTAGTGTGCAAAGTGTAAAAAATAAAAGTCACATATTCCGTTCACTGTGCCTAGCCGCAGATAAGCAGCACATTCTGTTTAGTGAGCAAAGTTGCAGATTAACAGCGCATTCTGTTTAGTGTGCAAAGTGTAAAAAATAAAAGTCACATATTCCGTTCACTGTGCCTAGCCGCAGATAAGCAGCACATTCTGTTTAGTGTGCAAAGTTGCAGATTAGCAGCGCATTCTGTTTAGTGTGCAAAGTGTAAAAAATAAAAGTCACATATTCCGTTCACTGTGCCTAGCCGCAGATTAGCAGCACATTCTGTTTAGTGTGCAAAGTTGCAGATTAGCAGCACATTCTGTTTAGTGTGCAAAGTGTAAAAAATAAAAGTCACATATTCCGTTCACTGTGCCTAGCCGCAGATAAGCAGCACATTCTGTTTAGTGTGCAAAGTTGCAGATTAGCAGCACATTCTGTTTAGTGTGCAAAGTGTAAAAAATAAAAGTCACATATTCCGTTCACTGTGCCTAGCCGCAGATAAGCAGCACATTCTGTTTAGTGTGCAAAGTTGCAGATTAGCAGCACATTCTGTTTAGTGTGCAAAGTGTAAAAAATAAAAGTCACATATTCCGTTCACTGTGCCTAGCCGCAGATAAGCAGCACATTCTGTTTAGTGTGCAAAGTTGCAGATTAGCAGCACATTCTGTTTAGTGTGCAAAGTGTAAAAAATAAAAGTCACATATTCCGTTCACTGTGCCTAGCCGCAGATAAGCAGCACATTCTGTTTAGTGTGCAAAGTTGCAGATTAGCAGCACATATTCCGTGTAATATGAAGAAGGCGGGTAAAAAGGGACGGGGAAGTGGACGTGATCCTGATAGTTCAGGGCGCGGGTCAGGACGCGTAGAAACTGTGCCTGGTGCCAGAGCACAAGAAAGAAAGACATCCACCATACCTAGCTTCGTGTCTCAGTTTACAGGGCGTCGCAGGACATCACTCTCGAGGCCAGACCACTGCGAACAGGTGGTCGGTTGGATTTCAGCTGATACTGCTTCCAGTCGGTTAAGCACCACCCTGTCTTCCACCAAGTCCACTCTCACTAGCCAAGAGTCTGGTCAACATAATCCTCACCCTGATCATCCTTCCTCCCACCATAGAGGGTCTGGCCAAAGAAGTGATCCCACACTGGGATATAGTGAGGAGCTCGTCTCATCACCAATCCTTCATTTGAACCTCTCTCCAAGCACGCTTGCAGAGGAATATGACATCTTGTGCCCTGATTCACAACCTCTAGAGGGTACTCAATCACAAGAAGATGACAGAGGGGAACGGCATTTAAGGTCAAAGGAAGTGGATGATGATGATGAGACACAGTTGCCATCAAATCAACCACTATTACTGTCTCAAGACCTTGATGAGGAGGATGATACACAGTTGTCAATGACTGAGTATGTGGTGGGATCAAGAAATGAGGAGGATGATCAGAGTGAGGAAGTGGAGGAGGACTTGGTGGACGATGAGGTGACTGACCCCACCTGGGAAGGTGGAGAGCCGAGCGATGACAGCAGTCCTGAGGGTGAGCCATCTGCAGCACCGCAACAGGCTGGAAGAGGCAGTGGTGTGGCTAAAGAAAGAAGGCGGACGGCACCAAACCGGCCCGCAAATGTTCCACGGAGCACCCCCTTGCGTAAATCTCCCTTGCCAAGGGCTAGGTGTTCCGCGGTATGGCGTTTTTTTAAGGAAAGTGCGGACGACAAAAAAATTGTAGTTTGCAACCTGTGCCACACCAGAATGAGCCGAAGCATGAACACTAGAAACCTCACCACCACATGCATGATCCGACACATGGCATCCAAGCACCGTAATAAGTGAGAGGAACGCCCAGATCGCCAATCTGTGTCTGCAGGCCACACCACTGCCTCCTCTTCCCCTGTTTTCGGTGCCGGCCAATCGCCTGTCGAAGGCGCAGGCCCGCATACCTCCCGCCCTGCACCTGTACCATCTGAAGCACCATCAGCGACCACATCCACTTCCCTGTCCCAGGGCAGCAGCATCCAAATGTCGTTACACCAGGCATTTGAGCGCAAGCGAAAATACCTAGCCACCCACCCACAGGCCATAGAACTAACCTCACACCTTTCCAAATTACTGGCCATCGAAATGCTGCCATTTAGGCTTGTGGAGACTGAGTCCTTCCGCAGCCTGATGGCAGCAGCTGTCCCTCAGTACGCAGTCCCCAGCCGCCACTACTTTTCCCGGTGTGCCGTCCCCGCATTACACCACCATGTGTCCCGTAACATCACCCGTGCCCTGACCAACGCAGTTACTGGGAAGGTCCACTTAACGACTGACACATGGACAAGTGCTTGTGGCCAGGGACGCTACATTTCCCTGACGGCACACTGGGTGAATGTCGTGGAGGCTGGGAGCGACTCGGACCCTGGGATGGCACAGGTGCTACCCACGCCGAGGATTGCGGGCCCTACCTCCATCAGGGTTTCCGCCAGCACCTACGTTATTGGCTCCTCCTCCTCCGTTTCCACCTCCGAATTCTCTGCGCGCAGCGCCACTCACCCATCAGCCGGTAGCTGGAAGCAGTGTAGCACTGCAGTGGGGAAGCGTCAACAGGCCGTGCTGAAGCTGATCTGCCTTGGGGACAAACAGCACACGGCCTCAGAGCTGTTGCAGGGGATTAGTCACCAGACCGAGCAGTGGCTCTCGCCACTCAACCTGCAACCAGGCATGGTTGTGTGTGATAATGGGCGTAACTTGGTGGCGGCTTTGGAGCTCGGCAAGCTCACACACGTACCATGCCTAGCGCATGTATTTAATTTAGTGGTTCAGCGATTTCTAAAAACCTACCCCAATTTGCATGATCTCTTGACCAAGGTGCGCCGCGTGTGTGCACATTTCCGTAAGTCATCAACAGCTTCAGCCGGCCTGTTGAAGCTGCAGCATCACTTACAATTGCCAGCTCACCGGCTGCTGTGTGACGTGAGCACGCGCTGGAACTCCACCTTCCACATGTTGGCCCGGCTTTGTGAGCAGCAGAGGGCAGTAGTGGAGTACCAGCTGTTACACGGTCGTCGCCTCTCCGTTCAACTTCCTCTAATCAGAAGTGAGGAGTGGGAATGGATGTCAGACCTCTGTGAGGTTTTACGCAATTTTGAGGAATCGACACAGATGGTGAGCGGCGATAACGCTATTATCAGTGTAACCATCCCACTTCTGTGTCTACTGAAACGCTCGCTGCTCACAATTAAAACCAACGCTTTGCATGTGGAAGAGGTGGAAATGCGGGAGGAAGAGCTTACACAAGGTGATAGCCAGAGCACCCTCACTTCGTCTTCTCAGCGACAATTGGAGGAGGCGGAGGAGGAGGAGGAGGAGGAGGAAGACACGGTTGCCTCCGCTACAGAGGGTAGCCATGGAACTTTAGTTCCATCTCTTCAGCGTGGGTGGGCAGAAGAGGAGGAAGAGGATGAGGAGATTGAGAGTCATCCTCCTGGTGAGGACAGCGAAATGTTGCCTGTTGGTACTCTGGCACACATGGCTGACTTTATGTTAGGCTGCCTTTCCCGTGACCCACGCGTTATACGCATTTTAGACAACACAGATTACTGGGTGTTCACCCTTCTGGACCCCCCGCTACAAAGAGAATTTCTCATCTCTCATTCCTCCGGTGGAGAGGACAAGCAAAATGGTGCAATACCAGAAGGTTCTTGTCGAAAAATTGCTCCAAAATTTTCCATCTGACAACGCTGGCGGTAGAGTACGTGCTACCTTGGCCAACCGAGAAGGGGAGAAAAGGGGAGCACACAGCAGTTCCGACAAAGGCAGGGCAACACTCTTCAAGGCGTGGGACACCTTCATGACACCCCGCCAGCACCCTCACCCTGATGCGCAGCCTAGTGTCACAAGGAGGGAAAAGTTTTGGAAGATGGTGAAGGAGTACATAGCAGACCGTGTCAGCGTCCTCAATGATCCCTCTGTGCCTTACAACTACTGGGTGTCCAAGCTGGACACGTGGTATGAACTGGCACTCTACGCCTTGGAGGTGCTGGCCTGCCCTGCCGCCAGCTTTCTGTCTGAGCGGGTATTTAGTGCTGCTGGTGGCATCATAACAGATAAGCGTATCCGCCTTTCCACCGAAAATGCTGATAGGTTGACACTTATAAAAATGAACAAGGCCTGGATTTCCCCTGACTTCTCCACTCCACTGGAGGAAAGCCCCGGGTGAACATAAAGTGACTTTATATATGTTATTTACAATGATGGGAATACTCTGTATTCCCATTCACCCCTTCCACCCAAAAAACGGGTATATGGTTGACTCTCTTCCATATACCCTGTGATATAATTTTTATATAGGGCCAGCTCACCAGCGGGCCCTGTGATATAATTTTTATATAGGGCCAGCTCACCAGCGGGCCCTGTTTGACAACTTTTTGTATAGGTCAGCTCACCAGCGGGCCTTCTTATATAATGTTTTATTGGCTCAGCTCTCTAGCGGGCCCTCTCATATAATGTTTTATAGCGTCAACTCACTAGCGGGCCTTCGCATATAATGTTTAGGATGGTCAGCTCCGCAGCAGACCCTCACCCATAATGTTTTAGATGGTCGGCTCAGCGCACGTTTCCCTCTTAATCATGGCCCCAGTTCAGAAAAATCGAGGACATTTTTTGCAGAATTTGCCTCTGCGCACGTTTCCCTCTTAATCATGGCCCCAGTTCCGAAAAATCGAGGAAATTTTTTGCAGAATTTGCCTCTGCGCACGTTTCCCTCTTAATCATGGCCCCAGTTCCGAAAAATTGATGAAATTTTTTGCAGAATTTGCAGATGATATACAAGTAAATATACAGCAAATACTGTTTGGTAACAATTTTTCGCCTAAAGTCGTTTTTATCTTCCTTTTTGTGTGTTTTACGGTCAGTCTGTAAAAATGGCGTACTATGGGCGAAACATCGTTCCCAGCAGCGACGTTGGAGTCCAAGATGCATCCAGACATCCTCCCTATGCTGTCCCTGAACCATTTCTGTGGTGTTTCCATCATTTTCTGCCCTTTTCCTATGGACCAGGCACCCTCCCCTCATCAGAGCAGGTGGTGCCTGGTGTAATGCTCGAGTCCTCCCATTGACTTCAATGGGGCTCGGGTGCTCGGCCGAGCACTCGAGCCTCCGGGGGTGCTCGGCCAGAGCACCCGAACACCCGAGCATTGGGGTGCTCGATCATCACTAATGAATATGGAAGTTTTCTCTCTGCAATGGCAGGTGGGGAGTGAAAAACTTGACTTGAGCAGAACACTCTATTTCTTTCTTTCTTTCTTGGTGAGTGTTTGTCACATTCTTTTTTTTTTGTAGTCTCCCTAAGTGGAAAGGCATACTAGGCATGGGCCCTTGCTTCCATGTGCCTACACCCCCCTGACGAGGTCCACATAGACAGCTTGATTGTGCTAGTTCTTTCACGCAGAGAAGATTGGCCTGAGTAAAAAAAGTAACTTGAGCAGCACTTGATAGGGTACCATGCTTTCAGCAAAACATTCTGTTTTGTTCTTTCTCTGAATGCATTCATCTCATTCTTTTTTTTTTTTTTTTTTTTTTTTTTTAAAGTCTCCCTAAGTGGAAGGACATCCCAGACATGGGCTCTTGCTTCCATGTGCTTAGATGGAATCAGCTGCACTCTCCTGACAACATCTGGGGTTGTGCTGTTTTTCTCATGCAGAGAGAGCTGGACTGTCTGTGGGCAGGACCAATCTGATATGAATATGGTAACTTCCTCTCTGCAATGGCGCATGGGAGTGAAAAATGTGACTTGAGAAGCACACTCTGTTTTGTTCTTTCATGGTGTATGTTCATCACATTCTTTTGTTTTTGTAGTCTCACTAAGTGGAAGGGCATCCCAGGCATGGGCCTTATTCAATGTGCCCCGAGGGAATCAGCTGCACCCCACTGACGAGGTCTACATATGTGGGGTTGTGCTGTCTCTCTCACACAGAGTGGATTTGCTTGACATTTTGTAGCTAGACTGTCTGTGGTCAGGACTAGTCGGATGCAATGGCACATTGGAGTGAAAAACATTACTTGAGCAAAACACTCTATTTAGTTCTTTTTCAGTGTGAGTTTGTCACATTCTTTTGTTTTTGTAATCTCTCTATGTGGAAGGGCTTCCCAGGCATTGGCCCTTGCTTCCATGTGCCTAGAGGGAATCAGCTGCACACCACTGACAAGGTCCATATAGATTGAAACTTACATCCGTGGTTGTGCTGTTTCTCTTGCGCAGAGAGGATTTGCCTGACATTTTGTAGCTGGACTGTCTGGGGGGGGGCCAAACTGATATGAATATAGAAATTTCCTCTCTGTAATGGCACATGGGAGTGAAAAATATGACTTGAGCAGCACACTCTATTTAGTTCTTCTCGGTGTGCATTTGTCACATTCTTTTGATTTTGTAGACTCTCTAAGTGGAAGTGCACCCCAGACATGGGCCCTTGCTTCTATGTGCCTACAGGGAATCTGCTGCACCCAACTGATGCGGTCTATGTAGACTGAAATGTACCTCTGTGGTTGTGCTGTTCCTCTTGCGCAGAAGGGATTTGCCTGACATTTCAGAGCTGAACTGTCTTTGGGCAGGACTAATCTGATATGAATATGGTAATTTCCTCTCTGCAGTGGCACATGGGAGTGAGAAACGTGACTTGATCAGCACTTGATAGGCTACCATGCCTTGAGCAAAACATTCTATTTTGTTTTTTCTCAGTGTGCGTTGGTCACATTCTTTTGTTTTTGTAGTCTCCCTAAGTGAAAGGGAATCCCAGGCAAGGGCCTTTGCTTCCATGTGCCTAGAGAGAATCAGCTGTGCTACACTGACAAGGTCTACATAGACTGAAATGTACGTCTGGGATTGTGCTGTTTCTGTTGTGGAGAGAGAATTTGCCTGATGTTTCTGAACTGGAGCAGGACCAGTCTGATATGAATATGGTAATTCCTTCTCTGCAGTGGCCCATGGGAGTAAGAAACATGACTTGAGCAGCGCATTCTATTTTGTTTTTTCTTGGTGTGCGTTTGTCACTTTCTTTTGTTTTTGTAATTTCTATTTCACCTTTAAAACTCTGAATAAAAACTCAATTCAGTATTGATAGATTATTATCGTTATTATTTTTATTTATTTACCAATACACACCAGATTCAGCAGCGCAGTACAACAGAGTTACAAGACAGTTGTGGGACAGTGGAGAGTTAAATTATTTTTAATAATAACAATAATAATAATAGAGATTAAATAGGTTTTACATTTTTCGGTATCATTAATTATATTCTATTGTTCTTTCAAAGTATGTTTTACAAAATACCTAAAATATTTTAGGTAAGTGGTTGAAATGTTAAACTGTATAGATATCTTTTGTGGCCAATATTTTCCCAACAATTACCCTCCCTTAGGAGTCTATCAACAAACATTCTTTGAACCTTAAACACTGTAATGTCAAGGCTCATGACTAATGCATTTTACTACCACCTCACCTCCCTTGACAATCCCTGCATTAGCAATGATGAATATATGACAATATGCATTTTGTTCCTTTGGGTTTTCTCATTACACATCTGTAAATGGTAAGAAAAGATTATTTGTAATGGAACAGCCTACCAGAAATCAAAGTTTACTAGCAGACCCTGTTGAGATGCTTTAGTTCCTTATGCTCCAGAAATGTTGCAAAAATGTTGTATTATAAACATTAGAAACATCTTTGTTGTAAAAAGGATACAATTTCTTAAGGGAGAAACTCTCCCCATCTGTCTCTCTTTGGCTTAACTTATCTCTTTATCTACTACACGTGTGCACAGTGAGAAAATGTGTTTCTTCTGAATTAATTGTGCAAAAAATTAAACATGTTTGCCTTATTGTTTGGTTAGTTAGAATTTTGTTGAATGTTCTTGGACAAAATTTGTTCAACACTATTTTCAGTGGGGAGGGCCTCTGCACTGACATTTGAACAAGATCCATTCAAATAAATTACATAAAACTTGGCCATCAATTCAATCCATTTCATTGGGGTTTTAAATCAAAGTAAATAATAAGAAAGGCCTGCATTTTTATTTACTTTATATTTGTTCATGATCACAATGAGTGTGCCTAAAGACCATTTCCATGAGCAAATTCCCACAATAAAAAAATCACTTACTGTGTGCAATTGTGCACTGAAGTTTAAACTGTAAATATGATTAGAATGTTTTTAAAATTAAATGGACACACCCAGGAATAACAAGCAAATTTGCTGGAGAAAGCAGTGGAGTCTAGATGGAACACTGCAAGCACATGTCCTGCCACTTTGTGGGTAGCTGTGCATTTAAATTTGAACAACAGTACTGCCTGGACTGTCTATTTGTGTGCAGGGGTACTGTAGTATGTTTGAACAGATAATTGCCCTGTTTTGTAAATTATTTTGACATGTAGTCAGGAATAACAGGTGTAGTTGCTGCATTTTATATTACTACCTAACCTACCTACTTATTCTAGCTAATCTAGCTATTAATTATATGGTAACCTACCTACTTAATTAGCTTTCCTAACAGTCCTTGTCAGACACTAAAGGAATCAGAAGAAAGAAATAGTGTTTTGTTTCTTTGAACAGTGCAGTGCACTGTAAACAGTTGAGATGCTATCCACAAGCCACACTGCTTCATTTCTGTCCACTATTGGAGGTAAGGAAATGATCTGCATCCAGATTATACAAAATTGAGGGGCCATCCCCTTGGAAATCAGGATAGGTCAGAGTAATAAACATATTACAGGTAAAGTGGAGGTTCATAGGCTGTTGCAAAGATCAATCACAGCCATAACCAAAGCGACTGTCCCTCCATTTCCTGCCAGGATTGTATTGGATATTCTGAGTATCAATCACTCCTTCTCTCTACCCTCCACACAGTACATTTCCACTTTCTTTACTTAAAGGGAACAAGTCTAATGAACAAATCATTTTCAACAAAACCTCTGAATTTCCCATTCATTATTCTGTTATTTCATTCACCTTCCCATTAGTATGAAGTTTTAATCAAAATCTCATGAAACATGTGATTTCTGGTAAAATTTCAATTTGTTCAGAAATTAATGCACAAATTTAAAGGAGCAGTAAACTTTTTTTATGAAAAAATATATATTGTAGGGATTTGCCTATTGAGTAAAATAAGGGTGCTCCCACTGCCGAGAGATTTATATTTTCAGAGTTATTACAGTTTAAACCCATGTTTTTTTACATTAGCAGTGCCCTCTAGTGGTCAAATTCTAATTAGATTTCCTGTTAGATTCTAATGGAGAGGAAAGTAAAAAAAGTCAGAGACATACAGTTCTCCATAGAATGTGATAGAAACTGCTGAGTCACTTCCTGTCAGTTAGAACTATCAGGAAGTAAACACAGTAAATTCATTTCCTGTCATTTAGAACTATTAGGAAGTAAACACAGTAAATTCACTTCCTGGTTATTTAAACTGTTATAAATTTACAGTTTCTTTATGTTTTTTTATGTTTTCATAAAAAAAAGTTTACTGCTCCTTTGATATATACCGATAGCTAAAGAGGTATTGTGGTTAACATTCTAGTTTAGATCCCAGTGATGTAAGAGCAAGCAAGCTGTACTCAGATCAGATATTTGTATGCATATAGTAGATGTGAGGACTGTAGGGCTCTAAAATCCAAACTGCTTTTGCGTGTTCCATTTTCCAGGTTGTTCATTGTTGAATATTTGTTGCAGCAGAATGTCACGTTACATAGTCTTGTTCATAGTTTTCTCACGGCATCTTATCAAAGTTTTTGTAGACAAAGAAGTGGATCAGAGGAAAGCTACTACATGGTAACCCATTTGTTTGTGTTCCTTGACTTGAACACTGTGCTTTGTAATCAGTTTCAAAGCATTGCTTCAAACATTTTAATAAAAAAAATGTAGCTTATGTCAGTTTACACAGTGTTATTGCCCTGAGTGAAATTTAATTAGAATCTATCCACGTTTCTATGGACACCGGACCCCATACAAAGTTTTGGCCTCTTTGAGATTGTGTTTTGCATTAGTGGTTTTATTATCTCGTACCGAACTGCTGTTTTCTTTTTTTTTTCTGTGAAATACTTATGTTTTAAAAGGTCAATTGGAATGTATATTTTTTTTTGTGTGCTATTAAATGAAAACCTCATGGATTTCCACCTAAGCCACTCTTTAGTAGTAAATTACCTTATGATAACTAGCTTACTTTGGAGTGTAATTCTTACTAATCAATTGTTTCTTCAGTCAATGTTATTACAAGGTAATATGGGCTGTTACTATCGCAGCTAAACTAAACAGAAAGTCTCATGTTTTTAAAAACATTTGTTATGTTTCCAGGTACCATTACACAACAGTTTAGCATGCCGTGGTAAGTTCCAACCAGATAGCCAAAGTACTAACTGGGCATGCTCTACTAGGAGTACGTTAGGAGTAAAGGAAATGTTTCTCCTTCTCATGCACCACTGATGCACCGTGAGAGAGGATGAAGAATCTTGTGCATCATTTTTTCTTCTCTCTTCCTGTTTTTTTGCTTTGTCCACTTGCTACCGGTATCATAAGCAGAGCTTTTCCAAAGCATGCCCAGTGCTCATTCAGACTGTATAAGTAATAAAAAGAGGGAGAATAGGAGCAACATTGAGGAGAAATCACCAGTGCCACCATGTTGGGGTTAGTATCTAATGCCAAAAGATGTGCTCTGGAATAGGTAATACAATGTATGATCTATGTACTGCACACCAGCAGAGTCACCCACCAGTGATCGATTCTAATGACTGCAAGAGCCACACCACCAGCAAATTCAGGGATATGTCATTTCATCTACTACTTTCTTAGTACATTGGTCAAATCAAGACACAGAAGATAGGTATGTTCTAAATGTCCAAAGACTGCCCACTTGTCTTCACTTTGCAGTAAGTGGCACTGATAGGATTTTGGAATATGTAGCTGAGTAAATTGATGTTAGAATGTCTTAGAAACTCAAGTTTGATCCCTACATTTGAGTGAACAAGGAATCAGTTTAATACATTAACCCCACTGACCCTTCCTTCTGCCGTGTTCCTAGTCCAGCACATCCAGGTATTGCTTTGTCTTTCTTGGGAAGTAAAGTACTATGTCATACTGCATGACTTGGGACATGACAAGAGGTCAAAACTAGATTTCTCTCAATATCATACTTTAAAGATGAGCATGATTAATAATATCAAGGTATATTGCCAGGAAGAATGCATTAGATTTCAACCATGTCCTGGGATATAGATTGTTATTGTTACCTAATTTAACCCATTGAGGTATCCAGCTCATTACAAAGCAACGTCACAACACTATCACCTTTCCTGGTTCTACCGCTATGGTTAGATGCCTTGCAGCCCCTCCATGTTTCCCAGGAGCTTTTGGGGACATGAAACTATGTGACTTACCCTATGTACCTCACTTTGGGCACTGAGGCCTAGTATTTGCATTTGCATGGGGTCCTGGACCCTTCACTTTTGTTCTTTGTGTTTGTTTTTCTTCTTTTAAATTTTTAATTTTTTCATTCATTTTTTTAATTTATTTTCTTATAATTTGCTGCATTATTGATGTTTACTTTGGAGTACAAATGCCCCGCTTATTATATTTTACTTTGTGAGGTGTCTTTGGGGGGGGGGCTCCTTGTCAGGGGTGGAATTAAATGCCTCAGGGCTGGAGTGTCTGGCTCCATGTTGGCGTATGGTTCTGGGGGAGTGGGAGGTTCAGGGTGGGGGTGAGCAATGTGGTTGTCTCCCACCGGGGAGTGAGGCAGATAGCCCATCCCTCTCTTCCGTGGAGATCCACGAGCAGGGGAAGGTTCTCCAGGTAGAATGGAAGTAGTGGAGATCTATTGATCTCCTGCATTGCCTCTACTGATCTCCCATCTGAATCGACTTGGAGATCAGTAGCTTGGGGGCATTATGAGGGGCCCTGATGCACCACTACGGGGTCTGGTTTTTCTTTTCTTTCTGGAAGGGAGACAAAATGGAGACAGGAGAGCGAGATTAAGTGGCAAATGAAAGGGAGGGTTAAGTGAAGTGGTGAATGTAAGGAAGGGGGGATTAAGTTGAGAATGGAAGGGAGATGGTGGCAAATGGAAAGGAGGGAAGGTGAGATGAGGTTGATGTATATACACTTGACTGAGGAGCACGTACTGTGTATTTGGTTGAGGACGCAGGGGGCTTATCCCACTTCCTCTTTCTCCTAAGGCTAATGACATTGACTCAAACCTGGCCCTACACATCCCATTGGCTCACCACTGGCAATAAGCCCACCCCAGGAAGTGGCTTCCACCAATCCAGAAACTTTTTCTGAGGCACCCAAAACAGGGTTAGCCTTTAATTTATGTAGATTTTCTTCTTACTTCATTGATACATTTTGGGATAATAAAAAATTACCCACATATAGCACAGAAACATCCCATTTTCCCAATCAACCCATTACTGGATCCTCATGCTTGCTCATAGCAGCTTCAGGTAGTTTATAAGCATCAGTTCACATTTCAGAAAATGCAACAAGTATTTCCTTGAAGGATTTATTTGTGTCAAGTACTGCCAAATAAATATGATATCTATCAAAATACTGCAACTGACGTGTATTTATTTTACATGTCAAGAAATGACAAGACAAAAATAACTGAAACTGGATTCTCTAACTGAAGGGTGGGATAAATGTTATTCTCTTTATTACAGACGTTAGATGAAATCACAGTCAAATTCCCCACTTTTACTCATGATGAAACTCGACAGAGCAACATGAAAAAAATATTTAATGTTAAAGTTATATTTATCTCCTCGTACTGTTCACTATTAGAGATAATCAAAACCTCCTCAATTTTGTTAACGGATACGTTTGGACGATACTGAAAAGTGTTTATGTTCTGGCCAAATCAATTCATATGATATCTATGGAACGGACTGGATAAGAGACACCCCTCCAGCAGCCCTGACTTGAACGCTGTGTCAAATGTAATAAATCGCTTCTTACTAGTCAAACGTGCTATAACCCTTGAGTACAGTATAAATTGTAGCAACCCTCTTCAACACACTATAAGCTGTATAAGTCACTGATTACAGTATAAAGTCTAGCAACTTGCTTGATCACAGTGCAAATTGGTGTAACCCATTTCATCACAGTATAAATTGTAGTAACTCTTGATAGTAATCCTTCATCACAGTATAAGATTCTACCGCTCGTCGTCCTAGCCTCTCTTCTCGGCTTGGCATTGCTAGGTTACCACGCCGCCAGCGTCACGCATTGCCATTGTGACGTCATCCTCCAGTCTTTTAAATAGCAAGTGCCTGCTACAGCTGATGCTCAGTGTATTGTAAGCTTCGTACCGTTCAGTTGTTCTGCTCTGGCTTGCTTCTTGTTACTGACCTTTGGCTTGAATTCTGACTACTCTCCTGTGCTCCTACCCTGGACCTTTGGCTTAGACCTTGACTACTCTCCTGTGATGCCTGCCCTGGAACTTTGGCTTGAACTCTGACTACTCTCCTGTGCTCCTGCCCTGGACCTTTGGCTTGGTGTTAGACTTCTCTCCTGTGATGCCTTCCTGGACCTCTTCTTGGTGTTCCTGTCCTTCCTTCCTGGAGCCTGGACGTCTCCCATCCCTGGGTATTGTCAGGTACACAGTTATAGATATATATCACCTACATATATATAGATATATCTTGTGGCCTCTCTTAATCCTGCTAATGGTATCCTTTCCTCTTGCATATGTGGAGGTGTTTTCGTTTGTTTATATAATATCTGGCTGCATGCTTGTTCTCTGAGCAGCTTTATCTGCTTAGAGAGTGGTTTCACACAGTGTACATCCCCATGTTTACTGGGGTCTCCACAGTACTTCTTCATCACAGTATAAGTTATAGTAATCCTTCATCACAGTATAAGTTGTAATGTAACTCACAGCCACAGTATAAGTTATAGTAACCCTTGACCATAGCATAAGTTGTAGTAACATTTCCAAGCAAAAATTAGAGATGCACTCACCTATTCTCGGTATTCACCAGAAGTATTTATTTATTTTACATCAGGAATGTATACATTTCAGATCGGCAGAAGTTTTAGGCCATAATGAATGTCTCTGGGAACCGTTACAATCCCCTTCCTCAGCACAGCCCAGTATACTTAACACACACTTTCCTTCAACCCTTTTAAATAAAGTGCCCCATACTCTCACATGCTTCATCTCTGGAGTCTTGTTCAGATATGCGATTTCCTCCTTCACCTCCTTGTGATGCATCGCCTCAAGACTGCAGATAATTGGCCCTGCATGTTGTAATTATAACCAACAGAATGTATATAAACAAAAACTTGAGGAGGTTATAGCAAAAAACCCAAATGCTGGACATCAGTATTCTCTGCATCTAGATGCTGCCTCATTGTTCTCATGTATTTACACTGTCCACCACTCCATCAAACATTCAAATTATAAAAAATATATAAAAGCATACAATCCCAGATATATCCAGATACATTCCTCCAAATCCTCCATCTTATTGTAGTAAAACGTGATTGTTGCATTAACCCTTGATCACCGAATAAGTTATAGTAACCTTTGATCACAGCATAAGTTGTTGTAAAACCTAACTGTTGTATTAACCCTTGATCACAATGTAAGTTGTAGTAAAACTTGATCATTGTAATAACACTTGATCACAGTAAAGGATGTAGTAACTCCCCTCTCTCCCCATTCTCTCTCTTCCTCATCTTTCTCCAGCCCTTTGCTTTTCTTCTCTCTCCTCTCTTCTCTTCTCTCTCTTAGCCTTGTCTCCTTTCTCATTTCTTCACTCCCATTCTCTTTCCACCTCTAAACTTCGTCTTCAAGTTCTCTCCTTCTCTGTGATACTACCCGATAGTCTCCTTCCCTTTATCTTTTTACGGTGAACTATATGTTCTAACGGGAGACTATCTACTATATTCAGGGATGTTATTGACCAGGAACCAAACAGACGCAAAAAATTTACAATGCTTAACACCTTTATTAAAGTGACGAAAACAGAATAGTGATCCAGGAGCAAAAACCAAACGACAAGCCAAGGTCAGGAACAAAGACAGGTACTCAGCCAAGCCAGTGTCAGGAACACAGGAGTCTGCGATGTCAGGAGGAAGCCAGGAGGATCATCAGAGGAAGCCAGGTCATACACGGATAAACAGGAGCACAGGAGAATCCACAGCAGCCAGCTGCAACAAACACAAGGACAATCAAGAAGTAACCCAAGCTGCTTTAAATACCCTGAGAGGGTTGGCTGATAACAGTCAGGTGAGTAATCAGAGAGGTCAGCTGATTCAGCCTGACCCAGGAAGTCAGAAGGCAGCAGCAATGGATAACAGAACATTAAATTAGCTCAGACAGCAGAATCAATCGGCAGAGTTAGAGCAGCTCAGCCAAACCTTGACAAAGGATTTCCATTTACATACTAAATCTGCCATAATTGTTACCAAATGTGATTTATATCACAGATACTTATTCAGTTTCTTTTTGTACAACTTCCCTTGTACTGTATTTCATTGTTCTTTTCTGTTTTTTCTAATTTAAAAAATAAATAATAAAAGTTGTATAATTTTGCACGTTATAGCAACACTTGATCAAAGTATAAGTTGTAGTGTAACCTTTATTTACATTTTAATTTGTAAGATAACCTTTGTTTGCAGTATAAGTTGTAGTGTAACCTTTGCAGTATAAGTTGTAGCAGCACTGGATCATGAAAGAAGCAGACCACTTCATCATCAGATAAGTACTAAACTAACTGAAGCGGTTTTCCTACTTTGCTCAGATTTGGCCAAGGCAGGAACCTTTTTTAATAACATTGAGGGTATCTGAACCTGTTGTTTTTATTTTTTGAACTTTGTGTAAACAGTTTTCATTTAATCCGATGTTAAAGCAAATCGATAATGAAATACCTGTGTGAAAACCCCATTTGGAGCATTAAGAAATCTAAGTTTCAGATGAACAAAAGTTTAACAAAACAATTTCTCTTATCCTTAGTCACCATCATCATTCTTCTACCTCTTGTACCACACAATATACTCTCTGTTAATACAGCCTCTAAATATCAACATCTGACTGTAAAAGTTTAACCCCTTAAGGACCAGATGATGTGCTAATACCGTCACATTCCTTATACCCTTACAAGGATAGTAATGTTTCATAATAAAAGCAGCTCTAATTAATCATCATAGTATTTGGACTTTGGAGCATGTTATATCAATTCTGTTAGAGTTGTAGTTCAAGAGTAATTCAATGACAAAGTATCTCCCTCCCATCCCTTTTACTGATGTAACACTGTTCAGCCAGATCAGAAGGGAGGTGCCTATGTAGATTGCAGAGAGGGACAATCTTCAATTAAGATCAGGGAAAAACCTGAAAAGCTTGTCAAGGGGGGCAGGGCTTTCATTGTTCTCATAGGAAGAAGATTGTCCCCTTCTGTTATCTGTCTGGTCTATGGACTGGATTCCACATCTGAGAAGAGATGGCTTACACTAGGTAAAAGGGGCAGGAGGGGAAACTTTGCTTGTGAATATCTCTCAAACCATAAAGGTTTGAGAGATAAGACTTATATCGTTCTTCATGTTTTTTTAATGCCTACAAAATAAAATAAAGATAAAACGAAGTATTACTATCCCTTTAAGGGCCAGTGATGGTCATAGCACGTCACGTACTTTTTATTTGCAGTGCTCTACCCGGAGCACTGTAAGTAAAAATGGGAACTAAAATTGACAGCTCCAAGACTGGAGTGATCTCTGCTAGTCCCCAAAGAGGTGCACCGGTACGCGTAACAGGTCACGTGTACCGGCGTGTTGCCAAAGATCAAAGCAGTCCTTAAGGGAAGGTAACTTCCCTTGACCGCTGGTCCTTAAGGGGTTAATGTTAATTAGCCACATACTGTATTTCCCCTTGTAAAAAAAGAAATAACATGTTATAAACCAATTGTGTTTGTTGTATTAATATGTATATTGTATCTGTTTCCTACCAATCACAAAATAACAGTCTTATGTTTCATTCCTTGAGAATTATGCTCTAAGGTGTGATAAAGAGGTGATAGAGTGGAGATAACTTCTCCAGTGATGTCATGTTCCCAGTTCCTATATTATTCTCCGGAGCCCTTGCACTAAGATCTCTCCCACTTGAGAAATATTAGTGCACAGGCTCCATAGAATAACATAGGAACTGGATAATTGATATCACTGGATAGGTTACCTCAAGTTTATCACTTCTTTATCAGCCCTTAGTGCATCTCCTCCCTTGTGTGCTATAGACATCCCCAATACATTTCTCTATACCCCTTAAGAAGTGACACAAAATACTTAGGGGAAGGTGATCTAAAGGTAATAAAGAGCTGATAAAGAGGAGATACCATCTCTAGTTTATCACTTCTCCAAGTCCTATGTTATTCTATGGAGCCAATGCACTAATATTTCTTCAGCTTTTGAGATCTTAGTGAATAGGCTCTATAGAATAACATAGGAACTGGAGAAGTGATATCACTGGAGAAGTTATCTCATCTTTATCACCTCTTTATCACTCCTTAGTGCATAACCCCTATAGGGTCATGGGCTCAGCACTAAGTTTGTTAAATGTATATATCTTGTGAATATTGTATAATTAGAAATAGCTTTACACTTTTGTGGCGTTGAGCTAGTATCTATTTCTGTTTTGGACTTTGGCATACACTTAAACGGATAGTAATGTTTCGTAATAAAAACAGCTCTAATTAATCATCATAGTATTTGGACTTTGGAGAGTGTTATTTCAATTCTGTCAGAGTTGTAGTACAAGAGTAATTCAATGATAAAGTATCCTCCTCCCGCCCCTTTTACTGATGTAACACTGCTCAGCCAGATCAGAAGGGAGGTGCCCAGGTAGACTTCAGAGAGGGAAAATCTTCAATTAAGATAAGGGAAAAAGCTGAAAAAACTGTCATGGGGGGCAGGGATTTCATCGTTCTCATAGGAAGAAGATTGCCCCCTTTTGTTATCTGTATGGTCCACAACTTTGTCCACCTGCCCTGGTAACCATAGAACCACACATACTGACCTCCCAGCCTTGTCTCACTGAACTGGTAATCATAGAACCATACATACTGACCTCCCAGACTTGTCCCACTGCACTGGTAACCATACAACCACACATACTGACCTCCCAGACTTGTCCCACTGCACTGGTAGCCATAGGACTACCAATTTTTAGTCTGAACCTCAGAAGTATATTTCGGGTATAGGTGGAAACCAGCAAAGTTCTTGCAAGAAATGTTTCAGGGTTAACAAAAAGGTGAACATTTTATAGGATTTCAATGCATGGAAGTTTCCTTGGTAAAAGCGACAGCTTGGGAGTTCTTCATGAAAATTCCCACAGAATTTACCTAATTAAAAGTAAATAAAATTAATGAAACCTATTCTTGTTTAATTTTAAAATGTACAATATCATTTTATTACCTGGAACATGGCGATAAATGTATCAAGCAGTAAGCTGTTAATTATGCAAGTAAATATAAAAAACTGATTTCGTGCAAGTCATTTGCCAGTTTGCCAATGATCCTTTAGGTACCAGAAGGGTACACTGTGCATTGTTTCACAGTATGTTACAGACTGCTTTTGGTCTTAACCCTCTGCATTGTGATGCATTGCATACCCTTCTGACACTCAAAGAGTTTAAGGGTTAAGTGATATTTTTTTTTATGCCTCACTTATTATTCAAATTGTTAAAGTGGAACTTTCATATGAATAAGAAAGATCCACAAAGCATAGTTACATTAGCGATATAGACAGATTTATGTTTCAAAATAAAACAAATTGCTGCAATAACGAAGAAAATCCCTTTTTCACCAGGCAGGCACCGAGGAACAGCGCAGACATCAACTAATTCCGCAGTGATATACAATAGGGAATAGACATACAGAGTTATTAAATAGTACAAATAGATGTGGAGAACAGAAGGATCAGAGGGCCCCCTGCTGGTGAGAGCTTACAGTCTAGAGGAAGGAAGGTTGGACACAGAAGGAGTAAGTGCTGTTGGGTGTAAGTTTCTCCTGCCACATGAACTGCCAAACAGTCGGTGGGAGTGAGAAGTGCTGGTGAGTGCAGTGATCCAGGGACGGGGTAGTTCATGGTAATAATGTTTATGGAGGCAGTTGATAGGCTTCCCTGAACAGGTGAGTCTTCAGGGAGCATCTGAAGATCTGAAGGCTGAGGGAGAGTCTAATGGGGTGGGAGAGGGAATTCCAGAGCTCAGATGCAGCGCGGGAGAAGTCCTGAAGGCGGGAGTGGGAGGATGTGATAAGAGGAGTGGAGAGCAGAAGGTTGTGTGCAGAGTGAAGCTGGCGAGTGTTTTTGGAAATGACCTGGCACGTCTAGGAATTCAGGGGTACGCACGCGGCCGCACGTGTTTTGCAAAAAAAATTAAAAATTCCTCGTGGTCCTTAACTGCCAGCTGCACAGAATGTGTTGCGCAACACCCTGGAACTGAAAGGTTTAAGACCACTGTTCTTTTTGACAATGCCAAATCTTCACACTTTATTGTGACCCATGCCCAGCCTGGCTACATCGACTCTTGGCTTCTTTGTTACATGATCTCTCTGCTCTAGCAATTTATTTGAGACCTCTAGCATTCAAACAGTTAAAAATCCCTTTTAAATCAAAGGGAATTTTGGGAACTTTTATGGTTTGCCCCAGAACTGCTCCACTCTTTCTGTGAATATGGACCTATAAGTGAGTAGTAAGAATCATTAATAACAAGATAGAATTTGACTGTGAAACCACATGAATGTGACTTTACACATATGTTTCAGATGAATTTTACTCTCCATTGACACAATAAAACTGATAAAGATTCATTAATAATGAAGATTTCGGAGCTCAGATTCTCAGCTCTTAGTCATTCAGTCATTTTTCTCCTTGAGTTGGCAGACAGTATGAAAACTAAAGTTAGGTCCGCTCATTTACGTTACAAATTATTTGTTCCTTAACAGCGTCTAAGTACTGTACTTACTGAACCCTCTCATGCAAGAGAGATTTCCATCATTTATAACATCACAGCCTTTCCACACCTAGAAATTAGTCACTGTCATGGCGGAGACTTAATACGTCCTTGGCCAACTTATCACTTGAGGTTGACTGCAGTAAAAACTCCCTTCTGTGTATTTGATGATCTATATTACTGTTATATAATGCAGGAATTATTACATAGGATTTTATTTTACATTTAGATTTGCACATGAATTTGTGGAACAAGTTCTAAAAAGAGGAACAAAAGAGGACAACATCTAAGAGCATCAATTTATTAAAAGTGTGGAAGCGCAAGGAATACAAGAATACAATCACCAAAATCACATTGAGTCAAAGCATATCGACTTCTGGTCCTTGTGGCCACACACATTCTGCCCCATATGTGCCCGGTACCTAGTCTTTATCCTTGATCTAGGTACCGGCTGCATTCGGGGCAGACTGTGTGTGACCACTAGGACCGGGAGTTAATATGCTTATACTCAATGTGATACTGGTGAGTGTATTCTTGTACTTCTTGTGCTTCTGCACTTTTAATAAATTGATGCTCTTAGATGTTGTCCTCTTGCTCTCCTCTTTTTAGAAATGTAAACAAAGGGATAATGTCTTTTTATGTGGATGCAGCTTTGGACTACATCGGGGGAAAACGTACTATCAATATTAGTACTCAATTAATTTATGACAAGTCATCAATACCCCTTCATCCTTTCATACTTCATTCATCATCATACTGATATCATCTTCCTCTTCATTCATCATCATCATACTGATATCATCTTCCTCTTCATTCATCCTCTTCATTATAGATAAGTACTTACCTCATTTATTCCATTATAACTCACTACTTGGAATCATTGACAAACGGTGACAAGACTGCTCTGTTCTATGTACAGTAGTGTGGTGATCCTACCAATCAGGGTAGATTTGATTTAAATCAGGTTGATTTAAATCACAATGTATATCACTAGTCAGTAAGACTTGATTTAAATTATGATTTTTAAAAGTAAAGACTCATTCTTGCTGGTTCTTATAATCTTTAATATTTGCAACCAGATGAATATTTCATATTTGGAATACCTGTCAGATTAGTAAAACAGCTATAACAGAACTGGTTTTAGTTTAATAGGTTAATCACCCTCCCTCTTCACACTTAGCACCTGGTACCAATGTATTTCACTCCAAACAGTTTGTGAAACATTACTGTCCCTTTAAGTGCAGCCACTAGCAGAGGAAGATAATTCCAGAATAAGAGCAACTGAGGATTGAGACTGCCCTCAGACACAGTATCCATAAACAGGACTCCGCAGGATATTATGGCTGCTCCAGTAGAACACGCTCCCCCTGAGTGGCTTGGAATTCAAACAGTGACTTAAAATAAAAAAATATAAAGAAGGAGCACCCAATAGTGTAATACAATAAGGTCAAACATAAAATATACACATAATATATTGCATTCACACGAATACGTGGTCAGAAGGCTGATATCAGTCCATCTGACATAAGAGCCTGTGGAGAAATTTTATAAGTCTCCACTCCCAAGGCTAGCAATCCATCCGAAACAAACTCCAACACACAACAGGAACAACAAAACACAAATATGTTTGATCCCCTAACAAAAACATTTTCTTAGGGGCATAACTATTCACACTAACATACACATGTACATAGTGGCTCCAGATCTTCAGGGGCTAATCAGTCCATTAAATCCAACACTGCATGTCTTGTTCAAACCCTACATCTCTGGTAGTCAGTAATGTTATGTGCAAACCAATGACCTTCTACACCTCTCTAAAGAAACACAAGGGCAACAGCCAAGCACAACGGCCACGCTTCTAACAAACTGGTTGGTTTTATGCAGTATAAGATATCCAGTGTTTTATTACACATCTGTAAAAACATCAATACAAATGTGGATTGTAGTAGTTTATAAAAAGAAGAGGCTTATTGTCTGGTGGCATCAGCACCTACTCATCATGTCTTCTCTCTTCTTTTTATACATTACTACAATCTGGATTCCTCTTCTTTTTATACTCTACTACAATCCAGATTCCTCTTCTTTTTATATACTATTACAATCGGATTCCTCTTCTTTTTATACACTAGTACAATCCAGATTCCTCTTCTTTTTATACACTACTACAATCAGATTCCTCTTCTTTTTATACACTAGTACAATCCAGATTCCTTTTATACACTAGTACAATCTAGATTCCGTTTATAAACTACTACAATCTGGACTCATCTTCTTTTTATACACTACAACAATCTGGATTCCTTTTATAAACTACTACAATCCAGATTCATCTTTTTATACACTACTACAATCCAGATTCCTGTTATACACTACTACAATCCGGACTCTTCTTTTTATACACTACTGCAATCCAGATTCCTTCTATACACTACTACAGTCAGGATTCCTCTTTTTTTATACACTACTAAAATCCAGATTCATCTTCTTTTTATACGCTACTACAGTCCAGATTCCTCTTCTTTTTATACAATATTACAATCAGATTCCTCTTCTTTTTATACACTACTACAATCCAGATTCCTTTTATAAACTGCTACAATCCAGATTCATCTTTTATACACTACTGCAATCCAGATTCCTTCTATACACTACTACAGTCAGCAGGGCTGGATTTACATCTCAGGAGCCTGTAGGCACAGATATCTGAAGTGCCCCCCCCCCACACTATCTCCACAATGCTCCAAATCTCCATATTGCCCTCACATTGCCCCCCATCACTTTCACATTGCCCCCATCAGCTCCACGTTGCCCCATCATCTCCACATTGACCCCCATCAGCTCCACATTGACCCCCATCACCATCAGCTCCACATTGACCCCATCACCAGCAGTCCACATTGACCCCCATCAGCTCCACATTGACCCCCATCAGCGCCACATTGACCCCATCAGCTCCACATTGCCCTCCCATTGCCCCCCATCAGCTCCACATTGACCCCCATCAGCTCCACATTGACCCCATCACCATTAGCTCCACATTGACCCCATCAGCTCCACATTGCCCTCACATTGCCCCCCATCAGCTTCACATTGACCTCCATCAGCTCCACATTGACCCCCATCAGCTCCACATCGCTTGCCCCCCATCATCCCCATATTGACCTCACATTGCTCCCATTATCTCCAAATTAACCCTTTGAGTGTCAGAGTGGTACGCAACGCATTGCCTTGCAATGCATTGCGTACCACTCTGACACTCAAAGGGTTAAGCCTCATTCTCTCCCCCCACATCCGTTTCCTACCTCCCTGGTGGTCCAGCGGCTGGATTTTATCTTCCAGCGCTCTGCATTGCTAAAGAGCCGGGAGAGCTCACAGCTTACAAGGCGGCGGCTCGGCGCGGCATGGCAAGCCGTGCCAAGTAAAAAAAAAAATCAATTGTAGTGGCAGGCGCCCCTCTATAGGGTGCGCCTGTAGGCAGATGCCTACTCTACCTTATGGGAAATCCGGCCCTGACAGTCAGGATTCCTCTTTTTTTATACACTACTAAAATCCAGATTCATCTTCTTTTTATACGCTACTACAATCCGGATTTTTCTTTTTATATACTACTACAATCCAGATTCATATCCTTTTTATACATTACTACAATCTGGATTCCTTTTATACACTACTACAATCCTGATTTATCTTTTTATACACTACTACAATCCAGATTCATTTTATACACTGCTACAATCTGGATTCCTTTTCTAAACTTCTACAATCCAAATTCCTTTTATTCACTACTACAGTCAGGATTCCTCTTTTTTTATACACTACTATAATCTGAATTCCTCTTTTTATTCACTACTAAAATCCAGATTCATCTTGTTTTTATATACTACTACAATCCAGATTCATCTTCTTTTATACACTACTACAATCTGGATTCCTTTTATAAACTACTACAATCCAGATTCATCTTTTTATACACTACTACAATCCAGATTCCTTTTATACACTACTACAATCTGGACTCTTCTTTTTATACACTACTGCAATCCAGATTCCTTCTATACACTACTACAGTCAAGATTCATCTTCTTTTTATACACTACTACAATCCGGATTCTTCTTTTTATATACTACTACAATCCAGATTCATCTTCTTTTTATACACTACTACAATCCCGATTCCTCTTCTTTTTATACACTACTACAATCTGGATTCCTTTTATACACTACTACAATCCTGATTTATCTATTTATACACTACTACAATCCAGGTTCATATTTTTATACACTACTACAATCCAGATTCCTTTTATACACCACTACAGTCAGGATTCCTCTTTTTTTTTTACACTACTACAATCTGGATTCCTTTTATAAACTACTACAATCCAGATTCATCTTTTTATACAATACTACAATCCAAATTCCTTTTATACACTACTACAATCCGGACTCTTCTTTTTATACACTACTGCAATCCAGATTCCTTTTATACACTACTACAATCAGGATTCCTCTTTTTTTTTATACACTACAATCCGGATTCTTCTTTTTATACACTACTAAAATCCAGATTCTTCATCTTTTTATACACTACTACAGTCCAGATTAATCTTATTTTTATACACTACTACAATCCGTATTCTTCTTTTTATATACTACTAAAATCCAGATTCATCTTTTTTTTTATACATTACTACAATCCAGATTCATCTTCCTTTTATACACGACTGCAATTCGGATTCATCTTCTTTTTATACACTACTACAATCTGTATTCCTTTTATACACTACTATAATTCAGATTCATCTTTTTATACACTACTACAATCCAGATTCATTTTATACACTACTACAGTCAGGATTCCTCTTCTTTTTATACACTACTACAATCCGGATTCCTCTTCTTTTTATATACTACTAAAATCCAGATTCATCTTCTTTTTATACATTACTACAATCCGGATTCCTCTTCTTTTTATACACTACTGCAATCTGGATTCCTCTTCTTTTTATAAATTACTACAATTCAGATTTATAGTGATGTTTTTACAAATGTTTAATAAAGCATTGGGCATTTTATACTCCATTAAGTCAAACAGTTTGTTACAAGTATGACCATTGTTGCCCATGCATAAGTATTCAACCCTTGGGCAAATTGGCCCCTTGGATGCAGACCACGTTACAACTGCACCCTCTGCATCCCCCGTATTTATGCTCCTATAAAGGAACCAATTCTCTATGTTGTTATTGTCTGTAACATACACAATGTTTGCAGCAGCTGTAGCATTTTGCTTTATGTTATCATATTTAACATTCTTCAACACTTGGGAGAATTACATTTATGCAGAACATTAAACATGGATTATCTCTTCCGATCTTCATATGATCAGATCAAGTGGATACCAACAGGAACAATTGTCTTGTGATGTTTGAAGATGGCCGGTAATGTCAAATAAATAAAATACTTTCAAAAGTGAAGCTGAGATATCCCAGAACTCCAAGAGGTTCTTTAATGAATACATTATGACTTGTTGGGTTAGTGAAGGGCATTGGCCAAACACTTTGGAAATGACTGTATTCTGAATGAGAAGAAAGCAAGCATGCAAAATATAAAACGTCAGATATAATCAGACTTGTTACATGATTTATAATAAACAATGGATATGTCTTTGATTAGTGCAGTTTTACCAGAGCTTATTTGAGTGGTGATTTAATAAGACTCAATCAATAAATAGAGTTCTACATGGTCACAAGGGCTTGTAAGAAAACCCCTTCTGAGTTTTCTTAATAGAAAAAAGTATCCTGATGTTAACAGTAAAATGGTGTCAATGAGAATATTCAGTAGGCTACTTTAATCACTTGAGCACAAGAGTGCTTAAAGAATCAATGCATTGTACAATGTTCTCACACTCAAAGGGTTAACCTCTTGGATGCTGGAAATGTTCCAAGGCATTGAGAAACTATTAGTTGGGGATGTATCTAGGGCTTAAAGGAGCAGTAAACTTAGGATTTTCCTATTGAGTAAGATAAGGGTACTCCCACTGCTGAGAGATTTATATTTCCAGAGTTATTACAGTTTAAACTCATGTTTTTTACATTAGCAGTGCCCTCTAGTGGCCAAATTCTAATTAGATTTCCTGTTAGATTCTAATGGAAAGGAAAGTCAGAAAAGTCAGAGACATACAGTTCTCCATAGAATGTGATAGAAACTGCTGAGTCACTTCCTGTCAGTTAGAACCATCAGGAAGTAAACACAGTAAATTCACTTCCTGTCAGTTAGAACTTCCAGGAAGTAAACACACTTCCTGATTATTTAAACTGCTATAATATTTGAATAAAACATCTGACAGCGATGGGAGTGACCTTGTTTTATTCAGCAGGAAATGCTCTATAAAATATGTGTTTTCATAAAAAAAGTTTACTGCTCCTTTAAGTAAATAGAATGGTTAGTGATCTCTGGGTCATTCAAAGGCTCTTATATTTATTTGGAATATTGAGCTATATAATGCAAAGCGATGCAATTATCCCCTATTTCATCAAAGGGGTTAAAAGTACAATAAATGTTAAATATTATATTTATCTACTGTTTTTTGTAATATTAAGGACAATGATTTATGTCTGTCATAATCTTAAATACTCAGTAGCTTAAATATATAATATAATCCCTATCATTGACGACAACCCCTTCTGCATTTCAATGCGTGACTTTTCTACAGCTATATAAAAGGGTGACGGGGTCTCACAGCAGGCCATTCTGTGTTTTTGAGAGGAGAAAGTAGCAGGTATTTAAGCTACAGAAGGTAGGGAAATAAAAGTGAATTGAAGCTTAGTTTAAGGTATTTTAGGTAGGACATTTGTTCTCTGTATCAGTAAAGACTGGATGCACTCTGGAGGAGTAGAAGGGAGGAAGGAGGTTGACCTCAAATACCCCAATATTCAGTGTTTCTGACTGGCAAGACACAGGCATTTGGGGTCCAATTAGCTTGCTTATTTTGTTTTTATTGACTCTGTGCTGAGGAAGTCTGGGGAAAGTAGTTGTTGATTTTTATTTTATCATTTTTTTGGACAGACTATGATAAGACAGGGTGAACATCTAATAAAAGGTTTGTTGTGGGCTAAGGCAAAACATCACACTCTATCAGTTGTGTACTGCAGAGAGTGAAAACACACACAGTAGTTGAGTAATATCCAGCAAACACACAAGGGGCAGGGGGAGGGGGAAAGGTGGGGCAGGGGGAGAGAGAATGGTGGAGAAGTGCAGGGACATGGGAATAAAGTCGTAGTTCAAAAACTGACTGCAGCATTGGCTGTTGCATCGCATGCAATAAATGATGATGACCCCTCTCCTCCTCGGGTGGATGCAGTTTGTCAAGGTCCCACCAATCACACCATGCCAGTCCCCCCCCCACCACTACAGTACGCATCTGCCATATTGTAGGTTGTACACTAAGTTGTCACTTAAAGGGATAGTAATACTTCGTTTTAACTTTATTTTGTAGGCATTAAAAAAAACATGAAGAATGATATAAGTCTTATCTCTCAAACCTTTATGGTTTAAGAGATATTCACAAACAAAGTATCCCCCCCCTGTTCAACCAGATCAGAAGGGAGGTGCCCAGGTAGACTGCAGAGAGTGACAATCTTCAATTAAGATAAGGGAAAAAGCTGAAAAACTTGTCAAGGGGGGAAGGGCTTTCATTGTTTTCATACAAAGAAAATTGTCCCCTTCTGTTATCTGTCTGGTCATACAACCAGACTCACATCTGAGAAGAGATGGCTTACACTAGGTAAAAGGGGCGGGGAGGGGAACTTTGCTTGTGAATATCTCATAAACCATAAAGGATTGAGAGATAAGACTTATATCATTCTTCATGTTTTTTCAATGCCTACAAAATAAAATAAAGTTAAAACGAAGTATTACTATCCCTTTAAGCAGGAAGTTAGTGCTGTGGGCAAAGGACAAATGCATTCTGCATGCTAACAAATTTTTAAAGTTATATGTTGCTGTAGGACTCTAAAGGCAGGCCCGTAACTCTCAGAACAAATTCGATTTTTTTTTTCATCATTGACTTCAAAATAAGGTAAGGTGAAAATCAATAGACAGCCGCCTCCCCTGGATCTGTCTGAGCTAATGGGCACTTTGGCACATGAGGACTTTGCGTTCAGTGAGACTGTGATTGAGGCAACAACATTTTCATTTGATCCTCAAACCCCTCCCAGTGGAACCTCTCTGCACGGCAGCATGAAGTGTAGTCCATGGCTAGCATTGCCTGCTCTGTCCCCTACCATTCCTACTATTCCCTCTGAGCTGCTGCAAGGGTACGGGAAGGAGCATGCAACGCTAGCCACAGACTTCATTTCATGCTGCCCTACAGAGAGGGGAAAGAGAGCAGAAGTAGCAGGGGTAAGCTGGATACATGTTTACAGGACAAAAAGAAAATAGCTGCAGAAATCAATGTGGCCTAACCACAGTAACATGAGATACTCTGCAGCAGCAGTGGATGACTGTGGATGATAAGAAAAATAAGAGTGAAACAACAAGGCAACAGAAGTCTCCAGACTGAAGAAGGGAGACAGTGTTAACAAAGGGGTACAGAGCCCTGGGTGCAGTCTACCTGAATTTATTTTCCCTCTCTTCCCTTATCACTTCCTTGTGGTCCTTTTCTTTTCCCCTTTCTTACCATGTGCAGGGGCTGTTGTTTATTAATGAACTGTCACTGTCTATTTGGAAACCTTTCAGCAGGTGATACCAGAATGTCACTCTTTTCATTGAGGCAACATTCTGATATCGTCCTTTTGCTTCAAGAAATATTTTTAATTCTCTGTTTTCATGGTCGCCCTATAGATGGCAACATTTTTACAGTGAAACCCCTGAATGAGCCCAGGTGGAAAAAGTCACTAATTGGTCCACATGTGCTCATTCAGGAATTTCCAGAAAACATGCACTGAAGGTATCAGAGGACCAGGGTTGGCTACTCCATTATAGGGAGTCCCATGTACATCAAACCGCACCAACCACAGTCCATAGGTTTCATAAAATTATTATTATTTTCTTATATTTTAAGAGACAGATGCTGGTGTGTTGTTGTCACAGCTTACCGATATCCAGAGTTGCCATTTTGTCTGGCACTGGAGTTGTATTGCTCTATGTGATGTTTCTACGTCATCCCACACTTCACTGTTTGGACTGGGCTTGGGTGCTCTTGGCATCAGCAGTGGATGCCCGTGTCCTCTCGCTAAGAGAATGGGATGCTCCGATTGATGCACTGGTTGTGCAGGCGTATGATGCATCTCGCAGTGACATGCGTCAATTTCGGGCGCAAGGAAGTGTATCTGATGCAGGCTCCTTCTTATACCTTTGGTTCTGGTCAGGCTCCTCCTAGCTACTTCCTGGCACCTTGCATTTAAAGGGAACTGGATTTCATCCAGTTACCCAGGCACATGCACACATAGACACCAAGCGGGGCTTGAGCACCTGCCCTTTTTGCCCTTGTGCCCTTGTGCCCTTTTAACAAAAAAAAATGTAATCAGTCCAAAGTGCCCTTTTTTTCATTTGAGCCCCTGCCCCCCGAAATGTCTGTGCACGTCCCTGCAGTTACCCTTACGTTGGTGTGCAGTACAGTTCTCTAATTGCTTCTGATCTTTGTGTATGACCTGGCTTGTCTGACCATCCATCCTGGTGCTGACCTGTGGTTCTGTCTGACTACTCTCTCGTGTTACCCCTTGTAGTGGACACCCAATCTGGTGCAGACCTGTGGCTCTGGCTGACTACCCGCTCCGTGTATGACCTAGGCTTGTCTGACCATCCATCCTGGTGCTGACCTGTGGCTCTGTCTGACTATTCTCTCATATCGCCCCTTGTAGTGGAAACCCAATCTGGTGCAGACCTGTGGCTCTGGCAGATTCTGACATTACTGACTGCAGGCTCGAATCAGTAGGTTCTGTGGTTGTCTCACCTTCTAGCGATGGTCTTCTCCTGGCTGGCTGCAGGAGTGAGTCAGTCATCTTCCTATTCTATCACTTGGAGAAACGTCAGACCTACGCTTCCTCTCGACTTAGAGACTACCATTGGATTTGGCTTAGTCTCTGCAGTTCTGGGATCGGGAGGCATACTTCTGTTGCTGATAGAGTCCCTGCCTCTTGGTTACCCTCTGTGCAATCCTGATCATTGTTATTATTCGCTTACATTAATAAAGGTGAATTTTACTTTACTGTCGGACTCTTGTCTTTGCTTGCAAACCATGACAGTTGTTGAGTTTGCTCAGCTAGTTAATACACAAAATGGAGAATCTGTTCAACTCTCAGGTTTGCAAGTTCTAGTCCTGACAATGTCATCTCAGTCCTTCATGCTTTCGTGGTAGATTAAAGGAGTACCATTACATTGGTTAATGATCAAAATGTATCCTTCCTAGGATAATCATTTTGATATTATTAATTAAATTGTTACAATGCCAACCAAATATGGGTAGACACGTGATACCGTCTGGGAAACTTGTCCTGCATCTCTTCCTCTTATACATATTTTTTGACACAGAGTGCATCTCACTGCACAATGCAGCAGGAGAAACACAAGTCTACTGGTGGTAACTACAACTACTCCTCCAAACTAGTTTTTTTCCACTGTAGCACAGTGTCATGGTTTTTGATGAACACTCAGACAAGACTAGTAAGGTTAAAAGATCTTTATTGAAAATAAAGAACAAACGGCAAACGTAATACCCCGTACAGGACACAATGGTAGGAAGGTGCCTGATGATAGTGAGAATAACGGATGGCAGGTTCCCTAGTGAGCTAGGGTGATGGAAGGCAACAACCTGCTGAGGAGGCACAGAACCTAGGGTCCCCAGTACGCACTAGGGGTGAAGGTAGGCCTGAGACCAACGGATACTGGCAACAGAACCCCTAGGACGCTAGGGTAACCATAAGGCAAACACCAGGGACACTGGCAGGAGGAGCCCTAGAATGCTAGGAACCTCAAGGCTCTTGACCATCAACACAGACCCTAGAACTCTAGGAGTTCCAAGCTCTCGACTGGCAACTAGGACCACTAAATCGGAGGCACAACAGAGGAAGCTGGCGGCGAGGACCCCAGTACAGAAGAGCACAGGGAGGCCCAAGGCACAGCTACTAGTAGCAGAGACCCTAGAGCGCTAGGGGTGAATTCGGGGGCAAGGCAACCCAACACGGAAGTCCACTGTGTCCAGGTACTGAGTACCAAAGCAATACACCCACCTACAGCTGGCTGTTGAGCTAAACAGCAACAGCAATGGTGAAGGCTGGAGCGAAGTGAACCAGACCTAGGGAGACCTAGGACTGCAAGGTTCACGGATGGTAAGGGCCCAGTGACAGCCTGTACGTCCCCACAGGGAGTGAGCCCAGCGAAGGAGTGGTATATGGACACGTCAGATAAGTGAGTAACGCAGCTGAACTAATAATAGCCTGAGATCCGATAGTCTGCGTGCACACCGCCAGAGGCAGTAGATACTAGAATGAATGGCTGAAGCAGCGAGTGCTCAGCCCAACAGTCGGCAATAAAATGGGAAGCGCAGCACAGCCAGAGCAGATAGCAGCAGAGTGGATACAGCCAGGTCAGGCAGCAATGGAGCGGGTCTCAGCCAGGATCAGTTGGCTACGTGGCGGGTACTCAGCCAGTATCAGTCAGCAACAGAGCGGGTTCTTAGCCAGGATCAGTCAGCAACGTAGCGGGTACTCGGCCAGGATCAGTCAGCAACATAGCAGGTTCTCAGCCAGGATCAGTCAGCAACGTAGCGGGTAGTCAGCCAGTCCAGTCGGTAATGGAATCAAGCAAATCAGAAACACAGAAAGTAGTCAGTCAGGCCAGGTCATACATGAACAAGCAGCATCAGGAACTAGAGCAATAACAGGTATACCACAAAAGGGCGCTAGTCTACAGACATGACAGGATATATAAAGGGTTGGCCCTGGGTGGAGTTAATTACACTAGCAAATAAGAAGTGCGGACTTCAAACAAGGAAGTAATAATGATGCAGCCCGCAACCAGGAGCACAGGGCACCATGATACATAGGCAGAAAATTATAACATTCTCACAAAAAAATAATTGGCAATAGCAAGAATAAATGTATTTCTATGCTTAGGAATTTGGGACTTTTAATGAAAACATTTTGTCAGGAAGGATACATTGAAATTGTCTCTCATTTTTTTTGTTTTAAAAGAGCTTTATTTGTGAAATTAAATGTAATATACAGATAAAGAGAATACACACATTTACGAAACCAAGGAATAAGACAGATGTTAGATCTTAGCAACAAAAATAGAATAGACATTCAGAATGTGTTGATGAATAAGGATCAGTTCTCCGAGGCAGCTTCTAAATGGTTATGGTCCATAATAGATGTAGATGGTGTAAGCAAAGGCAACAGAAGGGATCAAAGAAATCAAAGATAATAGAAACTGAATGAACCATTGACAATGTAACTCTGAGACAAAAAAGGGGGGCTAAAATGGGAGTTGGGGGGAGAAGATTTGTAAAGATTCTCACTTCCAGGAAAGTGTCACGCAGACTCAAGGAGGTGTTGTTGGTTATAGTTGAGAGAATGAATGCATCAGGATAGTTTTATCTACTCACGCCAAATGCCAAAGGAATTTAAGCAAATCATTAAAGTTGTGGGAGTCCAAGAGTATATTGAGGTGAAAGAGATGGAATGATATCTGAAATAGTCTTTCATTTTTAAGATGAGAATTCATTTATTTATTTCTGAAAAATGAAAAGCTGAGTTGACTTTGCCACGATGAGAACCTGCAACCCCAAGATTTCAACAGATTCTATAAGTGGTGCATAACCGAATGAGCTATCTCACGATTTACATTTTCCATTGAGATATACTGAAGATCCGGTTGGCAGCTGGGCAAATTTTGTCAATACAACGACCACCAAAAAGAGGGGAGATGACTTCTCCAATGTTATCAACTCACTAAGTCTTATGTTACTCTGTGGGGTCTATGCACTAAGATGTCTCCAATTGGGGAAATCTTGGCAAGTTGGTCCCAAGGAATAGCATAAGAATTTGGGAGTTTCTTACAATGGAGAAGTCACCTCTACTTTATGATCTCTTCATAACACCTTATTTCATAACTCTCCTGGTGTTAAGGCAGTTATTATGTTGCATGATATGGGAGAAGTGAGTCAGTGACTGCAATAATTCACAGAATGTGAGATTGACACCTTTATCACTTCCTGACAGTTTGAATAATTCAAATTTTTAATATAACCCTAGCAGCGGGATATCCCTTGTTTTACTCAAGAGGAAAACTCTAAAACATACATTTTTATTGCTCCTTTAAGATGTTGATACAGAAGTTGTCTGATTGGAAGCCAAAGTTTCTCTTGATTGACTGAAATGTTTGTTTTAATTGTATTTATTTTATTTTTGTGGCGAGTGGATTTTGCTTCTGATGTATGATTCAGCTGGAAGACAATCCAGACCACAGTGTCTGGGACTAACAAATGGAGACTGAAGCATTAAGAAGAAATAGAAAATGTCTGGGTCAAACTGTCTGCATCCTAAGGGACAAATTACAACTCTCATTGACTTAAATGGGTCCTTTAATGTCTTCAATGTTAGAGAGCTCCCCAGTGCATTTGGTTTGCTTCAGACTTGCAGTTTTTATCAACTGAGATTTTAGCAATAGTTCACTGCCCCCTATGGTGCATTTAGTGCACCCAGAGTTGCTCCACTTATTCTTAAAACAGCAGTAAACGTTTTTTTATGAAAAAAAATTATATTGTAGAGATTTTCCTATTGAGTAAAATAAGGGTACTCCCACTGCCGAGAGATTTATATTTCCAGAGTTATTACAGTTTAAACCCATGTTTTTTACATTATCATTGCCCTCTAGTGGTCAAATTCTCATTCGTTTTTTTCTGTTAGAGTCTAATGGAAAGGAAAGTCAGTGACATACCGTTCTCCATAGAATGTGATAGAAACTGCTGAGTCACTTCCTGTCAGTTACAACTATCAGGAAGTAAACACAGTAAATTCACTTCCTGTCAGAACTATCAGGAAGTAAACACAGTAAATTCACTTCCTGTCAGTTAGAACTATCAGGAAGTAAGCACACAGTAAATTCACTTCCCGAATATTTGAACTGCTATAAATTTTTTATAAACATTTGACAACAGTGAGAGTACACTTGTTTTATTCAGCAGGAAATGCTCTATAAAACATGTGTTTTCATTAAAAAAAAGTTACATCTGAGTGCCAAAGGGGTAGACAACACATTAAGTTAATAAATCAGATTCATGCTGTATCAACACACACATACTAACTTCTATTTGGACCAAATCATGACATGATACCTAAAACCGTAAGGTAATTTCTTTCCACAAATGAATGCCTAATTCTCCTAGGTAAATATTTCCAAAAATAACAAACTTAAACAAGCTCATTATCATCACATTTACACAATCTTATTTTGCAGCAATTCATTTAATCTTCCAATAATCCCTATGATGAAACTTGGCTCATTTCTTAGCCAGAAACTGATAAATGATTTTAATCATCTTCTTTGGAATAAAAATTAGATAATTTCTTTAATCATGGAATGTTTTTCCCGAATTACATCTTAAATTCACAAAAAATAATGAAAATAATGTAACCCCTTAAGGACCACAGAGATTTTGTTTTTTCTCTTGATCACGTTCAGAGCTCCCTGAACAACGTGCAACCTCGCAGGGAGCTCTGAATCCGTGACGTGCCAGGACTGTCATGAGTCTTTATGGCAAGTTCACGCATGACGGTTCTGACATGTCATGGGTCCTTAAGGGGTTGAGATGTAATGAGCTAATAGGATATATGAAGTTAAGGTGACCCTATCACCTATATGCTGTATTAGCAATTTTTTTTATTTAGAAATCTAATTTTTGAGTTATTTAGATGTATAGATTATGCTGTACAGGCACTTCCTATCTTAAGTCTTCATTATCTCCCCCATTCATGAACACTGCTCAGCAATGCACTGTTCACCTCCCCTAGCACTGACTTCCTGTTTATCCATATGTTACCTCTCCAACTCACTGACACTGCTCAGCAATGCATTACCACCTCCCCCAGCACTGACTTTCTGTCTTATCCCTACATTACCTCCCCACTCACTGACACTGCTCAGTACTGCATTACCCACCTCCCTTAGCACTGACTTCCTGTCTTATATCTACATTACCTCCCCAACTCACGACACTGCACAGCAATACATTGCCGACCTCCCCTACCACTGTCTTTCTGTCTTATCCCTACATTACCTCACCCACTCACGACACTGCACAGCAATACATTACCCACCTCCCCTAGCACTGACTTCCTGTCTTATCCCTACATTACCTCCCCATCTCACTGACACTGCTCAGGAAAGGATTTCACTCCCCCTCCCTAGCACTGACTTCCTGTCTTATCCCTACATTACCTCCCACTCACTGACACTGCTCAGCAATGCATTGCCACCTCCCCTAGCACTGTTTTCCTGTCTTATCCCTACATTACCTCCTCCACTCACTGACACTGCTCAGCAATGCATTTCCCATTTCCCCTAGCACTGACTTCCTGTGTTATCCCTACATTACGTCCTCCACTCATTGACACTGCTCAGCAATGCATTTCCCACCTCCCCTAGCACTGACTTCCCATCTTATCCCTAAATTGCCTCCCCATCTCACTGACACTGCTCAGGAATGCATTTCCCTCCCCCTGCCTAGCACTGACTTCCTGTGTTATCCCTACATTACCTCCCTATTCACTGACACTGCCAAGCAATGCATTGCCACTTCTCCTAGCACTGACTTCTTGTCTTATCCCTGTATTACCTCCCCCATTCACTGACACTGCTCAGCAATGCATTTCCCACCTCACCTAGCACTGACTTCCTGTCTTATCCCTATATTCCCTCCCCCACTCACTGACACTGCTCAGCAATGCATTACCCACCTCCCCTAGCACTGACTTCCCATCTTATCCCTAATTTACCTCCCCGTTCACTTACACTGCTCAGGAACGCATTGCCCTCCTCCCTTAGCACTGAAAGGGTTACTTGTCAGGAATGTAGGGATAAGATAGGAAATGCATGTGCTGTGTGGCTTAATTAATATAATCTATACATCTAATTAATTAAAAAAATAATTTTCTGAGTAATAAAATGGTTAACACAACATATAGGGGATCTTGAAAGCTCTACAAACAAAGACAGTGACTCACAACCTCCGAGAAGGAACAAAATTAACTGTTTGTGTCTTAAATGCAGAATGATGTAAAAATGTTAAAACTAAATTACATAGAAAAAACAGGACACTGTCATTAACTTTACTGGAATTTCAATTTACAAACGTACATTTTTTTACATTCTGCATAAAATCTTTTGGTCATGTTAGGTGATTTCCACAAACCAGCAAATAATGGCTTTTCCCGCTTGGCGAGTAATTTCCAGCGAAAAGTGCACATTTTTCTGCTTTTCTTCACCTACCTTATTGCAATGAAATCATCGGGAACATTGAATTTACACACATTGCACAGCAAATGTTATTTTATTTCCCAAAGGCATAATATAAAATGGGTATGAGGGTGCCTATGTTGGTGGAGTGTGGGGAAAAAAATCAGGGGATATTTTTTGGGGGGTTGTTTATTGGGATTGGGAGGACAATTAATAAAAAATGTATAAAATTAAAAATAAAATAAGAAATTGATACGTAATGTGTCAGAGACAGGGATCCCCTGACATAAGCTGCTACTGGGGTAGACTGATACTTGAAGAACAAGCCCTAAGAAAAAAAACGCCCTACAGGCCTAGTGCCAGCAGGTAATGTGTTGGCCAGTGGCCACTGGCCATTGTCAAATGCCTCCCGTGTAATTGTGGAATTTGCGACTAATACATAGTAACATAGTAAAATAGGTCGAATAAAGACACAAGTCCATCGAGTTCAACCTTCTCCTCATACCCCAGTAATTTTATAGATTTCCTGCTACCAATACTAATAAGTTAGTATTTATCAGACCTTCTTGATCTGCCTAATAAACATTATAACTCTGCATGTTCCCTTTGGAGAGAAATGTATCTAATCTTCTCTGTCACGGTTTTCAGGCAAAGAAGGACAGAAACAATTGTAAAATATAAATAACCACCTTTATTTATAATGTACAGCAAATAATAATATAGCCCACACAACCCCAGAACTCAGGATGATAGGACCCAGGCTCCTACCTGGAGCCGCACACTGTGCTGAGCACTGCACTACTTTGAGATGCCGGATACTAGGCCGAAGTTTGGAGATAATACTGATTCACCAGTCTCCATTCCAGGTCATGTGATCGAAGGTAACAGGGAGGGAGAGCAGGCCTGAACCACAGAACAACGAGACTGATGGTCAGGCACTCTAGTAGGGCACTGAGCAAGTAGTCAGCCAGAGCCACAGGTCAGACAAGCTGGGGACTGCACGGAGTGATAGTCAACAAGAGCCAGAGGTGAGACAAACCCGGGACTACACGGAGCGAGTTAGTCAGCCAGAGCCACAGGTCAGAACCGATGTGGGTAGTCAGACAAGCCAGGTCATACACTGAGCAAGTAGTCAGCCAGAGCCACAGGTCAGGACCGATGTGGGTAGTCAGACAAGCTGTGGTCATACATGGAGCAAGTTAGTCAGCCAGAGCCACAGGTCAGAACAAATGCGGGTAGTCAGACAAGCCAGGGTCATACACGGAGCAAGTTAGTCAGCCAGAGCCACAGGTCAGGAACCAGGTGGGTAGTCAGTCAAGCCAGGTCATACACAGAGCTAGTAGTCAGCCAGAGCCACAGGTCAGAACCGATGTGGGTAGTCAGACAAACCGGGGTCATACACGGAGTGAGTTAGTCAGCCAGAGCAACAGGTCAGAACCATACATGGAGCAGATCTTCTGACGCCGTACTCGCTATTTTGTAGTTTCCTGTCTGCGTGGCCTATGGTGCTCCGCCCCCGGTGGCAGCCATATAATTTGCCCGCGAACTGTGCTTAGTCGCCCTTTTGTGGTGTTTCTGTGTGCATTTTAATGTTGCTCATTTTGACCCTTTCTTGGCTTCCGATATCTCCTGTTCTTGGTCCTTGGCTTGTCTGACTATCCGATCTGGGCCTAGATTTAAAGGCAACCGTTAAACCAGCCGCTAAGTGAAAAATGCACATCGCTCGCAAATAATACAGGAGTTACGGCAGATTCAATAACTACTCTACGAGAATAGCTATCGAGCGTAGGCACACAAAAAACACGTAACACAAAACCCGTTGTCGCTCATGTTAATGCACAACGGGCGGACAAATCACACGATAACTGAGCTCCAAACAACATGTAACATAACGGCTGCCGTTGTCAAGCAACCATGATTGATGCCAAAACAAATTCAAACACACATCCAATCCCAAAGCCCCAATGTATCAAATAACTTCAAATACACCTATATATACCCAAAAATAACCGCCACACACTGTCTGTTATCGAGTTCTTCAGAGCCAGATATCAGGACCCAGGAGCGGAGGATAGTGATCAGAGAGAGGGAGACAGGAGCGTTCATTGGAGGTAGAGGAGTTTTGGAGTTTGGAGAGAGGAGAGCATTGCACAGAATACGACACATAGCACACCTTTGCACATATTACATACACACATACAAACACATACACATACATACACATAGTCCTTTTATTTTATAACACCTCACACATTTTACTTTTATTTTTGACAGTGTGTATCTGGGAGTGAAAGTGTGTGACAGAGAGTGACTGGATCGAGTGTGTCTGTGAGGGCCTGTGGGAGTGCCTGGGTGTGACTGGGTGAATGATGGCGAGGAGAGGAGGACAGGAGAGAGGGATGGGGAGAGTAGTGGAGGAGGAGGAAGATCAGGAGGGGATCCCTCAGCAGAGCAGGGGTGGGAGAGGGAGATCCGCAGGGCGGAGGGGGACCCGGCCCACAAGAGCAGGAACACGCAGGACAGGGACAGAACCTGCAGTGGGACGAGGGGTAGTTGCTGGGGAGCACCCCACACAGTCAGAGTCAGACCAGGCAGGGCACTCCGGCTCTGAGTCATCCCATGCCGGAGCTGATGAGGCCAGGATCAGAGACCCAAAGTATACAGAGGAGGAGAACACGGCTCTTGTGGAAGCTGTCCTGGAGAGGCAGAGTGTTCTCCACCCGACAGCGAAGGTCCCTGGCCTGTCAGCGAGGAGGAAAGCAGCCTGGAACCAGATCTGCAGCCGGGTCAACGCGGTGGCTCCATGCAGACGGGACGTGGAGTCCATCAAGAAGCGATGGGGCGACTGCCGGAGGGTGGTCAAGACCAAGCTCTCCGAACTCGCCAAGCACGCCCGAGGCACTGGAGGTGGCCCACCTGTCCCTATCACCTTCTGCGGCTGGGAGGAGATGGTGCGCCAGAATATGTCCCCAACCCTGATCGAGGGGGTTGTTGGAGGAGCTGACACTGGGGATGAGAGGACCCTCCACACTACCGGTAAGTGCAACACTACAGAACAACACACTACAGCAACCAACACCAGCTGCACACACACTCACACCTCAACACATGTCCATCATTCATGCACACAACTGCACCAACACAGCACCCTGAGGGTTAAAAACAGGACACAACACAAGGACAAATATCAAGGTCCAACTTGGAACAAACCTGTCCAAGTCCTACTTCAACCCTCCTGTCGCTGTGCTCATCACACACAATACACAAACCATGCAGTTCCAAATGTCGACTGTCATCACTGTTCACACACAATGTCACCCATGTCCCCGCTGGGATGTCAGCACTTAACCCCTTGAGTGCTAGAGGGATCATCAATGCATCGATCAACAATGCTTTGGCAACCCCTCTGGGACTCAAAGGGTTAACCAGACAACAATCAAGTCAATAGGCCAACGATCACATGCTACACAGGGGACATTCACTAAGCGGTGACAAACACATGGTGGAGAGAAATTCACCCTCACACATCCTCATTTCACCAATACCAGTGTTAGCCTATGGAGAATATGCAATAACATGAATCAAGTTGCTAAGGTCCCATCGTATACACTCCATAGAAAACACTGGAAATGGGGAAATGAGATCACTGGAGAAGTCAGCATTATGTACACTCCATCATGTCAACAACACCGCTTACTGAATCACAAAAAGGATGGAGCAGGTCACACATCACAGTGGCACTGAGAATAACTGCTTGTATGTGCAACACACAGGCCTCAAGCAATACCCCAGAATTAAAGGGGGAAAAAGTAGGCCTTGGTGTTGTGTCTGCAATCATTTACCCTAACTTCAAATGACATATCTCACATCTGATTCCCACATGGATCCTCAGGGGTGCTGATGCCATGGATGGATGGTACACCAGACACTGTTTGCAGGATACACATGGGAACCAAATATCATCCATTGTACCTTGGTCACCAACAGGCCATGAATGATAGATATCTCGGATTGAGTACGGTTGCCTCACTCAGAAGGATGGATGGGCTCATACTCAAAGAAAAACAGGCCTCAATCAGAGATATCCCTCACTACTGGCGTGATTGTTGCCCTTCAGGATTCAACTGGAACACACGACATGGACAGGATCCTGTCCAGTTCATCAATCTCTGATTGCCAGGGTGGTATCCCATGCCCTACAATGAAATGCATAGGATATGATCCTGACAACCAGAGAGTCACCTGTCAAGTAATGAAAAATTGTGAATTGGACGGGATCAGCTAAGAAGATAGGGTTGAATAACACTTGATTCCCACTGCACATCTGTTCAAACAAAGATATGCACACAAAGGAAAATGGTCAGATATGTACCTTTCAAATGGCTCAAAATATGTCCCAACACGATGTGAACCCAGAGATCATCTCACTGCCTGTGATTGCCCTACTGCCCAGATATGTGCATCCATCAGAAACTAACTTACATTGATACCATCCAAATACACATACCTAGTATATCCCACTCTACGTAGATGGGATATACGAGGTATGCTCATATCCATCATATCAATCCAATGTATATTTTGATGGGTGCACATATATAGCCAGTAAGGCAATCACACCTACTGAAATGATCTCTGGCTTCATATCTGGAAAGGATATATTCATATCCATATGAAAGGTACACATCCACATGCATATATGACCATTTCTCCTTGTATGTAACTGTAATAGCATAGCAATTGTTAATTTCACCAACATGTGGATCCATGTTAGTCCTATCCCGCCAACCCTCATGGTTAGACAGATATCGCTCTATTTGACAGCTGGAGATTCCAGTCATTAGAACACACGGAGGCTCTTCAGCAGAGCCTAAATTGCCCCATTCAGAGATGGAGACATCTTTGAGATGGTCAACAAAGTGTGCCAGGTTTGCAAGCACACTCTGTTCACCATTCCAATGAGGTTTACATCTCTGAATGGGGCAATTTAGGCTCTGCTGAAGAGCCTCTGTGTGGTGAAATGACTGTCAAACATGTCAAAATGACTGTCAAATAGAGCAATATCTGTCTAACCATGTGGGTTGGAGGGATAGGACTAACATCGATCTACATCTATCTCTTACAATGCCTACAATATTACATCATGGTGAAATTAACCATTGCTATTCCGTTAAAGGGATAGTAATACCTAACATGTGAAAAGAAAAATATATTGCAGGGTTCATCCCCCGAGCAAAACAAGGGTATTCCCACTGCTCAAAGGTGTTTCATTCAAAATGTAGCACAGCTCATAGTTGACTACTCCAGCGGCAATATCACAGTGGCCTGGAACTCTAAAATGGCGATGTTGCTAGACCATCCTATGGACAGCTTACGTCCAGACGCAATAAATTCTCATAGGATAATGTAGCAACAGTGCCAATGTACAACTTCAGGCCACTGGGATATAGCACCAAAGCAATTTTACTCTGAGCTGGGAGACTTTTTGAACAAAAACCTCCTCCAGCAGTGGGAGTACCCTTGTTTCACTCAGGGTGATAAACCACAAAACATATATTTCCCTTTCTGCATTTCATGTATTAGTATCCCATTAATCCCATCATGGCTACGTTTACTAATCACACAATCTCAATTCTCCACACAGCTTATGGGCCTCCATCGCAGCAGGAGCCCGTGGAGGAGCCGACCACACCACCCAGTGAGGAGGATACAGAGGAGGGGACTAGCCACTGGGAAGCGTCTACAACCACCACACCTCCTCCCCAACTGGCTGCATCACCACTGCCTGCCTCTCAACTGGCTGCCTCTCAACTGCCTGCCTCTCAACTGGCTGTCTCTCAACTGCCTGCCTCTCAACTGGCTGTCTCTCAACTGCCTGCCTCTCAACTGGCTGTCTCTCAACTGCCTGCCTCTCAACTGGCTGTCTCTCAACTGCCTGCCTCTCAACTGGCTGTCTCTCAACTGCCTGCCTCTCAACTGCCTGCCTCTCAACTGTCTGCCTCTCAACTGGCTGCCTCTCAACTGCCTGCCTCTCAACTGCCTGCCTCTCAACTGCCTGCCCCACCACAGGATGCTCGACAAATGTACAGCGGCTGGATTCAGGGGGAGAGATGGATGCATCCCACTAGCACCGGGAGCTATTACCCTCCAGCAGCAGCACCACCACCACCAGGGAGGCAATGGCTGCCCGGGAATGTGGCCACCAGCCAATATGGGCCATATTCCACCGAGATGGATCTACCCTCCTGGATGGCTCCCCAGCATGGCCCCAGGTATGATCCCAGGTGGGGGCCAAGCACCTACCACTGGCCAAGGTATGACCCTTGGCCACTTGACTACCAACACCTGGGCCTGATTGGGGAGCCCCAGCGCCCTCAGCCAAGGGACTTGTTCACCCCACCACCTCAACCAGCACAGACATCAGTGGGCAGCAGTGGGTCCCTTGATGTGGTGGGCACCCACACACCGTCTGTGCAAGCCACTCCACCGACACAAACAGCAGTAGCAGCCACAGCACACCCAGTACCAGCAGAGGAGACAGCAGAGGCTGGGGAGATAGAGGCTGAGGAGACAGCTGAACCTGTTGAAGCAGAGGCTGAGGAGACAGCTGAAGCTGGGGAAACAGAGGCTGAGGAGACAGCTGAAGCTGGGGAAACAGAGGCTGAGGAGACAGCTGAAGCTGGGGAAACAGAGGCTGAGGAGACAGCTGAAGCTGGGGAAACAGCACATGTGTCACCGGCCACTCCCATCTCCAGCAGTCAACGCACCCCAGATCTGGAGGCTGAGTGCATGGCCCTTCAAAGAGGACAGCTCCGGGCAACCCACGCCACCAACGACAACCTCACGAGGAACCGGAGGGAATCCCGGAGGAACACGAACAGGTTGGAGACCAGAATCCAAGCTCTGGAGTCAGAGGTTGCCAGGGGGAACACACAACTCCACCAGATACATACGGGGATGATGGACATGTTTGCACAGGTGCTCGTGGAGTTGCGAGAGATTAACCGCAGGGAGAACCTGAGGATGGAGAGGGAGAACCTGCGTTCCACAGAGGGGTCCACTGCACCCACCACCCCTTCCAGTGTTACCCCAGAAGCCACACCTAGGGGACAGAGGGTGACAAGGCAATCAGCCAGGGCATCCACCTCTGGCACCAAGTCTAAGGCCCCCCCCCAAAAAAAAAAAGAAATGAAAGGCCCAACCTGTCATCTGCCCCCTCAATAAATGAAAATTGTGCTTTTGAATCCTGTCTGATCTGCTGTGTAATCACTTATAGATTGGGTGGCAGGGTTGTCTCCAATGCATTGCCAAACAATGCAGTGAACTCAACTCCTGCCTGGGGGAAATGTTTGTGTGATGTTACAACATGGGTTCACACACACCCACACCGTTGTCCAAATTCACCTGGCAACCCATCCCTGTAGCCATATAACACAACAGTGTTACATGGCCATGATGTGTGTCAGATTTGATCAGAACATACCCCTTAGCACAACAACTGGTGCAACACTGAACATTCGTCTGCATCAATTGTTGTGTTTGAGGGGAAAACCAAACTAACAGCTATGCGACTTAGCAGGGAAATAACAAGCAGGACAGATTGAACATGCATCAATATGGTCTTTAAATCAAAATTCTATTGTGCAGCTGACATACTGGGGAACACAATGTACACCCTAGGATCTCAATGTGTGTGTTACACATTGTGATCCTAGGGTGAGCATTGTGTTCTCCAGCAAGTCAGTTGCACAACAGGAGTTTGAATCACAGCCTAACTTACTGCATAACCCAAAAATCTTCCTAAGATTTCATTGTGTAGCACGCACATTGGAACCTTAGGCTGAGCATTGGCTTATGTATTAAAGGGATAGTAAACCTTGAAAATAAGTTCATTCTATATTGTAGCCCTTAAAAAAACATGTAAAATGATATAAGTCTTATATCCCAAATCATATATGTTTGGTAGATAAGACTGATATCATTTTTCATGGTTTTTAAAGGGCTACAATGTGAAATAAACTTATTTTCAGGGTTTACTATCCCTTTAAGTTGTGTTGTTGTTTAACTAAGGTTATAACACACTTCACCAGTAATAACACTTGTCCACATGGTTGTTTTTGTTGATGTAGCCCATGTACTGAGATATGACAACCTACAGCAATCTCAGGACATTGATTATATTGAGCAACACACAAACCATGGACATCACATCACAGTGGAAGTGTGTCCCCTGTATCACCAGCTAATCACTCACAACACACATCAGTGTATCACTGCCATCATGTCATTGCATGTATACATCACAAAGTCCACTCATGGTCAGGCAACTAGTGGACTCCTGTGATGTAAATCATGCCTTCCTTTGTATGAGGGATACTCTAGCCTTGGGTACGGTTCCACATTGACAGGTGTTTGATCCAACATTCATTCATACAGACACGGATTGAGTAGTGATGTTTCTTGTGTATGTAGCCAATATGCATTAAACACTTGTATGAGCACAAAAAGGTACATCTGAACTAAATAGGAATACATTAGAAATGCTAGTGAACTGCTCATGTGTTGTCTACATCGTTTGGCATCTGTGTATGAGCAGTCTTACTGTACAGGTCTGATACCTGGATGTTAGTACACACATAAATTTGTGTCCATATGTGAATGTTCCAGTAGAGGTTGCTGTGAACATCAGGTCAAACATTGCATCACCAACACAATCACTTGGAACGCCAAGGGGTGAGCTTCATGGAAGTGTTGTCCAGACTTCAGTCCAGTCATATGGAAACTCCTCTGTTCAAGGATGGATCGTGCTATGGATGCCTGTGGGACAAGAGGACAGGATTTGGAACATCACCCTCGAAGTGATCGTCATGCAACAGCTACAACATCATGATCCTCTTAATCTTTCCCGTTACATAAGTCTACACAAACCACTGCTTTGTAATGTGTTGTGTACTGGTCTATGAACCATCATGGGGGGAACTAAGGGGATGTTAACCATCCTTAGGGATATTTGCCCCTGACATGGTTACACACATCAACAAATATGTCCTAATAGCTTCCTGACAACAATATATTTGGGCTGCCACTGTCAGAGACAGGCCAAATATGTTTGGCTCATGGAGCTAGTAGGACATATTTGTTAATGTGTGTATTTCTTTCTGGGGCACATATCACTGCACACACATACACACACACAGGGCAGCATGGTGTCCATGGAGATGTGATCCACATTTCATGAGCTCCATGTTGTGTAACACACTATTACTGTCGATCCACCCCTCTGCTGCTTTATTCAACTGTAGCAAGCTACTGGTCCCATGTCCCCACGAATGCCCCCTGAACCCCTTATGTGACAGAGTTCTATCCGATGCATTGGCTTGGATGAGACTCCCTTGCTACAGGGGTACCATGGTTGATATGGGTCTGATCCTAGCAGAACACTTTAGTTGGTGCCTAGGGAGCTGTGGGATATGCTGAACAAGGTTAAAGTGTTGTACCTTGGTTTCCAGGGGGGGCATGCATGATATCCTTGAGGTAGCAGTATCAACATGGACGACAGGTTGTCAGGTGTATTCGGAATCTCTAGGCCCAATCTGACTGGTCCACGGAATAGTTGATGCTGGTGGTCCATACTGCAGCCAGTGACAGGGCTGTGTCACTGATCCTGTGGGGTGAAACAGAACATGTGTGTTGTGGTGGGTGTGTATGCATGGATTGTGTGCATACATGTATTATACTCACAGCAGAAGTGATCCCTGATCAATCTGTCCCTTGTCTGCATCCCTGTTGGGGTTTCCTCACACTCAACGATATCCACAGGGTCTTCAGGTCTGGGTGGGGGATGGACATCGTCGATGAGTCTGGTGTCCACCGCGATATTATGTAGGATGGCACATGCCACGATGATGTCGCAGACCTTGCCTGGTGCATACTGCAATGCTCCCCCCGAGTGGTCCAGACATCGGAATCGGGACTTGAGGAGGCCGAAGGTCCGCTCAATGGCATTCCGTGTTCTGGCATGAGCCTGGTTATATCGTTCCTGGGCATCGTTTTGGGGATTGGCGACCGGGGTGAGGAGCCATGGCTTGCATCCATAGCCAGCATCACCTGTGGAAAGTGAGTGACATGGTGTGACAAGGAGCACATATTGTGTAAATGTTGTTTTCTGTGGTGAACGTACTAGCACATGTGTATGTGGTGTCATTTGGTGCTGTTAACTCACCCAGAAGCCATCCGCCTGTATAGGTCCCATTTTCGAAATCCCTCTGCACAGATGAATTTCTGAGTATATGTGAATCGTGACAGCTCCCGGGAAATTTCGCACAGACATTCATTATGGCCAGGTTGCTGTCACACACCATCTGCACATTCATGGAGTGGAAGTTTTTGTGGTTCAGGAACATATGTCCCTGACGTGCTGGTGCTTTGATACGGACATGGGTGCAATCTATTGCACCCATGACCCTGGGCATGCCTCCCCTTGCATAGAAGCCCTGCTTCAGATGTGTCCACTCCATATCGGTGATGGGGAAACATATGTAGGTACTGGCCTTGGCTTTGAGGGCTGGCAAGACCTGGGCCAGCACCCTGGAGAATGTGGCCTGGGACATGCCAGATGCGTAACCCTCTGTCGACTGAAAGGCGCCACTTGCCATGAAGTGTATGGCACACAGGAGTTTTTGAAGGCCAGTTAGAGCATGGTTATGGGTGCATATGGGATCCACCTGCTCCTTGATGACCTCATACAGGGCTATGATGCTGTGTGGCCTCAACCTGTAGCGATCAATAACCTCGTCATCGGTCATTCCAAAGAGAGTGACCCTTGGACGGTATACCCTGGGCCTTGGTGGTCGTCTATGCATCCTGGGCTGCTGCAGGGGTCCCTGTGGCAGCTGGGGAGCATCCTGTTGCTGCAGCTGTGCATCTGCAGGCAGGTGTCCTCCGGGTGGGGATGGGCTCCTGTGTGGCTGCTGAGCCAGAGCCTCCTCACTTGCAACAGGTGGAGGCTGTTGATGAGGCGTGCTTGGAGGTTGCTGATGTTCCCCAGCTCTCTCCCTTGCACGCCTTCTCCGCAGCCTTCGCAACAATATGTAACCCAACATACTGTTTGCTCTCTCTATCTGTCTCACTCTCTCTATCTCTCTCTATCTCTCTCTATCTCTATCTCTCTCTCCCTCCCTGAGTGGAAAACAAGCCACAAGTGAGTGTGTTGAGTTGTCCCTTTAAGTACTTGCTAGGGCGTTGTGTAGGTGTGTTGATGAGGTGAGTGCTGACCAATGGTGAGTTGTTTTTGTCCAGGTAAGTGTTTGCAGGTGTGTGTGTGTTATAAGATGTGGTGTGTTGTGCTTGTTCTGTGTGTGCCATTTGCGGACGTGCAGTTGTGGGGTGCAGGTGGCGTGTTGATGTTGCCCAGGTGAGCTTGTATTTGCAGGTGTCCGCTTTGTGTGATGACCCCCATTGTTCCGTGCCATGTTGTGTTGTTGTTTTTGTGTGTTGTTGTCCCTGTGGTGTTGGTTGTTGTTGTTTGTGTAGTGATTTGTGTTGTGTGTGCATGTTTTTGTGTTGTTTTGGCATTGCACGGGTTAATTTTCCCATTTACATGGTTGTGCGGTAAGCATTTGGTGTGTTTTCCTCTGTAACGGGTGTTTTGTTTTGGCCGTTAAGTGTCTAACGTGTGTGAGAAGTGGGTCTTAACTTTTAGCCGTTAGGTGTGTCTTTTTTTCAGCCGTTATCAGTACCGCAAGCCTTTGAATAGCTCTGGGGTATGTTTTTCCATGCGTCTGAATGCACGTAAGTGTATCGGCCGTAAGGATTCTACAACTGCCGTTAGCTGTTGTTTAGACGGATCTTTGAATTGCAACATGACACTTAACGCACCCGTTAGTGATTTTTTTTGCTAACGGCTGCCTTTAAATCGAGCCCCTGGTGTTTGACCTTGGCTCCGTCTGACTAACTGATCCGCGTTTGACTCTGGCTTATCCGACTACATGCTCTGTGCTGACCCCAGCTGTGGCTGACTACCCAATCCAGTTCCTGACTGTGGCTTGTCTGACCTACACTCTGTGCTACTCTCACTCCTGTCTGACTACCACTGTCCCCAGGTACAGCTGTAGGTGTGCTCTACCTATCTAGTGCAACTATTAGCTTGTCAGTAGAGTTGCTAGTTGCCTCCACACTGTGCAATCCCATTGCCTCCAGGCTCTACCTAGCTGGTACAACTCTAACTTGCTGGTAGCATTGTTAGTTGCCTTCGCACTATGCAATCTCATTGCCCTTGGGCTCGTAGTGTTACCTGTAACTCTCTACCCTTTGCCTCTTGGTACACTACCTTAGAGTGTTCCCTGCTGTCTCTGCCTGTACTCACTCTGGGTGACGCACCTTGCTACTGCAATTCCATAATTGACAGCCTCCTAGTGTACCTCCGCTGTGTGGCCTTCAATCGGTACCTTGCTGGTGCGTTAGCTGTGCGTTATCATTTGACATCCCTCTCAGGAGGTTGTCCGGGTACTCTCCGGTCCTATCACTGGCATTCCAGGTTCCTGTTTGTCGGTGAGAGCCAAGTCTGGTTCTGTACCCATATTATCTACTGTCTGATTGCAGTTCATTGTCAATTTGAGTAGTGGACTAGACACTGTCCTTACCCCTGTCTCCCCAAGGGCGAGGAAGTGTTTGCTCTTATTGCCATTCATATTATTTTTATTGCTACTATTATTTTCTTCAATAAACTGGTTAAATTTACTTGTACTGTGTTATGTGATTATTTGCCTGGGTTACCATGACAGACACAAACTGCCACATCCTAACATATAGAGACTGGCTATCATTTGGCGGGGAGGTAATGATGAACGAGGTGTATTGGCAGAAGATGTAGTTACCCTAGAGGAAGAAGGTGATGGCGAGCTAGTTGTTTTGCTCGTTATAGAACTTCCGGTCTCTGCCTGGGTTTCTCTATTCTTCCTTCTCTTTGATCTCCACCTCACCTCTTGATGCCTTTCTGGTGAGTCAGGGGGTACAGCAACAGTGGTGCTCAATTTCTGTGGTAGGTGTTTGTCTATGACATGTTTGACATAAATGTCATGGTGTCTGTGTTTCATGTATGATATCAGGGTCATTGTGCCAAGGTGCTTTCCATCCTTTCCCTTTTCACTGACTTGTCACAAATTGTGCACAGTGCCATTGTTGATGACTGCACTGTGTCTGCCCCAAGAGAAACATAGTCCCACACACATGACCTCATGGAGGAGGGGAAAGGTGGAGAAGAATGACCTCTTTCGTCTTCTCCTTTACATTCCCCTTCACTGATTGCTGCAGAGGATGATGTTGTTGCTGTTGCTGTTACTGCCTCAGAATCAACACTTCACCTAGGACCAGGAGTACTGTTGCTGGGAAGTGGAACCTGTCCTAGTCCTTCATCACTGGACCCCATTCCCACTGTGTCCAGGGTGGTCTGTGGTACACTAGCCTGCTCCTCAGCATCCTGCTGTCCTTGCAACTCAGCAGCAGAAGGAATTACAGCTGAATAAAACTCTGCAAATTCCCAAAGCTCACTGTTGGTGGTGGTGGTGATGGTGGTGATGCCCATCCCCATCCCTGTCTCCCATTCCTTCTCAGTTTGGGTAAAAAGACCATCAATGTATCTTCCACCCCAGCTTCTCCACCATCATCACTACCACCACCACCAGTCCTTCCGTGCTGCTGCTGCTGCTCTATTACAGAAATCTCACTGCCGGTTGGAGGAGGTGATGAGAAATGTGACGGAGGGTCCCCTAATGTCACACTTGCCATTTCTTGTTGACCTGAAGAAGGCAGACTGGCAGCACTAGCAGAAGGCACATGCAGCTGCTCTGTGCTCTTAGTGATGGTGGCATTATTGCTGCTATCCACCAGTTCTGACTTCTTCAGGATCATGTTCCATGTGGACACTGCCGTGGCCACTGGGATAAGGGGATTCCCAGGTTCTCCAGTGACACAAATTTCTCCAAGGTCCTTAGGGGTGATGTAGGGTTATTGGGCATCATATTGGGAACCAGGGTATCCAGACCCTTCAGTGCTCTTAGTGGTCAGTTCTTCCTCCTCCGACTCACTAGACGCATAGCGGTCCTTCCAGCTCCTCCTTATATTATTATAAATATTTCTCACAATGATAGCAGCCACTATGAGACTCTCCTGCCTCATTTCTGCTATTAATTTCACAGCACAACAGCCTAGCACCTCTCTCTCTCTCTGTAGCTGCTTGTACTGTGTTTCACTTCCTGGAAAACATCACATTTTTATAGAGAAAAGGTGAAAAACACATTAATAAAGGTGCAAAAACCTTCTAGCCATTGAAAAAATATCGAAGAAAATCCACCTGACAGCAGATATGTGGACAAGTGGGCAGACCACAGACTGTAAGACTGTGACTGCTCACTGGGTTTCACTCCCACCACCAGTGAGCAACAGTAGCTTACAGCATCAGATGACAGACAGTAATCGTGCCCCTGGTTCTGGCAGTGCAACAAAACTGATAAAGGGATGGGAGGATGTGAGTTATAAGGAGAGACTAGCCAAACTGCCTAAAGGATGATAAGATTACCATTTTCACATATATTCAAGGTCAGTAGAAATAAAACCCTCTAAGGAACTTTTAGTCAAAAGGCTGAGCTAAGAACAAAAGATCATCCAATGGTTGGAGGAGAATGACAGGAGTTGTAATCTGGCAGCAGCTGGATGGCCTCACATTGGAGATCCCTATAACTACCAGTGTAGTGTAGACTTGGGGGTTAGTATATGGAGTTTTATCATGGCATCTGTGGGACAAGGCTTAGGGTTTCAGTATACATGGTTTTATGGATACTGTGGGACAAAGTTGTTGGGTCATTATGTGTGGTTCTTTGTCTACAGTGAGACGAGGCTGTGGGGTCAGTATGTGTGGTTTTATGACTAGTATTGCAGTGAAACAAGACTGAGGCCACTATGTGTGGTTCTATGGCTAGTATTGCACTGGAACAAGGCTGAGGCCAGTATGTGTGGTTCTATGGCTAGTACTGCAGTGAAACAAGACTGAGGCCAGTATGTGTGGGTCTATGGCTAGTATTGCAGTGAAACAAGGCTGAGGCCAGTATGTGTGGTTCTATGGCTAGTATTGCAGTGAAACAAGGCTGAGGCCAGTATGTGTGATTCTATGGCTAGTACTGCAGTGAAACAAGACTGAGGCCAGTATGTGTGGTTCTATGGCTAGTATTGCAGTGAAACAAGACTGAGGCCAGTATGTGTGGTTCTATGGCTAGTACTGCAGTGAAACAAGACTGAGGCCACTATGTGTGGTTCTATGGCTAGTATTGCACTGGAACAAGGCTGAGGCCAGTATGTGTGGTTCTATGGCTAGTACTGCAGTGAAACAAGACTGAGGCCAGTATGTGTGGTTCTATGGCTAGTATTGCAGTGAAACAAGAATGAGGCCAGTATGTGTGATTCTATGGCTAGTATTGCAGTGAAACAAGAATGAGGTCAGTATGTGTGGTTTTATGGCTAGTACTGCAGTGAAACAAGAATGAGGCCAGTATGTGTGGTTCTATGGCTAGTATTGCAGTGAAACAAGAATGAGGCCAGTATGTGTGATTCTATGGCTAGTATCGCAGTGAAACAAGACTGAGGCCAGTATGTGTGGTTCTATGGCTAGTATCGCAGTGAAACAAGACTGAGGCCAGTATGTGTGGTTCTATGGCTAGTATTGCAGTGAAACAAGACTGAGGCCAGTATGTGTGGTTCTATGGCTAGTATTGCAGTGAAACAAGACTGAGGCCAGTATGTGTGGTTCTATGGCTAGTATTGCAGTGAAACAAGACTGAGGCCAGTATGTGTGGTTCTATGGCTAGTATTGCAGTGAAACAAGACTGAGGCCAGTATGTGTGGTTCTATGGCTAGTATTGCAGTGAAACAAGACTGAGGCCAGTATGTGTGGTTCTATGGCTAGTACTGCAGTGAAACAAGACTGAGGCCAGTATGTGTGGTTCTATGGCTAGTATTGCAGTGAAACAAGACTGAGGCCAGTATGTGTGGTTCTATGGCTAGTATTGCAGTGAAACAAGACTGAGGCCAGTATGTGTGGTTCTATGGCTAGTATTGCAGTGAAACAAGACTGAGGCCAGTATGTGTGGTTCTATGGCTAGTACTGCAGTGAAACAAGACTGAGGCCAGTATGTGTGGTTCTATGGCTAGTATTGCAGTGAAACAAGACTGAGGCCAGTATGTGTGGTTTTATCTGCAGTGGGGAGCAACATGAGGTCCTCCAGCTGCTGCCAGACTACAACTCTCATCATTCTCCTGCAGCTATGGGCTGAAAGGGAATGATGGGGTATAGTATAGCAGCAGATGGAAGGTCTCATGTTGCCCATCCCTGTGGCTATCAGTGCAGTGCAACAAGGCTAAAGGAGTCAGTATGTGTGTTTCTATGGCTTCTGTGGGAAAAGCCTGACGTGATGAGTATGAGTGTGATTCTATGGCTAACGGTGCAAAGAGATAAGATTGTGCATTACCTTGAGTGCAGCAGAAAAGTATTAACATTTTTGCAGACTTTCCCACAGATTACAAAAAATGCCCTTTTTCACACTTTTCTCTTTCCAATCAAAAGGTTTTTGCCCATAAATAGTAAATAGTTTTACAGACAGTTTTGTTCTTGTAGCTCTCATGAGACTGACCACTCCTGAACATGTTCTATCCCAGGGAAAACAATAAAGGACATTGTTTTCTGTGTTTCTCATGTGAGTGACTGCTCTTGGGTACTCTCCCAGGGAATGTATGCTACTGAGCTTTGTTCACTGATGGTTTCTTATTTTTACTTTCTCTCTTTCATTTATGAATTAGTTCAAAGATTGTGTACCAAGAAATTTTTATTTAAAATATGGTCCATATTATTCAGCATTAAGAAAAAACAGTAATAAGATTAACACACATTTACTAGTCCATGCAGGATTCCTTACCTTAATCTTTCTACATAAAGTCCCACAAACACCCATCAACACTTGTACTAATAATAACAGCATTAACAGCCTCCTTGACCTTATGATAAAGTGTCCAAGGTCACTGGTAGGACACGTACAGTAAACATAGCAAGCTCAAGTAAAGTGATCTGCTGATTCTTCATAGGGTAAGACTCATAGTACAGTTAATAAATGTTGCTACAAGTATACATTTGTGGATCCTATGAGAGGTACTCAAAAATATTAGTAGTACAACAGCTTTCAGCATGTTGAACCTGAACTCACAAGGTAGATATGGGATAATCTAGGGTAGTGATGGACAGTCTAATGCTTTCCAGTTTTTGTGGACTAAACCTCTCATCTCTCAGCCTGCTTCAATGTCCTCTCTTTCTTCAAACCCCCCCCCACACTTAACCTATGGAAGGCCAAGAAAGCATTCGCTCATTTACTCTGTATAATCTCAGTGACATCACACTATCCACAGAACAACACATACTGACTCCTGGCCTTATCTCGCTGTACTAGTAGCTATAGAACCATACATACTGACCCCCACAGCCTTGTATCACTGCACTATTAGCCATAGAATCACACATACTGACCCACCAGCTTTGTCCCTCTGCACAGATAGCCATAAAACCACAAATACTGACACCACCACCTTGTCCCATAGCATTCATAGAACCAAAATACTAACCTCCAAACTGGTTACAATGCAGTGTTAACAATAGAATCACTCATACTAACCCCAGTTGTCTTATCCAATGTTAGGCATAGAACAAGCACATTGTCTCCTGTCCCATATTTAACTAACCTGAATCAGCAGGATTTTCTTACATTAGAACCACTTTCTGGTAGCCAGGATGGGCAACGTGAGACCCCAGCTATTGCCAGATTACAACTCACTTTGTTCCCCTCCAGCTAATGGCTGATGGAGAATGATTGTGGATTGTAGTTTGGCAGCACATTGTCAACCACTGCTGTGACCCGAGCCTTGCTCCATGGAAGACATATAACCACACATACTAACCTCCAGAGCCTTGTTGCACTGTCGTCAGAGACACACAAATACTAACCCACTCTGACCTCCAAGCCTTGTTTCACTACACTGGTAGCCATAGAACCACTCATAATGACATCCAGGAGTGTCCTACTAAACTGGTATAGCCAGAAACACACATACTAAGTCAAACCCACCACCACCACAGTGGGAAAAGTTAAAGATTCCACTGGAAATTTTGTGGGGCTAGCAAAAGTTGGGGAATGTTGGGAGGTTTCCATTTGTTGGACTTTTCACAGAAAAAGCAGAAAATTCACCCATAACTTTTTAGACCTTTTGTTCTGAAAGACAGTATCTTTATCATCATGGCGTCAGGCATTTCATAGCTTTAGTTTAATGTGATTTAACTGTAGATCTGAGGCTCTGACATAAGCAGTAGATCTATAAGGAAAAGAAGTAGGAATGGGGGATGGGGAAGAGAAGAGAGGAAATGAAAGTAGACCACAGAAACAGAATTTGAACATTGTCACTTTGTAAGGAAAGATCAAATGAACTAAAGACCTGTCAGGTCTGTACTTTTCAAAGGCCTGAAAAAAGATATTCAGACCAGAATAAAAAGCAAGGAAAAACAGTCCAGAAATACTGGAGCTGTTTTGGCATGGAACCATGTTGACATTTGGAGAGCCAGCCGGCATATCCGGAATAAAGACAAACAGATAAAACATTATCGAAGTGGTCAGTTATGATTCAGAATAAGACTTTATAGTGTAATTAGAAGTGAAAGAAAGATAATATTAGTATGGCAGTATAGAGGTTGGTTGAAAATTCAAAAATAACCTCCACTAAGGAGGATGGAGAAAGGACTTTTTTTTTAGCTCATTTTACCTAATGAGAGTAAGTGTGGGGGGTGTATTATATACAAGTAAAACTAAAAATTAAATAGCCGGTCTCCCCTCAATACCTATTGTCCTTCAGTCCCCCCATTTCAACACTGTATTTTGATTCCCCCACATTCCGTCCCCCTTCCCATCACTACCTCTGCCCATAGGCATTAGGAGCCTCTTTTTCCTCATGGCAGAGGTCCTCAAGGAAAGAAGAGCAGCCAATGTAAGCTTGCCGACCTCTTGACACAGCTCATGACTGCCTCGTCAGGGGATCATAATGCCTATGGGCAGAGGTATAGATGGGTAGAGGGAGGGATAGTGAAGGGCTCAAACTACATCATTGAAGTGGAGGGAGGGAGGGAAGGAGAGGGGTTCTCAAAATACAGTATTGTGGTTGGGGGAGGGAGGGATGGGGAGCTCAAAATATAATATCGAGGTAGGGAGAGAGGGAAGGGGGGCTAAAAATGCAGTTTTGTGGTGGGGGAGGGAGAAAGGGGGAGAGTGATTTAGGGGAGACCAGCAGTTTATTTATGTATTTATTTTTTGTGGTTAGGGCTATAGAAAGGGAGTCAGTATGTGTATTATACACATGTACTGACATTATTCTTTAAAAACCTTAGTTATAATTTACACATGCATGTTATAAACATGAATTACACCTGGTATTTTACCGTAATACATAATGATGATGATTAGAAAGGAATGCTAGACAAATTATATGCAATATCATGTATGATTCAAAATTTGTATAATTATCTGTCAGTCATTCATCATTGTTCATAGCTCTGTTTAATTTGTTCTAGATCAGTGGTTTTCAACTCCTGTCCTCAGTGGCCACTAACAGGCCAGGACTTAGGGATTTCTCTGCTAGAGCACAGGTGGGGTGATCAGAGGCTCATTCACATTGATTAACTCACCTGTGCTCTAACAAGGAAATCATGTGATCAGGGGCTCATTCACATTGATTAACTCACCTGTGCTCTAACAAGGAAATCATGTGATCAGAGGCTGATTCACACTGATTAACTCACCTGTGCTCTAACAAGGAAATCATCACATCCTGGCCTGTTAGTGGGTCCTGAGGACAGGAGTTGAGAAACACTGTTCTAGAGATGCCCCCAGTGGCAGTTGTTCAAATCCCTCATTCTTCGCATTGCTGTTGTTTTCTACATGTGCTGTACGTTTCTAAGTCCTGTGTGGTTTTTACCACTTCTGCTTTATGATTTTAGGATGGTTTTAGATGCTGGTTCATTTTTAAAAAGGTTAGTCTACCAACACTGCTGCTGAATAGTTGTGGCCTATGGTCATTGCTGATAGAACCATCTGCAAAGAAAATCCACTCTGACTACACACTTGATGGTGGGAAACTAAGGCTTTTCATTGTAGCACTCACCAGTGTTGGATACACGTACTGTTTCAAATGTCAGTATTCAATCAGGTCATCCTTTCAGTCTATAAGATAGTTATTCTATAGGTATGTAACATAGTAATCTAGGTTGAAAAAAGACACAAGTCCATCAAGTTAAACCTTTGCCTCATTAACCAGAAAAATGAGAACTTCCTGTTTTACCTACTAATACACAGTATAACCCCGTATGTTCCATCTTAAAAGAAATGCATCTAATCTTCTGTAAAAGGTATCCATTGTATCTGCCATCTCCACATCCTTGGCCAAAGAATTCCACATCTTAACAGAACTTTCTGTAAAAAACCTCTTCCTCTACTGAAATTGAAACCTCATTTCCTCTAATAGTCAGTGCGTAGTATCTGTCACTCAGTCTCAGTGGAGTCTCCAAAAGCTAGCTCAGGTAGGAAGATCACCTGCCTGGCTGTCTGTCAATCCAAAATGGTTACTTTTTAAAACTCTGTCCATTCCCTTCACACCTACAGGACAACTGGCAGTGACAGCTATGTACTACGAATGATGTTATCAAGCAACACCAGCTCCCTCGCTTTGTCTGTATGCCTACACTATTTAACATCCAAATTTCAGATGCTTTCTATCTCTCTCTCCAAAGTTCAGTCTGACAACATGTGGGACACTGAGAAACCTTAGTAGCATGGTGGGAATACATGAGGGAAACTCTCTATGTGTGCGGGGAGGATATATTTAGTATCATTGATTGCATACAAAAAAAAAGACAGACTAAAGCAGGCACTGGAATGTTTTGATGGAATTTTCCTGTACAGTAGTGAGTGCTGTTTTTCACGTTTCTATTTTGAGGCAAAAAAAATTACTCCTCCGTAGTCAATTATAGCAATAATTAAGTAAAGTAGTACTTAAGGAGCAACCAGAACGTAGTCTTGAGAAACATATTCAATTTATACTACATCAGCTAGTTCTAATGAAACTTGGACCCACATAGAAGGCC